>OZ008368.1:298622950-299203959 GCA_963931995.1 Phaonia tiefii
TTATCGCAGCGACTTGCAATATTTTTGACAGCTTTTTTAAAGCAAAGAAAACTCACACATGCTAATGTTAACTCTACGGCGTACCGCAAACGACAAGCTGAATTTCAGATGCTCTACACTCTAAATGATGACAATTCGTTCGCTTACTGCAACGATATAAAAGCTTTGGTGGTAAAAATGGGAATGAACTACATCGCTAGTGAGTGGAGATTATTTATTGATGGTTCTGTTTCAAGCTTGAAAGCACTGTTGTTGCATGTGTCGAACCGAAAACCTTCCATTCCGCTAGCAATGGGTATCAACATGAAAGAAAGCTATGAAACATTGAAAGATATAATGGAAAAAATCAAATATTACGAAAATAAATGGAAGATTTCCTGTGATTTGAAGGTCATCAATATTTTGCAAGGGATCATCGATAAGGGCGGCTTCCCAAAATTCTTTTGTTTTCTTTGTAATTGGGATTCACGCTCACCTCTGAATCAATTCCAATGTAACTCGTGGAGGCCAAGAGGAAGTGTGGATGAACAAATACAACAACATATACTTCGTTTACACGACACTTTAACACGAGTGAACTCGACTCGTGTGAGTACGATACGCAAAAAACCCGCCAGTTTATACAACTCAAGAAAACAGTGTTGAGTAGACATATGGTATGTCACTTTGAATACGTACAGAAAACAGCTGATAACAGAATGTTGCCTACATTCCATTTGTATCAGTTGGTATTCACCTAAACAGAATGTCGGCGTTAAAAATGTGCTTAGCGTCGTAGTCAAACGTTGTCAAAAAGTGGAAAAATAAACATTTTGACTCAGCTCAGAAACTTTTGGCGATGGTAAAAGTTTAGTGTAAACCAGAGATTTGTAGCTAATCCACATTTATCCCGAAATTGTAATAAAATAGAAAAATTTCCAATTTCATGTTTCGTAAACTGAAACAGGAGCGCTTAAAAGTTTTTTTATAGTGGGTACCCTGGTTAAGAAGGCATAAACAAAAAGCATCTGTTAGAATGCGTATTGGCAAAGGATGCGTTTATTTGGACACTGAACACGAGTTGACATTCGTTAACACGAATGTAAAAGTTGATTCTTGTCGACACGCTCAATTTTTTAGATACGGTTATGGCATGTGTTTATGTCTGCGTATCGAACTCACACGAGTCGAGTTCACTCGTGTTAAAGTGTCGTGTAAACGAGGTAATAGACTGAAGAATGCACATGGTTCTGGCCAGGCATATTTCATTTTTTGCTACCTATGGACCTGAACAGGAGAAAAAGGTAAAAAAAATTAAATTAAAAAATTTTCGGCAAATTTTTCACTTTTGCGTGCTACCTAAACAGTGTTAAGAATCATCTCTAGGAAGTTTATATGTTCTAGAAATTTGTTTATTGAGATCTTAGGTAAATTTATGTAGTTGATTGTTTCCTTGAATTTTGAACGGTTTGCTACCTATGGACCTTTATGACAAGAGCTACAACTTTGCCTCAGAGAGTAACTCGAAATTCGGAACGGTTTGCAAGATATGAGTCTGAGAAAATGATACCGAGGCCCCAAATCTTTGGCGGCCCATAAAAAAAAAGTGCATGACTTTGGGAAAAATTGGGAGACACGGGTCTTTTTTTTTTTAGTCTTTTATAACGTAGTGGTGACCGTATATGGTTATTTTGCCATGACTTAAAAAATTACACACAGTGTAATGGCATCGAACGTACTTTCACAGGAATAAAGAATTTCATTGGTATCTAAAACCGGTATTGTTTTATTTAAAAAAAAACTTTTGTAGCGCTCTTATTGAAAAACCCGATACTTGGCCATGAGTAGCTGCATTTGCCGCTTCTAACGGTTGAAATGTTTCTTCCAGATGTGATGAAAATGACTCGGATCGCGTTTTATCCGAACTGCACCAAACATTATTAGAATCTCGAACAGGAACTTCTCGCTTTGTTGGTCTTTTTATATAGTACTTTGTTGCATTCCACAAACAATGTTCATTATTAGTGGAATTTGGAACAAGATTTATCAAATAGTGAGCGGTGGTATTATTTCTGAACTCTGACAGTTTTCGTGTAAGAAATTTTGAAAATCTATTCAAATTTCGCTTGTCGCTTGGATGTCTGTTGTTTTGCCCAATACAACGTAATCTACGCTTTTCTCTTCTCAATTCCCTTAAATCAACAGTTACAATAACTCTTCTGGGTTCATGGGCATTTATCTCAGTTGCTGGAGTAGGTATTACCGCAGCTTCGTGTATTATATCCGTAAATATCTCCCCAGCATCATCTAGTTCATTGCTATTAGTTATTTGTATATTTAAGTTTGTATGAGTACTGACTATGTTTTGGAAATGTTGAATATTTGTATTATGTACTCTTTTTGAGGATGGTGTAATGGTTGAAGCAAAGTTAATTATAACTGGTGTGTGGTCCGAGCTTAAATCAAGGCTACCTATGATATATAGAGAGTTTTGTGGTAGCCCTTTGTAAACAATGAAATCAAGTATGTCTGGTATTTTACAAGGGTCAGAAGGCCAATATGTTGGACTACTAGAAGAAAGACTACTTAGGTGTTTTCTAGTTACACATTCATAAAGTTCGCGACCCTTTGGGTTTACAAGCCTAGAACCCCACCAAGGATGCTTGGCATTTTCTAGTTACACATTTATAAAGTTCGCGACCCTTTGGGTTTACAAGCCTTGAACCCCACCAAGGATGCTTGGCATTAGAATCTCCACCAACTATAAAAGGAGTTTCAATACTGCTAAAGAAATATTCGTATGTATCAGACAAAACAGTATGTCGCAATTTTGCGCCTGCAGCTTGCAAGTACGGATGCTTAATTTCTTCAAGTATTTCATATTTGATACTTGATTTAATTAAAATTGCCGATCCCGCATGCGCATTGTTACTGGAGTGATTTGTAGATATTAATTCGTAGTCTTTAATTTTAAAATATGTTCTTTGCGTAAAGTGAGTTTCGGACACCAACATAATATCTACAAAATTAGTCTGCAAGAATATCTCAGTTTCTTGGGTATGATTGGAAAGCCCATTCGCATTCCATAACGCAATTCTAATATCTACTTGCATAATTTAGTTAAAAGGAGTGACATCATATTTAATAGACTGTTGGTTAACTCTATTTGTTTATTAATCATGGCATCTAACCGCACAAACATATTATTATCTGGTTGGGGTGCTTGACCTTTAGTAACGTTTGCATACGCATTTGGGTCATTATAATTTTATTGATTATTTTGTGGATTATAATTGACATTAAGTGCTGGATACGTTTGCTGCTTCACTGGTCTGTTGCCGTCCGTACGCCTTTTATTAATCAACTCTTTATAGACGGTGCAACCTTTATAGTTTTAAATTACAATTGATGTATTTTAATTTTGAATTAATGTGTTTTAAATGGCAATTGATGTGTTTTAAATTACAATTGATGTATTTTAATGTTCAATTGATGTGTTTTAATTTTGAGTTGATGTATTTTAAATTTCAATTGATGTTTTTGAAATTTCAATTGATGTATTTCAGATTTCAATTCATGTTTTTTTAAATTTCAATTGATGTATTTCAAATTTCAATTACTATTTTTAAGTTAAAATTTTTTTAAATTCATTTCTTTATTTACAATCTGTCGGTATGACAATAAGTGAATGTGTTAAATTTGCAAACTTTACGATGGCTATAAAGCTCAAATGAGCAAGATAACATAAACATTAGAATAATTATGCTTAAAATGTATGTATTCTATAATGATGTCTTATACCCTTTCGATGATTTCAGCGAAACACACTTTAATTGACAATTATTTCCATACAAGAAAAACGCAAACATTATGCTCTTTTTACTGTAGTTTGTTTGAAACCACAGTAAAAATGAGAGAGAGCACAGTGTTGTACTCCAATAGTAGTTAAAAAAAGGAGTAAAATGAAAAAATTTCCATTGCTGGTTCAAAGCAAATGTCAGAAAAATGAGGGAAAACAAATCTGTTTGTTTACATTATGTATGTATCAATGTTATTTTATAGTTCTTTATTCACAAATGTGCGTTTGTGTTGTTTACAGTCAATACAGAAAACACAAAACAGAAATGAGAAATGTCACATGAAACCACAGTAGTTAAGAAAAGTACAATGTGAACACCATGGTTTCGAAATGATCTCAAGAGAGCGAAACGCCGGCGTTTCAGCTGAAACGCGGTAAATGTGAAAAGGGTATTAGAGAGAAATTTTCAAAAACAAAATAAAGCTTAACTTATTTTCGAAAAGGTAAATCTAAAATGTGAAATCGTTTCAGTCTTCTGGTTTCTTCTGTACAGTCTAGCAAGGATATAACTTCAGCATTTACGTGATTACTGAGTCGCTGCAAATACAGATCGCTTGATTTTCCAATATCTTCCGTCACAGATAACATTCCAATATCTCTTCGTATAGCCTTATTAGAAATTCTGCTCAGACCACCTTACATTTCTTTCGACGACGGTCACCTCGCTTAGTGATGGCGACTATATTGAGTACTTAGCCATGAAAAAGCTTCCCAAAATTCCGTTCGGCACTGGTGTAAAACTTTGGGTCCCAATGAGTGTAAAACTAGAAATCGCACTTCTCACTGATTGTGAGAAGCTCTCCTCAATCCCCTCATGGGATGTTATGAGACACCTTTTTTTTTTCTTCTTTAAACTAAATAAAATCTCTATTAAATTCTAAGAGATCGTACAAGTATATATAACTTCTTAAAATGTTTTATAATTACTTAATTCCATTCATCGTCATTTGGTTTTCGATTTCTTTACAAAATTAACCCCTCAACATAACCTCCTTCTCCTTTTTTACATAGCCTTCTGTCACAGAGAAACGTCAGCCTCTGCTCAACTTTCATTTTTAACACATGTCAAATGAAAAGTCATTAACATCAGCCAAATGAAAATAAAAGAAAAAACAACAAATAACAAAAGGATATTGATCACACATTATAAAAAATCAGCTTTCAAATCTCTACTACGCCTTCACTAGTTTTGGGAATCATTAAAAAGTGAATCAAAAAACCAATTTCCCTTTTTATCACACATGCAAGATGAGAAACACCTTTCACTAAATTTCAAACAACAAATCAATCCTTCTTCTCAATAGGTTAAAAATTAAAAACAGAAATCGAAACTTGTCAACTCATTTACGAAAATGCATCTGCTTTCGCAGATTTCCATTCTTTAATATCGTGATATCAGTCATTTGTGTTTAAAAATTCCATTTCATTCTTCATGTCCTTGTGCAACACTTTCGCCACGCTTATGGATTTGTTTACAATTTCCGGTTATTGGCAGTCATCAACCGAACGTATCATAAGATACGTCGTCATACTTTTGCGTTTTCAACCCATCTAAATATGATCCCGGTGAAGATGAAAATGGCGATGATGTAGATATTGATGATGTTGACGGTGGTGATGATTAATAAACAAATCCTTTCGATTTTCATATGGATGTTTGTCTGGATCTTTGAGCCACCTAGAATACCCTTTCTTTCCCTTTCAATGTCCTTATTTGTGCTGTTTATTTTTTTATTTAGGGAGGAAGTTAAATGTTTTCATATTACTCATTATATCATTATTTAGATGATGATGACGATTTCTTCGTTTTCTTTTTTTTTCTATCCTCTGGTTTTTTGCAACTTCGTTTTGTAGCGCGTGTCAGCCACACTTCTTTTTCCGGTTGGGCGTAAGCGTTTCTCTTTTTTCACTCCTCTTTGGCTGTTTATTTTCTTAACATTACGTCGCTCTTCAAAAAAGGTGTTAAAGGGTTAAGCGAATGCGAACGTTTGGGTTAAGGGTGAACGAATTGATTACATTTGAATGGGTGTTAAATATGGTATAATATTTCCTTAACATCCGTTTTTTATGCTAAATTTGTTAAGGTTAATCTTGAGCTTCAAGAAGTTAAACATGACGAGATATGGGATTCTCAGTTTTGCTTTTAGCAACGAATGGAAGCATGTGTCATTTTGTGTGTGGACGGCAAAAGGGGAATAAGAATGGTATGAAAACCTTTCACAATTGATTTTAATTTCAAAGAGAGAATTTATGTTGCAAATAAGATGAAAGTAATATAACCAGTTAATAAAGTGGGTGCAATGTTCCAAAATGTATTACTTTACTTGGTTTCACAACAAGCTTTAAAAAGGATTCACCTGTCTGATCCTTCCAGTGGAGTCCTCAGTCATCCTATTCTTCGGCTTCCCTCGAGTACTTTCTTACTTACTCAACCTCATCCTCAGCCTCAAACAACCCAGAGGTGTCAAGGGCCTTATAAAATGAGGATAATATTATTTTCCAACCGGCTCATCCTTGGGTTGTTCTTCTCCAATTTGTAAAGCTCTCGGAGACAATATTCCACCTGGCATTTCCAGCGAAGTCTTGGTCGTCCTATTTTCGATGTTCTTCGTCTTACGTCTTTGCTTCAAAGGTATTCGCCTGTCTGGTCCTTCCAGTGGAGTCCTTAGTCGTCGTATTCTTCGGTTTCCCTCGAGTACTTGCTTACTTACTTACTTAGGTGGCCTCAAACAACACAGAGGGTTCAAGGGCCTCGCAAAATGAGGATAACATGTTTCTGCAATCGACTAATCTTTGGGCTGTTTTCCTCCAATCTGTGAAGCTATCGGAGACATTATTCCACCTGGTATTTCCAGCGAAATCTTGGTCGTCTTATTTTCGATGTCCTCCTAATACGTCTTTGCTTCAAAGGGATTCACCTGTCTGGGCCTTCCAGTGGAGCACTTAGTCGTTATATTCTTCAGCTTCCCTCGAGTACCTGCACACATACTTACGTAGGTGAACTCAGACAACCCAGAGGGGTCAAGGGCCTTACAAAATGAGGACACCATGTTTCTCCAATCGGCTCGATCTTCGGCTGTTCTCTTCCAATTGGTAATGCCAAGCTCTCAGAGGTAATATTCCACCTGGTCTTCCCGGCGAAGTCTTGGTCGTCTTTTTTTCGATATCCTTCGAGTAAGTCTTTGCTTCAAAGGGATTCACCTGTCTTGTCCTTCCAGTGGAGTACTTAGTCGTTATAGTCGTCGGATTCCCTCGAGTACTTGCATACATACTTACGTAGGTGGACTCAGACAACCCAGAGGGGTCAACGACCTTAAGAAATGAGGATAAAATTTTTCTCCAATCGGCTTGATCTTCGTCTTTTCTCCTCCAGTTGGTAATACCAAACTCTCGCTGGCAATATTATGCCTAGTCTTTCCACCCAAGTCTTGGTCGTCCTATATTTCGATGTCCTTCGAGTACGTTTTCGAATACCTTTCGTAATTGTTCCTTCTGTCATCAATACTCGCCTTTTTTTAGTATAGTACCATATATTTTTCGGAGCATTTTTCTCTAATACTCCCAGAGTTGCTTCATAAGCTTGCGATATGACCCAGGATTCTGCGCCATAAAGCAAGACGAGTTATATGACAGCCTGATATAGTTGGGTTTTCGTTTTTCTAGTAGAATGTGTTTCATCCAACTACTGACAATATCAATCTACATGCTGAAAGTTCCGACAACGGTATAAGACTGATTGACTTTGCCGCGGCAAAAAATCATGGTCATTAGTGGTACAAGATTCCAGCATAAAGAAATCCACAAGGCTGCTTGGCTATCCCCTGATCAAAGAACGAAGAACCAAATAGATTACGTGGCAATTGATGGAAGACACTCATCCAGTGGAATGGACGTTCAAAGCAAAAACCGTACGAAACCAGACGCAGATAAAGCTAGACATCGGAAAGCTGCAATTTCCAGAGGTAGCCACAGCCTGCTCAAGGAAGCTCTCGCAACTTTTAGCATAGAACCGACATCCTCCCCGAGGACAATCCTGCAGCGCAGTGAAAACCAATTTCCGACTCTATAAAAAATGCCTGACTCTATGAAAGCGACTCAATATTAACCAGACCCAGAGAAAACTAGACATAGGAAAGATGCCATTTCCAGAGCTAGCCACAGCCTACTCAAGAATGCTCTCGCAACTTTTGGCACAGAATCCACCCGCACTATTATGACGATCCTGAAGCGCAGTGGAAACCCATTTCCGACTCTACAAAAACCGCCTGCAATAACCGTACTTGGCTTTGAAAAAATGCTTCGCAACAAACCGTGGTACGATGAACAGTGTCGCATTATAAATGATGAAAAGAACGCAGCACGTCTGGCAATGCTTCAGCCAGTTGAAACGCTAGCTGCGACTGAGCGGCGTCGTGAAAAAATAAAGGAGGTAAACCTTCTCAAAATACCGTTCGGAACCGGTGTAAAACTGTAGGTCCCAATCAGAGAGTGTAAAACAAGAAAGCGCACATCTCACTGATTGTGAGAAGCTCTCCCAAATCCCTTCATGGGATGTTATGGGACACTTTTTTTTAAACCTTCCCCTTCAACGTAAGAAGCGGCAGTGGAGAAACCGCGAGAGTGAGAAAATTGAACCATACAGAAGGAACGAAGAACGAAGTTTATCAAAAGTTGACATTGTTCAGGGCCTGCAAAGACAAATACTGAAATCTCATCGCAGATGTGCAGAACATGTTGGAAATATGGATAAGACTAAAACCAATTACCGCTGACCTGATTGGACCATACCAGTGTGGCATTAGGCCTGGAAAATCGACAACCGACCTGATTTTCACGCTACGCCAAATCCTGGAGAAGACCCACAAAAACAAATCGACACGTATCATCTATTTGCCGATTTTAAGGGGCCTTTCGATAGCCCGATACGGGCGAAACTCTACAAAGCAATGACTGAGTTTGGCATTCCTGCAAAACTCATACCCCTTTACAGGATGACGTTGACGAACACCAAATCCGCAGAGAAAGTCGGTAAGGATCTTACCGAACCTTTCGAAACTAAGCGAAGCCTCAGACAAGGCGACATCCTATCGTGAGATCTCTTTAACATCTTAATGGAGATCATCATGAGAAAAGCTGCAGTCAACATGAATGAAACCATCAGCAGCAAAAGTCACATGCTGCTCGCGTATGCTGATGATATAGATATCATTGGGCGCACAATTAGAGAAGTTACTGCGGTTTTTTCGAAAATTGAGAAGGAGTCAGCAAAAGTGGGTCTGACGGTAAATGAGGACAAGACAAAATTAATGGTTTCAACGAACAGGGCCTCCACGCGATTAGACCAAAGCGTGAACGTTGATAACCGTTATAACTTCGAGGTAGTGGACGAATTTATATACCTCGGATCTGCCGTGAAAAAACAACAACGTCAGCCTTGAGATCAAGCGGAGAATTGTGTTTGCGAATAGATGCTATTTTGGGCTAAGCTAGCACTTTAGAGATAAAGCCCTCTCTCGAGAAACAAATGTCCAGCTGTACCAGGCTCTCATTCAACCTGTCCTGCTTTATGGCGCAGAATCCTGGGTCCTATCGCAAGCAGAAGAAACATCTGTAGGAATATTCGAGAGAAAAATACTCCGAA
The DNA here is from genome assembly GCA_963931995.1 of Phaonia tiefii. Lineage (NCBI taxonomy): Eukaryota > Metazoa > Arthropoda > Insecta > Diptera > Muscidae > Phaonia > Phaonia tiefii. The sequence continues at coordinate 298,632,430 of OZ008368.1, forward strand.
AAATGTATGGCCCTATAGTGCACAACGGCGAGTATCGGCGACACACGAATCATGAACTGTATGAACTTTATCCTGACATTGACATAGTTAAGCGGATCAGGATAACGCGATTGCGCTGGCTAGGCCATGTCAGTAGAATGGATGAAGATGAACCATCGCGAAGGGTTTTCGAAACCGAACTCGAAGGAAGACGAAAAATAGGAAGACCAAGACTCCGCTGGAGGGATCAGGTTGACGAATCCCTGCGTAGACTTGGTATTGCCAACTGGAGAAATAAAGCAAAATATCGAACTGGTTGGCGAAATATGTTATCTTCGTTTTGTAAGGTCCCTGGCCCCCCGGGGTTGTCCAAGACCGGATAAGTAAGTAAGACAGGAGGAGGAAAGAACTTAATAAAATCCGTAAAATTTTAGATGCAAAAAAAGTTTTTATTTCAATTTTTAATAAAATGAAGCAACACAGTTTTGGAAGCAACACATTGATTCTGAAAGGTCTCTTAAAGACCTTTCCAACAAGCCCAAAAATAAAAGAATCCGACCGCTGGCTCAGAAGTTAGGAACTTTACCCTACTACCCTCCGACCCCCAATCCGAAAATTTTGAACCCCCTGCCATTTCGCACCCTTGCATTTTCGGACATGGTCCTAGTGGACTTTTCTTCATGAAATGAGCCAAGAAATACGCTGGAGAAATTTGTCCGGAACTTCCTGAATCACACTGTGTATACTCTTTTATATAAAAAGACTCTTTTTAAAAAAAAAAAATTCTATGGAAAAAATTTCTCTTAAAAAAAGTTTATCACTTTACAAAAAGTATATTTTCTTAAAGATCCATTTAAATTATCGTATTTTTCAACGGGAGCCTTAGTCGTGTTGGAACTAAGTAGTACATAATATATAGCAAAAAGAACTTCGTTCCAGCCGGGTGTTCCCTGACACCTCATATGATTTTTAACATGAACAATTTAATGCAAAATCGTGTAACCTTAAGAAGGCTTAATCGCTTAGAGACGGCTCAAAGTTCCATGACATTTGAATTTAGTGCTATTAAGTGGAGGCACTTAAGGGAAGCCACTTAAAGTCCTTGAATTTTAAATTGCAAAGTTCAACATATCAAAATTATCCTCCTAATATTATACTACTTTAAAATCTCCATATAAAATTTGCTAAATTAGTTTGAAAGTGAAAATCGAACTTTCTGATTAACTTAAAAGACTCAGAATCAGATCAATGATCCCAATCTCTCGAGAACCTGGCATGGTACAAAAAGGAACACACATGTTAGACTTTCTTTAATGCCGACAGCTGACTTTGTATATTAACTTTCGCTGATCTCTTTTGCTCCATATACAACCGAATATCCGGTTTATAAAATCCATATATACATTACATTTTTTAATACGACAGTTGTTAAAATATTGTTTAATCGCCAAAGCAAATGCATAACAATTCAATAAAGAAATGCAAGATTCAACACCAAACAATCAACATCATCGAGGAAGAAAAACTGCTAAAAGAAACATCAAAGGATCTCCAACTGTAACAATTGAATCCTTTCGCCAACGCAACTCACTATAGCCACGAGCAGCTGTTGCATCCCAACACCAAACACATCCTGAATGTGGGCACAAGCCACTACGTCTCCACAATAAACGAATCCTTACACATTTTTAAGTTGTTTCCTTAAAATCAAAAAAAAGGATACAAAAATTGCGCCACAAAACATTTGTAACAATCGTTTGAGCCAAAGTAACGAATAAAGGACGAACAACTTTTAAATTAAATCTGTGTTTTCAGGCTCAATTTGATACAACTCCTGTTGATGTGCGGAGCAGCATGTCAGTTTCTCTGTTGAAGGACGCAATGTATCTTCGGTTACGGCACAAACCACAAACTATTGATGCGAAATGGAATAGAACCCTTTTCGTTTGATATAAAATAAATTCTCTAGGTTTTTTTTTTGATGATCAAAGAAAACGTCCTTCATCGTTTTTCTTTTGGAACATTAACTGCAACTACCAGTATATCAGTGCATTGCGTATGTCCTTAAAGGATTTAACGCAAGCTGTGAGTGTAGCAATGTCTCTGTTCGTCTGGCATCTCCCGCAGAAGGATAACGAAGATGTTTAATTTCTTTTTTTGGAGGTTGTTGCGTAGAAAATCCGGTATTGTTACTTGCAATACATAACAATTTATTATTTACCTGCTTCTACGAAACGTGTAACATTAATTTTTTACCACCGTTCCCCCTTTCTACACCGGCTTTAGAGAGACTTCTCCTGTGAGGATCCTTTCTTTATTACTTCGCTTCAATTTTCTGTTCTTGGCGGCATAATTCCTTTCACATTGTCTTTCTTTCAAAAATTTTTAATGTATTTTTTAGGAAAATCAGGATAACAGACATTAAGTAGAATGTTGTAATGTGTTTCCTTCTCTAGACAGGACAATGGGTGTTTAACCATCTTAATATGGTTTTATGCAATTTTTCTTTTCAATGTCAAGGTTCATTGCATTCTATGTGCAGTTTGTAAGGCGGGTGTATCCTTTTGAGGGATTTGTTACGCTTTTGTCCTGGGTGTGTAAATTGTTAGTGGTTTTCTCTCTCTTTGGAAAGGGAAATTGGAAAGTTATGAACGTTTCTGTAATTGTGTGGGGGTAGTATAAGATCCGATTTGTAGATCCATATATTTCTAAAATGACATGAACAGGTTTTAGGTGTTGGCCATGTTGCTGAACATGAAAATGTATATGATCGAAATCTATATGAAATTGCATGAATACTAATATACACCGAAAAACGTTGTATACAAATATTATAAAATCGTTCATAGATTCTGTGCATTTTTTCCTTAATTTTCAGTCAAATATAGAATTTATGAAAATGTTTCAAAGTTTGTTTCGATATCTGTGAAATATATTCATAACATTTAAAAAATTCTATGAAACGAAATGTATGAAATTTCTATTTCACTATTATGAAACATTTTCAAAAATGTTATGATACGTCTCATATATGAAAAATCTATTTTTTTGTTGTGTGGATGCAAATTTAACGTGGTTGCTGCTTACCGCAAATATAGAATACTTGTATCCAAACACATTGCGTTTGCTATTTAATATTACATGTTTGAGACACAAAGATTATTAGGAAGTGATAATATATGTCTTTGTGGTCCAAATGTAGCTCCGTTTGTTGAAAACTAATGAAAACAAAAACGTGACAGACAATAGATCTGAAGAATCTATTTTTTATTGTTTGAATGCAAATGTAACATGTTTGTTGCTTGCCGCAAGTATAAAATACTTGTATCCAAACACATTGCGTTTGCTATTTAATATTACATGTTTGAGACACAAAGATTATTAGGAGGTAATAATATATGACTTTGTGGTCCAAATGTAGCTTTGTTCGTGGAAAAGTGATGAAAACGAAGATATGACAGACAACATAGAAACAAAAAAAAACAACATAGAAACAAACAGATCTTCACATCATGAAAACAGTGCATGAAAACACATACATATTTCATGCAATATCTGGCTGGGGCCACATTTTCAGCGTGTAATAATGGTGCAGGAATATTCCAGGGAAATACAAAGTAGAGGATCTGCTGAGATTAGGGATTACCCTATCTGTTTCACGAAATATGGTGCATATGGGTATGCGTCTTACTGCATGCAAGCTCAGGCTTAAAATTGAAACTCTGAGACAGGCGAATGATAGATGTTCTGAAGGCACAAAATGTAGGTTCACCAGGTAAGTATGCCAACGTTATGACCTGAATCTTACGATAAACTTGAAATCCAATCATAGAGAAGATATCTATATGCGAGTAGCTCCACGTTCCCCGCCCCCGAAGCATTATGCAAGAACCATGTATATGTTTGGAACTTCCATTTATTTACGAGCCAGCATCGTTTTTTGAATTAAAGACCTGCTGCATTATTGTTTCTTTGTTGACTGTCAGGTTTTTGTAGTCAGTAGTTTTCAACAATCAAGCCATATTTGTGCCACAAAAGCATATATTAAAAATAGTAATAGTAATCATTACTGCATGTAATATTGAGTAGCAAACACAATATGTTTGGACACAAGTATACTATATTTGAGAAAAGCTATAAACGCGTTATATTTGCATCCAAAAAACAACAACAAAAAGACAGATTTTTCACTGTTGAATTGGCAGACCCTCGACTGCAGTTCGAATATTAGCTCATGCGCCGGACATATCATATGCTACAGGCCCACATTGTGTATGAGTTGGAGACAATATTTAGGATTTTACTTCATGTTGGATCTAACAGATATTCAAGGAGTTAAGATGAATGATCATAGGAAATTTTATAAGAGTACAAATTGGTTCGACTGTGACTAATCTATGTCTCTTCTTCAGCCTCATCGGGGGATATCGGAATGGGGTATTGTATGGCTTGAACGCCCATTAACCATACCTGATCAATTTATAAGTTCAACGAAAATTATCCTTATTGTACAAGTGCGTCAGTAGTGGCAGTCATTTCTACCGAACCTACAGTTATCAGCGCTATAGTTTTTTTTTGATATTTTAACCTAACACCTGATGTTGGAGTCGCAGCAGCTTCCAAAAAATTGTAGGCTAAATCATTCTAACCAATTTTAACGAAAAAGTCTTACCGAAAAAACAACCACACGCTAAAAAAATAACAGCCCCAGCAACATATTTCAGAAACCATGTACATGTTTGTAAGTACTGCTTTCGTGAATTGAAGATATGCTGCTTTTTGTTTCTTTATTGTGACAGACATTAGCATTTTCAGCAGTTTTCAAAAGACAAAACTACGTTTGAGTCACAAATGAAATATTATAACCTATTAAGCATTGTGTGCCAAACCCCAGTAAGTACCTAGAGGAAGTCGTATGTAGTCATCTGGTCCTATCACATCTATTTTCAGGTAACTTACTTTCATTGCCGAACGATGTCGCACATAATATTTTGACAAAAAATCATATGAGGTATCAGGGGACACCCGGTTGGAACGAAGTTCCTTTCGCTATATATTATTAGTTAGTTCCAACACGCCTAAGGCGCTCGTTGAAAAATACCATAATTTAAATGGATCTTTCAGAAAAGACACTTTTTGTAAAATGATAAACTTTTTTTGAGAGAAATTTTTTTTATGGAATGTATTCTTTAAAAAAAAGGACATTTGTCGGTCCTTTTTGTAAGAATATGTTATATTTTCCCGAAAATGTAAATTTTTAAAGAGAGGCGTACTTCTTTTATTATAGGCTAATGTTTTTTTTTAAGAAAAGGTACTATTTTTGAGAAGAAGTACGTTCTGTAAGAAAAAGCCATAAGAGAATGCATTTTTTTAAAAAGTACTTTTTTTAAGAACAGGAACTTTTTAAAGAATTTGTACTCTTTTTAGGAAAAGGTTATTTTATTAAGAAAATTTATTAATTTTCAGAAAGGCTACTTATCTCAAGAAAAGTTATTATTTTATTTTTAAGAAAAGGTACTTTTAAGAAAGGGAATTTTTGTAAACAGGGTATATTTTAAGAGAAGGTATTTTTTTGAAAAAATGTTTTTTTAAAAATTGGGAATATTTTTAGAATGGGTCCCTTTTTCAAGAATAGGTACATTTTTAAGAGTAGGTACTTATCTCAAGAAAAGTTATTTTGTTTCACAAAAAAGGTACTCTTTTTAAGAAAAGGCAATTTCTTGTAAGAAAATTTACTTTTTTAAGAAAATGTTTTTATTTTAAAAAAATTACTGTATTTTAAAAAAATTTACTTTTTAAAGGAAAGGTACTTTTTAAGAAGAGATACTTTTTTAAGAAAAGTACTTTTTTTAAGAGAAGGTACTTTTTTCAGAAAATATACTTTTTTTTAAGAAAAGGTACTTTTTTAAGCCAATGTACTTCTTTAAGATAATTTATTTTTTTCAAAAAAAGGTACTTTGTTTAAGAATATGAAAGGTATTTTTTTTAAGAAAATTTACTTTTTTAAGAAAGGCTACTTATCTCAAGAATAGAAAAGGTATTACATTTTTGTAAGAAAATGTAGTTTTTAAAAGAAGGTATTTTTTGAAGAAACGGTTTTTTAAGAAATGGGAATTTTTTTGAATTTGTCCCTTTTTCAAGAATAGGTAAATTTTTAAGAGTAGGTACTTATCTCAAGAAAAGTTATTTTGTTTCACATAAAGAAAATTTTGCTTTTTAAGAAAAGGCAATTTGCTGTAAGAAAATGTACTTTTTTAAGAAAAGGTGTTTATGAATTTTAAAAAAATTACTTTTTTTGAAGGAAAGGCAGTATTTTAAGAAAAGGTGCCTTTTTAAGAAAAGGTACTTTTTTAAGAAAAGGTACTTTTTTAAGAAAAGGTACTTTTTTAAGAAAAGGTACTTTTTTAAGAAAATGTACTTTTTTAAGAAAAGGTACTTTTTTAAGAAAAGGTACTTTTTTAAGAAAAGGAACTTTGTTTAAGAATATGAATAGGTATTTTTTTTTTTTGAGAAAATTTACTTTTTTTAAGAAAAGGCAATTATTTGAGAAACTGTTCTTCTTTAAACTTCTTTCACTTTGGCTTTTCGAAATTTACTTTTTATTGGGTTCAAAACTACAACATATACTAAATATTGATTACAGGCTCCACCTAGAAAACTTCCCATTAAACAAGAAATTTCCCAACATATGTGAGACATCTAGTTAGTCTAGACACAAACCAAAGCAAAAGTAAACAATATAGTTGATAAGAAAGGGTTGTGTTAAAACAAAAGTTGTTTATTTTTTTACATTTATCTCCCATACCGCAACGTGCGATAAGGACCTTCGTCCCAAGAAATATGTGGCTTCCAAATCCTGCAAAATCCAGCAGACAAAGTTCACTGAAATGAATAACACAAACATATCTAAATTTTGGGAATATATTGACCAATATATGGCTCGAAGGATCTTGCTACATATTTTTCAAGAGAGATTGAAATTTATAAAATGTATGAGTCAAATTTGTTTAAACATACGAGCTGTTAGAAATTGAGAATAGGTTTTGATTAATAACACAGTGCAACACGAAAAAAAATAACCATATACGGACACCACTACGTGATAAAAGACTAAAAAAAAAGACCCGTGTTTCCCACTTTTTCCCAAAGTCATGCACTTTTTTTTTATGGGCCGCCAAAGATTTGGGGCCTTGGTTTCATTTTCGTAAAAATGTGATCATTTTCTCAGGCTCATATCTTGCAAACCGTTCAGAATTTCGATTTACTCTCTGAGGCAAAGTTGTAGCTCTTGTCATAAAGGTAAAAAAAATGAAATTAAAAAATTTTCGGCAAATTTTTCACTTTTGCGTGCTACCTAAACAGTGTTAAGAATCATCTCTAGGAAGTTTATATGTTCTAGAAATTTGTTTATTGAGATCTTAGGTAAATTCTTGTAGTTGATTGTTTCCTTGAATTTTGAACAGTTTGCTACCTATGGACCTGAACACGGGAAAAAAAGGTTAAAAAAAATCGAATTTTTTTAAGTTTTTTGCGATTTTGATCTGGAAGGTGAAGTTTTTTTTGATTTTATATGCTCGATTCTACAACTTTGCCTCAGAGAGTAAATCGAAATTCTGAACGGTTTGCAAGATATGAGCCTGAGAAAATGATCACATTTTTACGAAAATGATACCAAGGCCCCAAATCTTTGGCGGCCCATAAAAAAAAAAGTGCATGACTTTGGGAAAAATTGGGAAACACGGGTCTTTTTTTTTTAGTCTTTTATCACGTAGTGGTGTCCGTATATGGTTATTTTGCCATGACTTAAAAAATTACACACAGTGTAATGTAAGTTATGAGTTTGGAAGAAATAACGTTGCCAAATCTGATAAAAGACTTAGCAGAAAACTGTTGCCATTTATCTAGAATTTATCATAAACTCTAAACGAAGTTCAAACGCTTATATTAATAAGTTTTATGATTTTAAAGAAAAAATACTTTTTGATTCTACTCGTACGTGCAGTATCTACAAAGTGGAGACCCATTTCTTACTATCAACTACTTGTTATACGGTATTTACACCAAACAAGATTAACGCATTTCGAAGGTTAACTCCGTTAACCCGCGCTAACCCAGAAGATTACTCATACAATTTTAATCTGTAGAAACTAAAGTTTAATTGTTAACCTCATTTTAAACCGGTGTACATTTTGATGCAACACTGTTAGTTATTAAAAACATGCAGCCATAATAAAAACATAAACAAAATATCAACTGTTTGACAGATGGAAGCAGATCGAAAATTACCCGACGCCTCCATAACTCTTTTGAAGCCTACCCCGCCGTCGATATAAATGGCTCTTATTGGTCTCAACTTTGAACCGATTTTATCGACTAGCCCGATTTGGCTCACGGATCCAATTTTAAAAGTTTAGTTATTTCAAAAACATCCCAAATTTGTACAAAACTGGCAAAACCAATAGCCGCCACCTTAATTATTTTGTTGTGCCGCCGTCTTCGATAATTTTGTCTCGGCGGGGAGTTTGTCTATGCACGGAGTTGCCAACTTAAATTTCAATTTAATCTCAAATTGGCTGCCAAACATACGAGGATTCCTAAATAAATACAATTTAATTAACCCTTTAAATGACAAGTCATAAATTTCCACAAACAAATGTCAGAAAAATAAAACAAACCTAAAATGTCGGTTAAAAAAAAAGGACAAAAAATACCCCAAAGTCGATATAGTTCTTTAGCATGATTGAAAAATCATACCATTAACCCTTTAACACCCCTCGTACTACTCACATTGTTAACACAGCAGCACAGAAAAAAACATCATTATTGACACTTGTTACCAATAGCATACAAAAAAAAACTGAACAAAACTCCCAAAATACAATAACGAAATCGTAAAACAAAGTCATTTATTAACCCCCTCAACACCCTTTTTTTGAGAGCCCACTGAAATGTGTAGCAATTCTATGCACGAGAAGGCAAGACATCCTCCCTCCTAAAAAGTACTGCACAATGCCTTGTATACAGCTCGGACATTTGTATTAACATGATCATTTTTGGTTGATAATTACATTGAATTTACCAAGTTTGTGATTCGCTTAACCCTTTTATGTTGCTGTTGTGGAAAACTGCAGTATTGCAGAATTCGTTACATCCTCACACCTCTCCAGGCCTACTCACAATCAATAGAGGACCGTTCTTCGTCCTTCCTCCATGTTTTTTATGATATTATCATCTATAACTTTTTTGTTTCCTTGTGTTATTTATGACATTGATTGATTAAATTTGTATGTAGTTGTATTTTAGATTTCCAAAGAGGGTGATATGAAGCATAATGACAGAGTGTTTAGGTAGCGATATGGGCTATTGTAGGTATGGCCAAGTGATACGGATGGGTGTGGGCCAGTGTATTGTTTAGTTTATTACATGTGTTTAATATTAATCATATGTTAAACACTGACATGTGTAACCAATTGATAGTTTTTTTTTTTATAACAATTAAAAAAACTCAATCGTTACAAATGTGGATCTGCTAGCTGGTTAAGTATTGGGAAAGGTTCGACTAATATGGCAAAACCTATAGGAGTTATAACCAATACAAACGATTAAAAAGCACATGAGGTGTCATGGGACACCCGGTTGGAACGAAATTCCATTCGCTATATAAATATTATGTACTAGTTAGTTCCAACACGTCTAAGACGCCCGTTGAAAAATACGATAATTTAAATGGATCTTTAGGAAAAGGTACGTTTTGTAAAATAAAAAACTTTTATTAAAAAAAATTTTTTTTTCTACAATGTATTTAAAAAATACAATTTTTTTTAATTTTTGGGTTCATTTTGTCAGAATTTGTATTATATTTTCCCGAAAAAGTAATTCTTTAAAGAGAGGTACTTCTTTTATTAAAATATAATCTTCTTTTTAAGAAAAGGCACTACTTTTAAGAAGAAGTACTTTCTGTAAGAAAACCCCATAAGAGTATGATTTTTTTTACAAAGAAGTACTGTTTTTAGGAACAGGTACTTTTTAAAGAAGTGGTACTATTTTTAGAAAAAGGTTATTTTTAAGAAAATTTACTTATTTTCAGAAAGAAAGAAAATTTACTTATTTCTCAAGAAAAAAGGTAAATATTTTTTTATTTTTTTTTTTTTTTTTTGTAAGAAAATGTATTTTTTATAAAAGAAGTTTTTTTAAGAAATGGAAATTTGTTTTAAAATTGGTCCTTTTTTTCAAGAATATGTACATTTTTAAGAGTAGGTAGGTAGATATTGTCCTATTAAATTAGACAAAATTAAACCAGAGATAATATTTAAAAATTATAGAACCATAATAAAATATCGAATTGTTGCAACAACAGTGGGGGAACTGCTATATTAATCAAGAATAACATACAATTCTACAGTTACGATAACAAAAGTATAGTAAAGAGTCTGCCAAATAACTTTTTTTTTTTGAAAATGCTATAAAAAAAAAAACTACTGAATATTTTATCAAATTTCTTCTTTTATTTCAAAGTACTGAAGAATATGGCTGAAGAATATATAATAATTGTTTGCAATGAAAATTATTTTAAAAACATTGCTTTTACGATTTTTTTTTTGATTATGAGGGCTTGTGTCAAGAAGTAAAAACGAGAAAAAAATATAATTAATTATCAATATATCCACCAAAATTTGTTGTTTATAGTTTGTTGTAAATATCTCAGATCTTTTCTCGATATGCTTGTGCTATATCTGAAATTTAAGTGTTCCATGTTGCAATTGACAGCTTTTATATTGGCTCGTCTATAGTATAGACAATGGGTTAGAAACAAGACTTACACAATTATCATTAAACAACTTAAAAGCAAAACTCTAACTGATTAAAAAACTATTGAATGCAAATTTTATATTAATAGGTTATAAAGAAATTCAGGAAAACCTGGAGAGATTAGATCATAGAGATCCCGTAAAAATGTTCCAATGTAGGGAAATATTTAAAAAATTAAACCATTCAATTTAAATAAAATACTTGTGCACGAATCTGAAAGGAATAAATATACTGAGAAAAGCTGGAATAAACACGCAAGATCTAGAAAATGAAAATACGGACAACCTGGTAAATGCATGATGCAACAGCAGCTTTTCTGGAATCAATACATTCATATAAGGATTTCGATAAAAACAATAATAATCAAACTAGACGGCATTCGCCGATGATATTGTTATTTATCATGCTGATAACACAATATGTAATATTAATGAAGGACTTCAAAACTCATTCAACATAGTCGAGGAGTATGCCCTAGGTTGGCATTTAAAAATAAACACTAACAAGTGTGAGACTATTGTATTTCGGCCACCAGTTGGAAAATGTAATAACGACTTAAAACGGAATTGGAAACAATTCGGAATCAAATCAAACCTTTCGAGATGTCCTCAGGCCATTTAAAAGTATCAAACATATCCTCCAACAATTTAAGTTTCGAACTAATAGAGACAAAATCAGAATTTAAATTTTGAAATCCTTTCTTGGCCTCCTTAAATAGTTTACAAAAGTCAACATCGAATTCCCTACACTTCCAAGATGTTTAGCGAAACCCGCTTTCGTTAGCCGTAATTATGTCATAATGCCTTCCATTGAAGCCAGCACACTTCACATGGGCAATTATCACAAAGTCAAAATGAAAGAAAATGACCCTCATATACGTCCCTGACTGTACAAATCTATTATGTCTAAAGCAGTGATGCTCATTTGATTGTAGCAACAACAAAACAACGTGTTTACTCAAATGAACTCAGTTGCTGTGCAGCGCAGTTGCCTATTATTGCACGCACACAAATGTACTTTCTTAGTGTTAGTGTGGCCATCACTGGTCTAAAGGTATGCAATGAAATAAAATAACAAAACGAATTTTTACAACTTTCAAACGCTAAATCACGAAATCCGAGAAGTTTGCAGAATAATAAAATTGTTTAAATATTTTTCATTTCATTGTATCAGCATTCTGCATCCCGCAACGTGCAATAAGCAACTTCGTTCCAATATATTCAGCTAATAATACAACTAAAGTTTTTGAAAGGCTACTATTGTGGAGGAGGCAGAACTAAGTGTTGGTGAATTTCTGCGACAGAATTCAAAGAAAATTTCAATAAAAAATTCAATAAATGATCCCTCGAACCCTTGCGACTGGCATAAAGAATATGATTCTGAAACTAAGAATCATTCCTAGGAAGTTCATATGTTCCAGAAAGTTGTTTACTGAGATCTTAGGTACATTCTTGTAGTTGATTGTTTCCTTGAATTTTGAACGGTTTGCTACCTATTGACCTGAACAGGGGAAAAAGGTAAAAAAAAATACAATTTTTTAAACTTTTTTTTGCGATTTTGACCTTGAAGATGAAGTCTTTATTAAGTATTTTATATGTACACAATTTTTATTCTTTATGACAAAAGCTACAACTTTCCCTCAGAAATTAAATCAAAATCCCGAACGGTTTGCAAGATACGGGCCTGACTAAATTATTGTTTTTTTGGAAAAATGACACCGCGGCCCCAAATCTTTGGGGCCCATAAAAAAAGTGCTTGACTTTGCGCAAAGCCGGGAGACACGGATTTTTTTTTTTGGTCATTTATCACGTAGTGGTGTCCTTATATGGTTATATTTTTTCGTGTTGCACTGTGTTTTACATAGCCACATAAGTGCAAGTTATAAGAATCAATTCACATTCAAAACCGGTATTAGAAGATAAATCCAAAATTCAAATTAGTGGTCCTTGCTAAACTTGACATAAAGATTATGATTCAAAACCACAGGCTTCTAAACTATAATTAGAATAGCGCTAACTATAGTCATTCGACTTAATACATGGATTCTGATTCAAAACTGAATATTTGTGAGTGGTGGGTCGCCCTAAAACAAAAATAAAAGCTTCAAGTAATTATCCTTTGAAAATTTTCAAAACTTGGTATAATGATTCCGATTTGTAACTGGAATGAAAGTCATTTTCAGACTTCTAAAGTAGAATTCGTGGAAAATTTCTATTAGTGGTCCTAGGCTTAGGGATGCTGATTCAAACCGCAGGTGTCTGATATGGATTCTGATTCCAAACTGCAAATTTATGAGTGTCAGTAGGCTTTTAGAGCAGAACCCGAACACAACTCTAAAACATAAATTCATGGTCGTTCGAGACCTTGTTCAGCTTGATAACTGAATTTTGATTTAAGACTTATTTACTAAAAACTGCAACTTACTCCGAGCTTTAGTCAGCGTAGCACTGTTAAAGAGTTAGGTTCAAAATTGACGCAGCGAAAGTGGGAGAAAGATGGCTTCGAGACAGAAGTGGCTTTTAATTTAGTTTTATATTATCAAAGTTCTTATTCAGCGTGGAAAAAACCCTGTCAGTTATGTGAGGTAGGAGAATATCAAGTTTGTAAATAATTATATGTGGCCGTCGGTGGTGCAATGGTTAGTGTGCGCGGCTCTTGTACATGAGATCCTGAGTTCGAACCCTGCTCTGACCAACTTACAAAAAAAAAATAAAAAAAAAATTTTCTTTCGGCGGCGGTCACCTCGAATAGTGACGGCGACACTATCGAGTATATAGCTATGAAAAAGCTTCTCAAAATACCGCTCGGAATCGGTGTAAAACTGTAGGTCCCCATCAGTGAGTGAAAACTGGAAAGCGCACAGCTCAGTGATTGTGAGAAGCTCTCCCCGGTCCCTACAAGGGATGTAATGGGAAACCATTTATTTATTTTTTTTTTTATAAATAATTATATTTATAATATGGCATTAACAAGTTGTCAATGTTGCTGAGAACACAATTAATTAAGATCAAAATTATATATGATACTAAAATACATAAACACTGAACAAATTTCTTTCGCAAATATTACGAAATCGTTCATAGCTTCTATGAATAACTGCATTAATTTTCACCAAAAGGAAAACTTCATAGAATCTATGAAAATGGTGGGAATTCATTGAAGCTAATTAATAATATATTCGAAAATGTTCATAGATTCAATGAAATAGTGTCATAAAATTATAATGCATTTTTATGCTCCCTGGCAAAACGCATTTCCGATCTAGCCACAGATCTTTATCAGCAATTGCACTGTCTGATATCGAAACGTCTGATTAATCGATTAATTAAAATGCCGATTAATCGATATCGAATAATCAAAATTTCTGATTAATCTAAACTATGATTAACCAACTAATTACATATTGATTAATCAGGTTTGAATACGAGGGTTGCTATTTGTATTTCGAGTCCAGCAATAAAAAAAAATCAATCATTTATCATTGGAAATGGTTTTATTGATTTTCAAAATATTCTCATATTTTCAATATATATTGCATGCTCTCAAACAAATTTTCGAAGCACTTTTTTCCACTCCGATTGAGACATCTCCAAAACATGGTTTTTGAACGCTTCAACAGCTGCTTCGGGTGTCGAAAAACGTTGACCACGCAGTAAAAAGAAGTGACGGGGTGCGAAATCCGGGCTGTACGGCGGATGACCCATCAATTCTATATGTTGAGTGCTAAAATAGCACATTGTTTCAGCTGATGTGTGAGAGCTCGCATTGTCCTGATGCATAATGATCCGTCTTCTGTTGTTGTTTTTCCTTATGTCTTCGTCAACTGTTGGCAAACAGATGGTGGTATACTAAAGATACTGTGGCCACATGACTGGTTGTACCAAAAAAAAACGAGATCATTTGCTTCGATGTGCTTCTTCCACGAACAAGTTTTGTTGGATTTAGCTGGTATTGAAAGACCCATACAGTCGGTTGCTGTTTTGTTGCGGGATCCATGATTCGTCACCTGTGACGATGTTAGACACTGCATTTGAGTTACCACGGTTGTATTTTTCAACATGTTTTTGCTCCAATCGACACGAGTCTTTTCTTGAGCATTCGTCAATTTATGTGGGAGCCTAAGAGAACAAATCTTTTTCACGGCCAAATGCAATATCTTATTGGTGCTAGTGATACTAATGCCCAAGGAAGCCTCAATCTCACGGTATGTCACATGTCAGTCTTGCTTTATCAGTTCACGCACAGCATCGATGGTTTCCGGCAAAACAAACGACTGGAGTTGGACGACCGTCACGAAATTCATCCTGGAGCGAACGGCGTCCCAGACTGAGCTCTTAGTACCAGCGATTTAGAGTGATTTTTGATGTTGCTTCATCACCTAAAGTCGAAACAAGTTGATTGAGACACTCTTGTCTCGATAATACACTCTGAAAATCGTAACAAATCGTTGCAAAAAAATGTTCACGGGTTAATTCGATTTTTTGACAGAGATGTATTTTTCAACACTCTGTAGATACAACAAATAGTGCTCGTAGGTGACAACTTTCTATGTCTGTTTATGGTAAAAGCTGTCAAACCTTCCAATGGAAGTTCCAGTTTTCATCTGGCCTGGCAACACTAGTAGTACGAGCAACCGAAATATAAATAGGAACCTCGTAATTTTATTCATTATAACGAAAATTTTGTATAAAACATTCCAATACATATTACTTTATACAAGCAAGAGGAACCATTTGAGCATTTTGTGTAAAGGAAAATATTCGTATATTTCATAGGACGATTGCTTTTTCTAATAATCTTAATATGTCTAACAACAATTTTCCATTTAATATTTTAATTTCAGATTGATAGCATGATTAACTAATACAGTTAACTAAAACTCTAAGTACAAAATGAGGCTTACAGATGATCTCAAACATTTCAATAATATCAAAAGTGAAACTTTCGATGAAGACGAAACCTCCTCCAGGGAATTTAACAAGCATCACAACAGTCACAACTTCCCATTACATGCACGCTGCAATTCTGGAAATAATCACATGGAGCAAACTATGGCAACTGATACGAGTCAGCTTTATAGCAATTTAAGAAATAAGCTAGAATCTAATTTAAATCATGGCAGTCCATCATTGAGTATGGCTATACCTGCTAGTGTTACGCAAGGCAATTATCTTGAAAACTCTCATACATATCCATTATCTCCAAAAATTCGCATTAAATCTGAATTTCCTTTAGTTGCGAGCAAAGAAAATGAAATTTACTTTAATTACTTAAATGAAAACTTGGCAGCACTTCAGAAATCACATAAAGCTTTCGGAACCGGCTACGATGCAACTGACAGAATTTACGAGCGAGCAAATGAGTCAGAGTTAAATTCCAAAATGTATTTTGAGAATAATAACGATACGCCCCATTTGATACAAAGAACAGAAATGACAATTGGCAACCCTGACGCAAGGCAGGGCCACGATAATTATGCAAATTTGGCAGCATGGCAGGCGTCCAAAATTGACAACAATTTGTCATATCCTTTATTTACCAAAACCCCTACAAACAAAGGTCCAGAGTGGACTTCAAATTATAAAAATCATAAACCTCCAACGATGGATAAAAGTTATGGCAACACTGTCAAGGATATGCTGAAGTATATCAGAGAAACAAGAGCTGAGAATGGCACCCATAGGGATGTAACAAGTCCTAATGGGAATGATGAATTTGCAGATGAAGTCGTGGAAAATAAGGCACAGAACTATTTAGACAAAAGGGTGTCAATCCCATCAAACTTCTTGGTACAAAAAAGCCAGTGTAGCTCAAATATTGAAGATTTGTTAAAACAAAATTCTTATGGGAACCATGAAAAAGGCCTGGAGAAACAATTACACCAAACTCAAAAGGACACCTCTAATTTTCACTGTAAAAGTAAAAATTTTTTGGAAACAAATGGCAACCCTAAAGCAAAAAATATTCAGATTATCTCACAACATCACATTTATTCTAATGACGCACCACCCCAGCCCCTATTCAATTCATATGACAACTCCATCCTAACGTGGTCTCAGCTTTTGGCTACAAATTTAACCTCTATTTGCACACCAGCGCCCCTTAGTGCTACAAACAATGTTGCCACCAGTTTGTTAAAACCAAAGCAATATCCTCAGAGCTCAACAGAATGTTGTGATTTAAAATCCCAAATAACTCCACCTCAGTCTCCTTTGAATAATATGCCGGCATTTTTAGTGCCTTCACTAAACAGCTGTGACCAGTTGAGACAAACGATAGCAGCGAACTCATTGCCGCCAATGGCAACATTTATGTTACCAGATTCGTTAACCGCCACACCGGCAACATTATCAGCCAGGAGTTTTCCCCCTTCATCTACGCCATCGCCCACTACAGCGACCCCAAAGTCGGTGGGAATTAACGCTATAAATTTAGCGCATTCTGAACATTCCAGATTACTTCATACAACTATGGACGTGGAGAGGAATCCCGCTTCAACAGAGACAACATCTGGTTCGTCACACCAGCCACATACAGCCAATTTCACTAAGATGGTCCAAAAAACAAAACAAAGTAAAGCAAAAGATGTCAAAGATAATGACCAAGAAGATAATGATGATGATGTTGGCCATGCTAGTAGTGTAGACGTCAACAAATTTCCCACCTCCTCCTTCCATGTGTGCCAAACAAAATGCATAAAACAGTCTGGGATGTCTGGCGTAGAAAGAAAGTCATTAACCCACAAAGCAGACATTGTGGGAGCAATCAATGAACTCCACCATGGAACAGTGACAAAACAAAACCCGAAAAAGTCTAAGAAAACGCAATCTCAACGAATGTTAGGACAAACACTAACTCAGCATTCTCATTCTCATTATCCTCATCGTCATCCGTATCCTGATGCGAGAAACATTCACCATTCTACTCAGCAACTTCTTCATCCGAATGCTCCTCCATATTCTCATTTACCGCGGAATTCACCTCTTGCGACGTCACCTTTCGCCTCACCACTGTATGGCGAGCAACTGTCGTTTGTGCGTAATATTCATGAGAGAGATCGCCTCATAAGAGAGCACCAATTAAGGCAACATCTTACCACTGAAACTACCCAGCAAACGAATAAGCCGGTTGGTGGGGATTGTCATTCCGATGCCGATTATAACAGTGCACGTGTTTCATTCTCACCACACCACACCACCCTAGCGCAACAATACCACCACCACCACCACATGCATCCCTACCACTCCCACTCGTCCGCCCCAAATTTCTTTGTAAGACAGAGAAGAAACCTTTCAAACTCACCCAATGCAGGGGATTATCACTGTGATGATGATACTGCGAACGATAGAGATGACAATGGCAGTGATGATAATGAGGATGATGATGATGATGACGGTGACGGTGATGACGGTGACGGTGATGAGGTTGTTGAGGGTACGGATGGAGCTGCTGATGATAATGATGATACTTTGGCTGCTGGTGATTCCAAGCAAGTTCTTGCTATTGCTGATGCTCCATCTATTATTAATACAACTAATTGGTATGGTGATGTCGAATGTGTCGATGACATTTCTTGTCAAACGAAGACGATAATGACTGGCCGAGAGAAAGAGAAAATACATGAACAGCATTGTGTTTCAAATCTTCTAAACGATGACCAACGACACTTCTGTATGACTTCACGGAAGTGTATGAATTCCTCATCTTATGTTGCACCAGAAGCACCAGCCAACAATGAAGTTATCACCAACAATAGCCGCAGCAACAGCAACAACATATCGCAGACGCAAGCAGTTGACACTGAAGATGACATGATGGTAGGGACAGCAGTGAGGAAAGGTAAGTGCAAGAAATAGTGTTGTGAAATAAGCTTGGCCAATGGATTTTAGGTTTAATGAACTTGATAACTTTCCTAAATACACTAATCAACAAAAATTGTATTTAGAAAAGTTATCAAGAAATGTATAGGCTACAATTCTTTTGAAGACAGCTACCCCACTTTATTTACCGTTAGGCAAGAAATGTCAAAATATATAAAATGTGTGAATTTTTTCATGAGGTTCCGTGAAATAATCGTTTAATAGTGTATTTTTCCTTCGACATATGTTAGAGGAAATTGTGAAATGGGAAAATAACTACAATATTGTCGAAGGTTGTAATTCAATATTTCAAGCTGTTTAGGATTTATTGAAGTAAAATCTGCAATAGGGCCCTGATCCACCTGCAAAATTTTCTTCGGCCGGCAAAAATAAAATTGTTACGTATAGGGGCAAAACCGAGCGGGGTTTTGTGATACCACGTCCAAGTACTTTCACAATTTTTTGGTTTGGTTGAGGCCCGAAACCCACTGTTGCACCGTGATAAAAGACAAAAAACCTACCCGTGTCTCCCACTTTTTTATGGGCCTCCAAAGATTTGGGGCCTCGGTGTCATTTTTGCAAACAAAAGTGATCATTTTGTCAGACTCATATCTTGCAATTCGTTCGGCATTTTGATTTACTCTCTGAGGGAAAGTTGTAGCTCTTGTCATAGAGAATAAAAATGTTGAATATACAAAATCAAAATAACTTCATCTTCAAGTTCAAAATCGCATGAAACTTTAAAAAATTAAATTTTGTTTACCTTTTTCCCCCTGTTTAGGTCCATAGGTAGCAAGCCGTTGAAAATTCAAGGAAACAATTAACTACAAGAATGTATCTAAGATCTCTATAAACAATTTCTAGAACATATTTCCTAGAAAATTTTTGGGAAATTTTTCACTTTTGCGGCTACTTAAACGCTATCTAAACGGTATTAGGAATCATTCCTAGGAAGTTCATATATTCAGAAAGTTGTTTATTAAGATTTTAGGTAAATTTTTGTACTTGATTGTTTCCTTGAAACTTGAACGGTTTGCTACCTATGGACCTGATCAGGGGAAAAGGGTAAAAAAAATTGAATTTTTAAAGGTTTTTGCGATTTTGACCTTGAAGGTGAAGTTATTTTGATTTTATATGTTCAACATTTTCTTTATGACAAGAGCTACCACTTTCCCTCAGAGAGTAAATCAAAATTCCGAACGAATTGCAAGATATGAGCCTGACAAAATTATCACTTTTTCATAGTTCATATGTTCAGAAAGTTGTTTATTGAGATCTTAGGTACATTTTTGTACTTGATTGTTTCCTTGAATCTTGAACGATTTGCTACCTATGGACCTGAACAGGGAAAAAAGGTAAAAAATGCAAATTTTTAAGTTTTTTGCGATTCGAAGATGAAGTTATTTTGTTCTCTACGACAAAAACTACAACTTTCCCTCAGAGAGTAAATCAAAATTCGGAACGAATTCCAAGATATGAGCCTGACAAAATGATCACTTTTTTGCAAAAATGACACCGAGGCCCCAGATCTTTGGGGCCCATAAAAAAAAAAAGTTCATTAATTCGGGCAAAACTGGGAGACACGGGTCGTTTTTTTTTTGTCTTTTATCACGTAGTGGTATCCGTATATGGTTACATTTTTTTGTGTTGCACGGTGATATACGAGAGCTGGGAAAGTTTGTTGAAAATTTTAATTTAAGGAGCGTAGTAAAATCACTAAATTTTATTTATTTCACTCAAGTATTTCCAATGAATAAATATCATAGATGCTAACGTGTTTATAACATATGTACAAACATACTTATTATATTGGGTATTGGCAACACATTTCGGTTAGGGATCTTAGATAGTGGAGATAACATATTTCTCCATCCGTCTCGATTTTTTAGCGTTTCTGTGCAAAACTCATCTTTCTGACTTACATATCTTTCGAAGGGAGTCATTCACCTGATCCTTTCCATGTAGACTTGGTTGTCTGAAAATATTTATAATATAAAATAATAAATTAAATTTAAATCATATTTAATATAATATAAATTATTAATAAATTAGATTTTACATTTCAATTAGATTTAATTATAATTTGATATAATAAATATAAATTATTACCGTTTATGTTTATATTATCTGATCTTTCAGTTGTTATGTTTTTAAATTATTGCTAGGTTCAAGATCAGTAACTATTACAAAAGTACTTTTTGTATGAAAAAGTACATTTTAATAGAAATATTATAAACGAAATATGTGAAACTGATTATTATGGTGAATGGTTGGGAATATAGCTATTTCAATGCCCACCAATGCATATCATCAGCTCCCTTCTCCTCAAGTACTTAGGTATGTATATCATCACACATTATAGGGATAAACAAAACTCAACTAAGCGAGAATTGCCTAAACTCCTACTTGTGCGAAAACATACGCAAACATACTTTGCCATAACCATCAATACGATTGCCATGAAATTAGAGTGTAGCGTCTTCCAATTATATCCGTTTATGTTTATATTATTTGATCTTTCAGCTATATTTTTTAATTATTGTTTGGTTCAAGATCAATAACTATTAAAAACTAATTTTTCTACTGTCCCAACCATCCACCATAATGATCTATGTCACATATTTCTTTTATAATGTTTCTATTAAAATGTACTTTTTCACAGAAAAAGTACTTTTTTCATAGAAAAAGTACTTTTTAATAGTTATTGATTTTGAACCAAACAATAATTGAAAAACATAAATTATTATCAAATAATTTTTTTTTATTTAAATCATCAGATATAAATTAAATTCAATAATATTTAGTATAATAAATAATAATTATTAATAAATTAAATATACAATAAATTATTAATATAAATTACATTTTATATTAAAATAAATTCGCTTGACAATATCGATGTCGGGATATGTACAGCTTCTACAGCTCGTGGTTCCTTAGGTATCACGTGCATATATCCAATCACGTGAATTGGATGAGCATATGCTAACATGAGCGTGTGTAAATGTGAGTAGCAACAAAAATCTTCGGGCGTGAGCGGCCATCTTACTTTCGTGAGCGTGTGTAACCCAAAACACACTCATGTGCCTATCGCTCCTGAATAACAATGTAAATAGTACAATAATAATGAAGGCAACTAGAAGAAGCGTTAAACTGTACAAATATAATACTTTTACACATTTCGTACATCTGGAAATAAATCAACTCAGTCTCGGAGCATTTTTCTCTTGAAGACTCCCGGTGCTGATTCGTTTGATTGTGATATGACCCAGGATTCTGCGCCATAAAACAAGACAGGTTGTAAGAGAATCTGATATAGCTGGATCTTTGTTTCTCGAGAGAGAATTTTATCTGTGAAAAGCTGCTATGTTCGAAATATTATCTATTAACAATCACTATTCTCCGCTTGATCACAAGGCTGACGTTTTTATCGGAACAACGTTCCTTATCGAACGCTGCGGGATGGGGGCTAAATGAAAAAAAATTAATAACTTTTTTTAACACTATTATGCTACAACCCAGTATTATCAACTATATTGGGTACTGTTGCTTTGGTTTGTGTCTAGACTAACATATGTTGGGAAATTTCTTGTTTAATGGGAAGTTTTCTAGCTGGAGCCTGTAATCAATATATAAAACCAATAAAAAGTGTATTCAGAAAAGCCAAAGTGAAAGAAGTTTGACAAAAGAACATTTTCTTAAATACGTGTCATTTTTAAAAAAGTAAATTTTTGCAAAAAAATACCTATTGATATTCTTAAACAAAGTACCTTTTCTTAAAAAACATACCTTATCTTAAAGAAGTCCCTTTGCATAAAAAAAGTAAATTTTCTTACAAAAAGTACCTTTTCTTAAAAAAAGTAATTTCTTTAAATAAGTACCTTTTATTAAAAACGTACATTTTCTTACAAGAAATTGCCTTTTCTTAAAAGACTACCTTTTCTTTAAAGAGTACCGTTTTTCCGAAACAAAATAACTTTTCTAGAGACAAGTACATACAGGAATACCTCGCATAGTACTGCTTCGATCAGTACGGTTTCTCTATAGTACGGTTTTGAAATTTTCAAGAAAAAATTGTTCTTGGAAAAAATTGTTCTAACAAAATTATAAAATTAAATTTTCTTAAAAAAAAAAAATTTTTTTTATTTTTTAAATAATATTTTTGGTATTTTCCCTTTATTATGAAAACATAAAATTTTCGGTATTTTTCGTTTATTATGAAACATTACTTGTGTTTTGTTCAGTTATTTTTAATAACTTTAAAATGAAATGAATTGTTTTTGTTGGTTTAGTTATTTTAAATAAATATATGATTGAATATACATACGTAGTACTACATACTCTCGTTTTTTTATTGAAAAGCAGAAAAACAAATTATATGTAACAAATGATCGGTTTTTGACTCGATTATCATCATCATGTCCTATAACTTCCTTCGCAGGGGTATAGGGACTGTAAATAGGCGCATAGGCCCCGAGTGCCTCGATTAGTCCGGATTCAAATAGTACGGCAAAATGGTGGAACCGATTAACCGTGCTATGCGAGGTATTCCTGTACTCTTAAAAATTTACCTATTCTCGCAAAAAGACCAATTCTTCTTAAAACCAAAACTTTTCTTCAAAAAAATACCTTCTCTTAAAAAAATACCACTTCTTACAAAAATTCCTTTTCTCAAAAGTACCTTTTATTAAAATAAAATAATACCTTTTCATTCTTTGTTGAGAAAAGTAACCTTTGTGAAAATAAGTACATTTTCGTACAAAAATAAGATTTTCCTAAAATGAGTACCACATCTTTAAAAAGTACCAGGTCTTAAAAAAGTACTCCTTTGTAAAAAAAAATCATACTCTTATGGCTTTTTCTTCTAGAAAGTACTTCTTCTTAAGAATGGTACCTTTTTTTAAAAGAAAAATAAAAGAAGTACCTCTCTTTACAAAAGAACATTTAGGGAAAATATAATACTTATTCTTACAAAAGGGACCTAAAAATATATTCTTTTTTAAAACAAAAAATACATTCTAAAAAAAAATTCTTAAAAAACGATTATCATTTTACAAAACGTATATTTTCTTAAAGATCCATTTAAATTATGGTATTTTTCAACGGGCGCCTTGGGCGTGTTGGAACTCATGTAATTTCTTTTTTTGTTTATGGCACATTCGAAATAAATAAATTCGTCCACTAACGGTCATCAACGTTCAGGTGGTGTTCAAGGCGAGAGGAGGCTCTGTATGTTGAAGCAGCTACCATTAGTTGACCATCATTTACTGGCACGCCCAATTTAGCCAATTCCTTTTAGACATGGGTATTTATATCATCAATGTGGCCTTTGCTGCTGATGGTTATCTTTTCCACTCTTTGCTTTGCTTTGCGTAATGTATTTTTCCGTATAGGGCTATCGAAGGCCACCTTATAATCACCAAGGATATGGTAAGTGTCGATTTGTCTCTCGTCGATTTAGAATAATTTAAATATCTGACCGTTTACGGATATTCCACGTCTAAGGAAACGCTAATAAGGTCCGAACAGATCTGCAACAAATCGTCTGTCGTACATTACGCTTGAGAGCACCTTCTGTATAATGGATAAAAGGCTTATTGCACAATAGTTGGCACCTATGATTTGCTCTGTACACTGTCACTCCACTTGTCAGGCATGTATTCATTTAAACAGATTTAGAATTTATGGGCTAGACCACGCACCTTGCCAGCTCATCACTGCCAGCCTTGAACAACTCATCTGGTACTCCATCGACACATATGAATTTGATATTTTTAAGTGGGAGAACTGTTCATCTGACCTCATCTTTATCCGGATTTCCTTGTCGCAGAAGAATTTACAACCCGTGAGGGGCATTAGATTTTTCTGGGACCGGTAATGTAGAAAATTATCTATCCGCATGCCCAACGTACTCGTAACATGTGTGGCTCTAATGCGGTTGTGACAAAATATAATACGGTTGTGACAACCTGTAATACGGTTGTGACAACCTCTAATACGGTTATGACAACCTCTAATATGGTTGTGACAACCTCTAATAACCTCTAATGCGGTTGTACCAATCTCTAATACGGTTATGACAACCTCTAATACGATTCTGACAACCTCTAATACAGTTGTGACAACTTCTAATACGGTTGTGACAACCTCTAATACGGTTATGACAACCTCTAATACGGTTCTGACAACCTCTAATACAGTTGTGGCAACTTCTAATACGGTTGTGACAACCTCTAATACGGTTATGACAACCTCTAATACGGTTCTGACAACCTCTACTACAGTTGTGACAACCTCTAATGCAGTTGTGACAACCTCTAATACGGTTGTGACAACCTCTAATATGGTTGTGACAACCTCTAACGATATTATAACGACCTCTAATTAGGATGTGATGAATGACATCTAATGTGGCTATGACAACCTAATTTAGTTATATTTTTTGTGGGTTTACTGAACAACAGTTCTAAAAGATATTTCCAAATAGTTTTTCTAGCGAAGGAACGAATAAAAACACTATTAGGTTAGGTTGAGAAAGAGGATTTAAAGCATTGGTACTTCTGTTCCTGGTCTGCTATTAGCACTCTGCATTCCCTAAAGATGTGGCCGTCGGTGGTGCAATCATAGTGTACGCGGCTCTCGTACAAAAGATCGTGGGTTCGATCCTTGCTCTCACCACCTTACATTTCTTTCGACAGCGGTCACCTCACTTAGTGACGGCGACACTATCGAGAAGCTACTCAAACACCGTTCGAAACCGGTGTAAGACTGTAAGTCCCAATCAGTGAAAATAAAACTAGAAAGCCTACAGCACACTTGTTGTGAGAATCTCTCCTCTATTCCTTCATGGGATGTGATGGGAAACCATTCCCCCTTGGAGAGATCACAAATTGTTTATAGGATGTTCGTGCAGCATTTCTGCATTTCCAATTCGGTATTCTTACATTTTCCAAGAGTTGTTGCAGGCTTAATTTTTGTCCTTTTCTGCAACAAGGTCAAGAAAACCGCATCAAAATAACCGACAAAATATCCAAATGTTCTACCAATTTATTGTGGAATAGATTTTACTAGAGGATTTCGCAGACGAGACGCGTTCATCTTGAATTTGCATATGTCCTTTTAGTCCTTTTTTAAAAATTTAAATATTGAAATGCAATTTTATTATGCAATTCCAAGATTAATATGAAGTGGTGGCATCAAGGACTTCTGGAAATAAAGATAGAGAATTTTAATGAAATTTAATGAGGAATAAATTCGCGGAACATTCTGAACCACCAGCTACGGGGTCATTTTAGTGTCAATTTTTGGTACGTTTTGAACAAATGTCGTTCTTAAAGTTTTGAAATAGAGCATTTGAATGTTCTACGAAAATAATCGCTGTCAAATTACAATGAAGACATGTTATCACAAGAATTCGCTCAATTCTATATTTATACTCGATTTTTAAATTTATCCCGGACAGTATCGGACAAAAAAAATGCAAACTTGCAACGCCCATAAAAAAAAGTGTAGCTACACAGCGCTTTAAATTTTTGGGGTTTGACTATGCTCGCCCAGTGTGATCATTTAGCGCAGGAATCGTCCACCCACAAAATTGGTGTTGCACAGTGTTACAGATAAATATCACACTGTTATATAGAAAGTATGATAGAATTCATTATATGGAAATTTCTCTTACTTATAAAGACATTTCTATTAATCGTCCACCCACAAAATTGGTGTTGCACAGTGTTACAGATAAATAGAAAGTAGAAAGTACTGTTATATAGAAAGTACTAAGATTTTATGATAGAATTCATTATATTGAAATTTCTCTTACTTCTAAAGACATTTCTATAAACTCGATACAATTCAAACTGTTGTCTCTTTAATTTATATCATTCCCATAGTTTAAAAAGAAACATAAAACTCAATAAAACTCCATTACAAATTGACCACACCACTCCCCATTACTAAGCACAAAAATTTGAAAACTTTTACCCTCCCCTCCCACAAAAGCAATAAAGTTTAAAATGTTATCCTCCTCCCACATCACATTCATTCGACAGCAACCCACTTCACCGGACAAAATTCACCTGGAGGTCGACTCCCTTTTCTTTTTTTTTTTTGTTGTAATAAATGTTTAAATATTAATTTTACAAAAGTGCGAACAAAATATGCGTAAAGTGAATTAACGAAACCTTTTTTTTTCTAATACCAATTTAATGGAATTTCAAAAACACTTTGCCACCCAGTGGGGGAAGGAAATGCCGATATTTCCTTTAGAGGCAACGAATTATGGATATGCCAATGCAATATGGATATGCCAATAATGTAGGTATACCTTGCTGGCGGGGTGGCGTTTACCACAGAACAATAGAAATCAAAAATTGATGTTATGCTAGTGGGTAACCTTTGACCAGAAACATAATATTATGGCGAAATTCACCCTCTTCAAAAATTTCTTTGAAAGCAAATTATGTTTTTTCTTTTCGTTCGTGGGTCGTGGATGAATGACTGCAAAATATTTCAATAGCGTTAAAAATAATCTGCTGGGTAAAAAATGTACTGGTGTCACCACCACCCACCGTGTTCCAACACAATATATTTTTATAGGATTTGAAAGGACTTGCACCAAAGCGAAAAGTTTAAATAATGTGGTACAAGAGGAATTTGCGGGCGCTACACTGAATGGTGGCATAAGTAAACGAGCAAACGTATGGTATATGACATTCAAAAGCTAAACTGGTTACTGCGATTTTTGAGATGGATACTCGAGATACTATAGGACAAAAAGCATCTAGCTTGACATTAAGTTTCTACGAAAAAATACTTAACTGTTGAATGGAAAACATTCGAATGTCCATGGTAGGAAACCAGGAATCTATTTCAGGAACACCGTAATCCACTTGTTTTAAATCAAAAGTGTTATTTTATCGGTGTTTCCAATTTTTATACCGGTTCTGAATGACTTTAGTTTGAGATTTGTATTTCTTGCTTATTAGTCGCTAATAACTTTTCATTCAAAAAATTCGCCGGCCAATCGTCTAGTAATTGGTTAGCATTTAATCTTCAGCGGTTTCGCAGATTGTATTTCTTCAAAATCTTGTATCCACGCCCAGGTGCAATACGTTACTTTTCTGTAATTTAGCATTTACAACCTGTTCCCTAACGGATCGATTACATTGTGTGTAATTTTTTAAGTCATTGCAATGTAGCCATATACGGACACCACTACGTGATAAAAGACAAAAAAACGACCCGTGTTTCGTCCAAAGTCATGCACTTTTTTTATGAGCCCCCAAAGATTTGGGGACTGGGTGTCATTTTTGCAAAAAAGTGATAATTTTGTCAGGCTCATATCTTGCAAACCGTTCGGAATTTTAATTTACTTTCTGAGGGAAAGTTGTAGCCCTTGTCATAAGAAACAAAAATTGTGAAGATACAAAGTCAAAAAAACTTCATCTTCAAGGTCAAAATAAAAAAGCCGTTTAGGTAGCCGCAAAAGTGAAAAATTTCCCGAAATTTTTTTAATTTCACTGTGTGTAATTTTTTAAGTAATGGAAATATAACCATATACGCGCACCACTACGTGATAAAAGACAACAACAAATGACCCGTGTCTCCCAGTTTTGCCCAAAGTCATTGACTTTTTTTTATAGGCTCCAAAGATTTGGGGCCTCAGTGTCATTCTTGCAAAAAAGTGATCATTTTGTCAGGCTCATATATTGCAAATAGTTCGTTGGTGTCCGTATATGATTATATTTTTTCGTGGTGCACTGTGTTATCGTATTGTGCTACTTACAGCAATCAATATTTGTTACTTATCAGCAGGCAATTTGTCAGATATTTACTGCCATAACAATAAACTGTTTATAGTTGTTATTCAGAATTATTGGAAGTTCATTTGTTAAATAACAAATATATGTTTGCTGTTTCACTAGAATTTCCTCCTAGTTCGAGTTTCCACATTTTGATATAAACAGAAAACAATATTTGCTACTCATCAGCATAAAATTTATCAGCTATGGCAGCAAATGTACTGCCATACCAGCAATCTGTTTGCAGTAGTGATTCAGCACACCGCGTTACAAAAATTAGCTTTTGTTCTGTCCTATGAACCAAATATACCTTTTCGGAAAGAAAGGAAAAACTAAAAATACACGCGTATCGTCGATTTTCATGTCGATATTTAGTAACGCAAGCCGACTTCAACGACCTTGTACGAGACGGAATTTGTTAAGGAGAACAGGGGAACTCTTTGCGTCGTGCTTTAAGCAGTGGACTATAGTGGCGGCTGATTTGAAAATAACAGGTACCTGATCGAGATAGCAATATTCCATATGACAAATTTTTTAAATTGCACGAAGATCGGTTAAAAACTGGGCTTATTGTTATGATATTGATTCGATGTTTGCAAAAATCGGTTATCCCCATATTTCAGAGAAGTGGCGAGTTTTCTTTTGTGCCTTAAAGTCGTGCTGCTTCATATCGGTAACAAACATCCATCTATTCCGATCGCATATGCTACAAACCTCAAAGAATCATACGACGGTATGGAACTAATATTAGAACGGATAAAATACCAAGATCACAATTGGAAAATATGCTGCGATCTGAAAGTGGTCGGATTACTCATGGGTGTTAAGCGTTTATTTCCAACCCACCAGAACATTTTGTGTACATGGGAAAGTCGCTAAAGAGATCAGCATTACACTGAATTTAAGTGGAAGCCGCGCACAAGCTACGAAGTAGGCGGAGAAAGTATAGAGAATCTTCCATTGGAAAGGCACAGTTGCCGTTACTGGGCAGTTTCTTGGTAACAAACGAGTTGCCAATTATAAAACTATTGTCGCAGAAATGATTTCGGCATATGGCGAAATGGGCATTTTAATGTAGCTAAAGATCCACTTCCTCCACAATCATTTAGATTTTTTCCCTGATGCTTTAGGAGCTTGTAGCGATGAGCATGGCAAAAGGTTCCATCAGGACATTGCGGCTATTGAAAAGCGCTTCCAAGGACAAGACATAACGCATATGCTCGGCGAATACTGCTGGTCTATTTGTCGCGATACTGAGACAAATGCTTACAAACGCCTACATAAAAGGCCTAAGTTTCTTTAAAAGCATTGACTTTTTTAACGTTCGCTTATTCTCAGATAATAAAATTCATATGGGCTCATCCTCGTAGTTTTTATTTCTTTCTTTCTCTTTTCGTCGAAGCCACTCATTTTCATTCTTATTCTCATTCACTGTGAAAGCCACCTATCCGCCGATTCCTTCTCGATTGTTGGAAATACGATACGACAGTAGCTTCTCGTAATATTCATCCAATGATATCAATATCATCAATTTACCCGAGTAGCGTGTGGGATTTGTTTGTGTTTACTGCAGCTTTTCTCAGTAATGCCCAGCAAGGGAACTGAGAAGGTCTTACTTAGAGAAGGCATTCTAGAAGGCCTTCTAATAAATCCGCTTAACCGTGCTGCATGCCTTATACCAAAAAGGCTTCCAGATGGTTTTGTCTTGTCATATTCCCCAACATAATTTCTATGATCCGCTGGATCGCTGAAAACAGAGTAGAAGCTTAGTGTTTATTAGGCATTGCGACTCTATTCGGTTCAAATTTATTGAGCACTGGGAAATTAAAAAAAAAATATTCATTTAACAAAACGTTCCCCATTACATCCCATGATGGGATTGGCGAGAGATTCTAACAACCAGAGAGCTCTGCGCTTTCTTATTTTACACTCTTTATTAGATCCTACATTATTATACCGGTTCTGAAGGGTATTTTTGAGAAGCTTTTTCATGGCTAAATAATCTGTAGTGTCGCCGTCACTGAGCGAGGTGACGGCTATCGATAGAAATGGTAGGTGGCCAGAGCAGGGATCGAACCCGTATTATCATGTACAAGAGCCGCACACACTACCATAGCACCACAATTGGCCAGACATTGTAATATTCTTATATAAATGGAAGTGGAAGGCCTTTCTCTCTAATCTCTCTCCGTGTAATTTACAAATGAAGATGTAATTTGTTTAGAAATGCCTTGCGAATCCGAAAGAAGGTCTGGTAGAAGGCCTTCCAAGACCTGAATTCCGTTACTGGATATCTACATTAGGATGTTGTAGAGAACGAATGATACACTTACAGAGAAAATAACTGAATTCGCCGTAACTGTATTAAGAGGTTGCCATAACCACATTAGATATCATCACATCTGAATTAGAGGTTGTCACAAACGCATTAGAGTTTGCCACAACCTATTGGATATTACTTCAACCAAATTTAAGTTGCGAGGCCTAAATTCGGTTGTGACAACCTGAGTTTGGTTGTGGCAACTGGAATTCGGTAGTAGCAGCCTAATTCGTGGTTGTTAAAGCTAGTCTCTTTTCAAACCATTAGTTCTGTGAATGTAGGCTGTCACCTTGTGGAAGGGCTTTACTGGAGTCATATAGTTCGTGAAATCTCTAGAAACCTTTACTGAGAAATTTCTGTCAGATTAGCAGGGATACTAAAGTCATATATAGCTAGCAAGTTCAGTTTTATAACCAACAACCAGGTAACAAGTCTCGAATTACTTTTCATGGGTTTTTGTTTGGTTACTATGATTTGACGCAAGGTAAATCGCTGGTGGGCCGTAAATTTTCGAGATCTAAAGCCACACTGTTAAGGTCCGATCAGAGTTGCAACAATTGGGTTTGAATCTATTGCACATTACGCTGGAGAGCACCTTATATACAATGGATAATGAGACTTATTCCACGACTGCTTTTTTAACAGCGGACACAGTACGACTAAAACTTGTTAACCAAAACTTGCGCTGAAGCTGAGGCATGCACCGTGGCAGATCCATGCGACCTGCCTCAAACAGCCCCTTTAGTATGTCATCGACACTCACAGCTTTATGATTTTAATCGAGGAAATTGCTATTGTATTTCCACTTGGTTAGGAGAAAGGCAATTGATGTCGTTATCTTCAATTAATCAATCACTTCGACGACTTCACTAAATAAATAAAATAAATGGTTTCCCATTACATCCCATGAAGGGATCGGGGAGAACTTCTCACAATCACTGAGCTGTGCGCTTTCCAGTTCTCACTCACTGATTGGGACCTACAGTTTTACACCGATTCCGAACGGTATTTTGAGAAGCTTTTTCATGGCTATAAACTCGATAGTGTCGCCGTCACTATGCGAGGTGACCGCCGCAGAAAGAAATTTTAGGTGGTCAGACGACTTCACTAGGGTCTTCTAAGGAAGCAACGCAGAGAAATGTTAACTCTAAATCATCAACACACTCTGATTATCTATACCAAGTTGTCCGTTCTTAATTTTGCTGGAGAGGAACCACATTCCACGCCAGCTGCTGTGACTTGTGAATATCTGCTACCATTTTCGTTCCTCGTTCTCCCTTCTGAATATTTGGATTTCTACACTGCCGCATTTTCCACCTAAAGATGGGGTTATTCTCTTCTCTCGACCCAATATAACGCTCTGCGCAGCCCGCGTTACAGCTGAATGCAGCGTTGCCATATCGCAGTGCTCTTTTTGTTAGCTATCATAAGCATTCTTATCAATTGACGCTGATTTTTATAACCAAGTACCATTTTTACACCAGTATCCATATAATATTTTACATATGATTCCCTAAATTTCAAGATTATCAGGGTGGTAGGGGGTGTAGTTCTGCGCTACAAATGAATGACCATAATCTGTCGCAACCTCTGGTAAATGTGGCTTTACGATGTCCAGCTTTCTCTGTGTATAATTTCGTATATTTTTCGTATATTTCGTATATCTCATGCACTGAAAGAAAAACCTTCATACCATTAATGAATTCTTACATTGCGTTAATGAAAAGTGTCATTGGTTTTGAGCCATTGTCGGGCTTCATTAATGCTATGAACAATGTTACATTAAACGAAAAGTGTTTCATAGACCTGAAATTAATGTAAACTTTCTAACCGGAATGAAACATTATCATTGTATTAAAGAAATATGTTACATTGATATTATAAACCGTTTCATTGATGTAATGAAACATAATCACTGATGCAATGAACATGTTACATTGATGCTATGAACATGTTTCATTGATGCTATGAGCATGTTTCATTAATGCAATGAATATGTTTCATTGATGGTTTGAACATGTTTCATTGAAGGTCTGAATATGTTTCATTGATTGTATGAACATATTTCTTTGATGGTGTAACACGTTTCATTGACGGTATGAACATGTGGTATGAACAAGTTTCATTGTTGGTATGAATAGGTTTCATTGATAGTATGAACAGGTTTCATTGATGGTATGAACCGGGTTCATTGATGGTATGAATATGTTGCATTGATGGTATAACACGTTTCATTGACGGTATGAACATATTTCATTGATGGTTAGAACGGGTTTCATTGATGGTATGAACCGACTTCATTGCTACTATGAAGACAATTCATCGATAGTATGAAGATATTTCATTACTGGTATGGTCAGATTGTGGCAGAAAAAAATGTTGGGGGGGGTAGAACACACGATTCTAAGCAAAAAATTTAAAATGCTAAAGTTAGAGGGAATCCCTATTTTAGGAGTTATGGGCCTCCAAAGTTCGGGCTTTTTGTGGCACGAGTTTTTTCGACTATTAGGTTTTCTGGGACGGGGCCAGGGAGAGGAATATCTCTGTTGCAAATTTTGGATTTCGGAATTTTTTGATTTTTGAGAAAATTTACCCATACAAAAGTGTCCCTGCGTGGACCCGTTTTTTGGACCTTGTGGGTTACCATAGGTACGGCCGGCAAAAAAAATTTGGTTTTTGAAATCCCCTTATTTTGCTCGATTTTCGGGTTTTTTTAAATGGCGCGGGATTCTGCATTTTTCTTATTTTTATTTATTTCTTATTTATTCCTTATCTCATACTGGCACTCATATATTGTGTCACATCTACTGTACATACATAAATACATACATTTATACAAAGCGTACCTACATACCTATTATCCTTTAACCAAATTAATGAATGGTTCAAAATTAATGAAATTGTACATTATATTAAATAAAGATGTTTCATTATTGGTTTTATAGAAAAAGTATTTAAAAATTCAATAAAACGTGTGTAATGTAAAGGATGGCCTATGTAATAGATTCTACTTTACAATGTTGATAAAATGTCTGCAATTTTTCGCTGTAGTTTAGCATATTTACATGAAAAACATACTTCATTCCATCAATGTAAAAGGTTTCTTAGCATTAATGACGATCCACAAATTCAAAAAGTACAGCAATGAAGGAGTTCATTGACGTAATGTAACATTTAATAGCATCAAAGAAACTTTTCATTGCATCAATGTAAACCCATTAATGTAACCCATTCATTGATGCTATGATGCGTTTTTCTTTCAGTGTGCGGGCATTGTGGTGTCCTGGGATCCGCAGGATCTATATTGGGAAAGGACTCCATTTCATAAAAACCTGTATCGTTTCTACTGCCAAAATTAACGGTGCTGGGAATTATAAATTTTTTTCAATTGGCCACAGAATCCATGTACGGAAAGCACTCCATTTCAATATAATCTGTATCATTTCTTCAGGCAAAATTAACTATTCTCAACCTAGTTTCTTCCAGGAAAAAATAACCATAACTAACTCTAACTTTCTAACATTCCTATTTGATAAAATTATATTATTTCTGAATTTATACCAACTCCCGTCTCTTGACCATACCGTGCATTACAATCGCTATCATCCTACATTTCAACCACACAAGTCGTCTCCCCCTCATCTGTATGCACGTGCTTTTTTGTGTGTGGGTGTATTAACACAATTGTTTCTATGAGCTTCAGCTTAAAATGTATGCGTGAACATAGAAATAAATCCAATAAAATATCACTTTATCAGAAAAGTCCTTAGAGAGGGAAATACAGAAAGAGACGCACATTTATATCCTTCACGTCCTGTGAAAGCACAACATCATAAAAACATTATGAAAATGAAGAATAGAAAATTTTAAATCGTATTTGAATGTCTCTATTGCGTTGCGCTAATACTCGTGTAACTTTCAAATTTCCAACCTTACTGATTTGAGGGGTTGTTCATAATGATGATGAGGATGATTGCCGATTTAGGGGTTGTTCCTGTTTTTTATA
The DNA here is from genome assembly GCA_963931995.1 of Phaonia tiefii. Classification (NCBI taxonomy): domain Eukaryota; kingdom Metazoa; phylum Arthropoda; class Insecta; order Diptera; family Muscidae; genus Phaonia; species Phaonia tiefii. Next base: position 298,667,203 of record OZ008368.1, read on the forward strand.
CAAATCCAAAAAAAAACAGAGATTTTAATATAATGGCGCAATTTGTATAGCATTGCGCTAAAGGGGTTAATGTTGTCTCCGAAAGTTGCATGAATTTGAATATTGAAATCGCGATGGATAATGAGATTGAGTTGCTTAAAAAAAGGGGGATGAAATGTTTGTGAAAAATGGCGTTGTAGTATTGAAATTTATTTTATTGTAGAGATTTTTCAAAAATCTGTGGAAAAGGGGTAACATTTGTTTATGTAAATTCTTATTGTTATCCTAGGTATAAAAGGCATTTCAACATTTAAGCTCAAATATAAGGGTTAGAACGATTGAAGTTAAAATGGCGCAGGAAATTAACTTATTATTGTAGTGACGAAAGCCATTTTTTCAATAATCGAAACCTACAGTTTTACATAAAGCAGTTTTAAAGTAATAAACAGTAGAGGAATTGACAAGAAATGTAGTACAATGACCAAGTGTCAAGATCTACAAATCGTTCAATCTCTTTACATATTAATGTAACTAATAATGGTATTAGAAGTACAAATACGTGATTTTGGGAAAGGTTGCTGCAGCTTTCCCATGCTTCAGGAATTTTAGATTTACATAGAATATTTGTAACCAATTCAAATTCAGATAATTATAACTAAGTGTAATCTTATACAAAGTGGATTATAAAAAAATAAATGGTTTCCCATTACATCCCATGAAGGGACCGGGGAGTGGATTATACAAAGTGTATTAATTAATTTAGCAAGAAAGAAGGTTTTAAATCAGGCAATATCTAAAACAATAGGACAGTATTAACGTGCGATCTTTTTAATGCAGATAAAAGGAATAAAGACTAAAGAAAAAAACAACGACACAGGTACAGTTGCGAGCAACAAAATGCAACGATGTGTTCTATGATCTGCCATCTTCGAGAGCATGACTGGGCTTATAACTGCATCCAATTTATCGATTACTTTGGTTTTTATACTCTAGAATTATAGTCAACTATTTTAAGTCACTGTGTATAAATAAGCCAATTTAATGATTTATAGAAATATTTATTTATGGCAAAGATGTTTATTCTGGGCGAGCAAAAATATCAACTTCGAATTATAATTTTATTTTATTAATATTTAATTGGTATTTCTTAATATATTATACTTAAAACTAATATCACTATGAGACAAAAATTAGATTTTTTTCAAAACGATGGGGTTCTGTCAACGGATTGAGGTAGAAAGCTCTAAAAAAATATACGAGTTTCGGCGTATATCAGAATTTTTTTTAGGGCGGGTCAAAATTTCCGACCTTCGGAACTTTCCTGCAACATATCGGCATGCAACATTGTGTGTTCCTTACTTCTGAGGTACAAAATATGTTCAGAAGTTTTATAGAAAAAATTCAGATAAACATTTTTGTGGAACAAATTAACCCTCTAACTGTCACGTATAACCATAATTTTTAAACTCGCAAAAAAACTGCTCCAAAATGGCGGGAGGCATGGTCAAAATATTCTACAGAAATGAGCGCCCTAAAATTTCAAAATATGTGTTCGAACACTCCAAAACTAAAATCTTAGCCCAAGTGCTAGATAAAAGATGATATATGACAAAATTCATTATATTATGTGGACTATTTTTAATGGAAACAGCAAAATGACAAAGCTCATTATTAACCCTTAGAAGGCAGTTAGTTTTCGCTTATTATCTACCACTTGGGCTAAGATTTCTGTTTTGGAGTGTTCGGACACATATAGTGAAATTTTTTGGCGCTCATTTATGTAGAATATTTTGACCACGAGCAGTTTTTTGCGAGTTTTCAAAAAAAAAACCAGTAAAGGTTATACGTGACAGTTAGAGGGTTAATTTGTTCCATAAAAATGTTTATCTGAATCTTTTCTATAAAACTTCTGAACATATTTTGTACCTAAGAAGTAAGGAACACACAATTTTGCATGCCGATATGTTGCAGGAAAGATCAATAAGTCCGTGACGTCTCGAACTTCCCTCGTAGTTCTATGAAATGCAACACTACTCCCATCAAGTACCACATGTTTGTAGACTTCTGTCAAATTTTGGGCAAGTTCCGTCATTTATTTTGCGTTTAACAGCTGTTCAAAACATACAACTTCGTGCATTTTTTTTAAATAGAAAAAAGTGAATTTCGAGTGGTCATGAAACATAATTTTTTGCTAAAAAAAACCGTCAATCAAACTCTGTACAATCAAACTCTGCAACATCGATTTCAATGGTAAAAAAGTGGTTTACTGACTTTCGTTGTGGTCGCACAAGTACAAATGACGCTAAACGTTCTGGACGGCCATTTGAGGTCAATACACCCGAAAATGTCGGCAAAATCCACGATATGGTGTTGGGCGATAGAAGAGTAAAACTGCATGAGATTGTTGATGCCATAGGCATTTCATATGGACGAGGGGTTTCGATTTTAAATGATCAGTTGGGTTTAAGAAAGCTGTCTGCAAGATGGATGGTGCGTTTGCTCTCAATTGATCATAAACGTAATCGTGTGACAACTTCAAAGGATTGTTTGGAGTTATATAATTGGGCTACGAATCCGCCATGTTCTCCGGATTTACCCCCAGTGACTATTTCCTCTTTCCAAACCTAAAGAAATGGATCGGTGGAAAGAGATTTAGCTCCAACGATGAAATTATTGTTCAAACAAATGCCTATTTTATGGATCTCGAAAAATCCTATTTTTTGTAAGGGATACAAAAAGTGGACAAACGTTGGACTAATTTTATTGAGCTAAAAGCAGATTATGTTGAAAAATAAATTTTCATTTTGCAAAAAAAAATGTGTTTCATTCAAAAAGTCACGGACTTATTGATCCGCCTCGTATAATGGTATCCAGAGATATTTTAAACCCATTCTGTTTTTAATTTTCTTTCTAAATCTTTTAAATTTGAGGGATTTTCTTCTTTACTTCCCGATCTACAAGTTCCCATAGATTTTCTATAGGTTTTAAATCAGGGGTCGGGGGCGGCTACCCCAACACTTGAACATCATTGTTGCTTAACAAGTTGCAAGTTATTCGACTTGTGTGCTCGGGGTCATCATCGTGTTGAAATATAATATTAGCGGTCAGTTTTTCAAGAAGATGGTTAAGCATTTGTTGCTCCAGTAGTTCATATTATTTAACACCATTTATAATCCCTTAAATTTTTGTTATGGGACAAAAGCCATCACGGGAGAATGAAACTATTAAAAAAAATAGAAATCAGCTGCGTTTAATTGCATATTTATAAGTTCTTACCCCATACCATTATTGATCCTCCGAAATGTGTGACTGTTGGCAACTGATATCTAGGAGAATATTTTTGTTTAGGTGGCCTAATTGGAACCAAATAAATTAAATTTGCTTTCGCTGCTCCACAACACTTTGGCCCCCTATTCTATGCCCAGCCTAGACGTCGCTTTCCAAAGTCAAGTCGTTTTTGATGTGTTAAGATCTATAAGACTAGGCACGGGTTGGGTAATCTATCAAAGTGAACACATCCGTTAGCATTGTTGTACAACAATAGTCTCTGCCTGAAAATAAGTATGATGGTATTGAACAACTAAACTAAACAAGAACTAAAGAAGCAGGTCGTCGTCGCCTAAGAGTATTGAATAGTATAGAGAACTCATGGAACAAATTGTATGACTCAAAAGCACTGGCGACACCTGGCGAATGATTCAAAACGTATTACTCTCTTTTTGTCTTAACTTGGTCCATTCATAATTTTAATGTGAAACATTGATGCCTTTTGAAACATTTATGCTTTTTGTATTGTTCTATGTAATAACATTGTCGAAATGGTGCAAATATATTGAAATACTCTATAAAGAGCATAAGACTCGTTTATGCTCTTTTACTCAGACTCTCGACATGAGAGCGGAAAAGAGTGCAATAAGTTCTCTATACTATTCAATACTTGTTGGCGTCGCTCTGTTTATGACAAAACAAAAACAATTGTTTCAGTGAGCTAAATATGGCTCTATTTATTTTAACAGTATGTATTACATCTATTGTTAAAGCAGGTGTAAGAAAAAAGAAAGTGCAATAGCAAAAAAGCCTTCAGCACAAAAACTATTCTTTTTTTATTTTCCAATGTAACATTAACAGTGTTCATAGAAATCGAACAGGTACCGTGCAACACAAAGGTGTTACCACATCGCCCGTGAGTTCGACCACTCATTGATTTTTATTTTAAAATTATAAAGTGCACACCCTTTAGTTATGAAGATACTTACTATAGCTTCAATTTAATATTTTATGATTATCCACTATTATAAATTGTACCTTTTGTCACCTACGATAATTTTGCGCACCGAGGTTGAGTTTTTAATTTCTTTAAAACCCCCATTTTTATAACGACTTTCTTTAAGAGAAAAATATAACGACTTTTTCTTAAGTCATCGTCCCATATTTGGTGTCATATTTTCTCCTACAGCGAAGTCTTTGATGATATTTAACACACACAACAAATCATAATTATAACTCAAAAATACGTTGAAAAATATCCTCAACTCTTTCAGAAATTGAGCCACCAAAATGAAATCACACCTGGTTACCCAAAAAGTCATGGCAGCCAGAGACAATAAGTGGAATTGGCGCCAAATACCCATAGATTTCATCTAACCAAGGGAATTCAATAATATTTAACTCCATCATGTATGGAATCGAATACAAAGGATATGGGACAGAGATACAACTGAAAACAAAACTCCCTTCAAAGAAAAACGCGAACAAAAAAAAACGTTAAAAATTTTAAACAATACAAGAAACCCCTTCCATCCCTTTCGCGTAAATAGATTTAAAATTATACGTTTTCTAACCCAAAACTGTACATAGATGGAACAAAAAAACCCAAAACCCTGAAATCACAATTCCAATCCAAATAATACTGAAGCGAAAAAAGCAACAACAATTAACAGAAAAGGCAAAAAACAACAACTTATTAAAAAACAGTAAAGGACTATTAGTTTAAGCCAAACCTCATGGCTTGTAACGGAAATGGAAATGAGTACAACATAGCAGCCTTTAACTTCCTATTTTCACAACTTGGTAGACAGCCCAGCGAATTCCTTTACTATTTCCTAAGGATTTTAAGGGAAAAAATGATTATTTATTGCACATTTGTAGTTGTTGTTGTGTGTGTGCTAATAAATGATGGCATTTTTTTGAAGGATACCAGAGAAATATCAAACAAAATCTTTAAGAAATCAAGGATAACATTTTCCTTTTTTTTTACAAAATTTGTACCTAAAAAAAGATTGAAAAAATGAGACACAATTAAAATCATTGTCATTTTGATAAGAGGATCCGCAAATACAGATTGCCAACGATCTTCCACAGCTTAACAAAGGTAATCAGTTCAAATGAGGGTTGATTTTCCAATGTCCTGATAGAGTACAGGGATCCTGTGTAGAGGCTGTGCCTCATCACCACCCCAACAACAAAAACCACCCTTATTACAAAATATAAAAATTTCGAGTTTTTACCCAAAATTTATTTGAATTATTCCTATGATTGCACAACAGGAAAATAACCCAAGTTTTTACCCTCAAAAAACAAAAAACACAACTTCAAAGACAAAAATCAATTGTGTAGAATTTTATAAAAAATTATTGCGATTTTTGTTCATGTTTTGTTTTTGACAGATCTCTATTTTGTTTTACCTAAAAAACCGCTACGCTTAATGAATCTTAAGAAAATAATAGAAATTCCTTTAGTTGCGTAAAATTTTTTACTTTAAAATCTTCCTTTTTTTCCTCTACGTATGTCCTTTATTGTGTTTGGGTCTCTCAGACAATGGCTAGCGGAATGAAGGTAATAATTTATTGACATGTTCGGCAGTAAGTAACTGTCAATAAGAATTCGGTTTTTAACGCAATTTTTAAGGATTTTCTTTTCTTTAATTTAAAAGGAGTTTAAACATTTTTTTCAACGTATTTTTTGCAATATTTTCACACAACTAAGGAAGAAAAATACTGAGGAAAAAACTGTTGTTTTGGGTGAAATTCATATTGAATTTTAAGGGGAAAAAGGATTGCAATTTGAAGAGTAAGGAATTAATAATCCTTTTGTAACATTTCCCGCCAAAACTTTAATATAAAGTAACTACAGCATATGGTCAGGATAATGAAGGAGCTTGTATTTTTTGCTATCAAAATATTCACATGATTTTTGTATCACAAAAGGGAGTTCCCGAAACATTGAGTAGCAAATTCGGTTTTTAATTGCGTTGACTTCATTTGTCGGAGTTAATTCAAAAATTAAGAAAACTGCATTTAAATTCAATTTTTGTAATCATTTTATGATATATGATTTGATACATTCACCGATTCTATCTATCGATAATTGCATTATCGATTTCTATCTTATTACAAATCAGTTCATCGTGTATTTTCCGCAGGACATTCGCATCGGTTGTACATTATACCCTTGAATATTCATTCAATATTCCTTTGGCGTTTTTTGCATAAATTCACGGTCAAATGATTTTAATCATAAATTAGCAGCAACAATAAAACAAAGACAATGTGAATACATTTATTTGCCTAACAATTTGACCTTTCTGCTAGGAAAATCGTTAACATTTGCTATGGCTACATAAATATCACATTAACGACTATGTGTCTAATACAAAGTGGGTGGTATAACAAGTGTGGAAAAACAATAGCAAGATTTAGATTGTTATGAACACGGTAATTTCTGGCCGGCGACCTAAACCGATATTTTAGGCATAAGCAGTATTGGGACTTCTTACTATGCAGTGGATTCGAATTTGCATTACATAATCTAATGCAAATCCAAAAAGAATTATCCTTGTTCACATTTGCAATTCAAAATTGTTGAATAGTCATTTAAGGCAGCATAAAAACTATCGCTCAAAGCAAAATCATCAAAACAAAATATGAAAAAGGGCACAACTGCGAAATCAGCAAAAATGTATGGAAAATGACTCAGAACGAAATTAGAATAGTAGCCCAAAGGTTAATGCGAAATTGGCCACGTGAAATATGATAAATCGCCAAAAAGAATATGGGAAACAGTTCATATGCAAAATCGCCCATAAGAATTGGAAAAATAAAGAAATTATACGAAGGCGGATCAATAAGTCCGTGACTTTTCAACCTCCCTCGTAGTTATATGAAATGCAACACTGCTCCCATCAAGGACCACCTGTTAAGAGACTACTGCCAAATTTTGAGCACGTTCCGTCATTTACTTTACTTTTAACATCTGTTCAAAACCAAAAAAAAATAAATAAATAAATAAATAAATGGTTTCCCGTTACATCCCACGAGGGGATTAGGGAGAGCTTCTCACAACCAGCGAGCTGTGCGCGTTCTAGTTCTACACTCACTGATTGGGACCTACAGTTTTACACCGGTTCCGAACGGTATTTTGAGAAGCTTTTTCATGGCTAAATACTCGATAGTGTCGCCGTCACTAAGCGAGGTGACCGCCGTCGAAAGAAATTTTAAGGTGGTCAGAGTAGTCTGTTTAAAACCAACCTCGTGCAAATACAACCTCGTGCATTTCTTTAAAAATGGAAAAAATTGAATTTCGAGTGCTCATTAAACACTATTTTTTGCGGGAAAAAAACCGTCAATCAAACCAAGGAAAAGCTTCATATATACTCTGGACTATGCACCATCTAAAAACTCTGCACCATCGATGTGCTTTACTGACTTTCGTTGTGGTCGCACAAGTACAAATGACGCTGAACGTTCCGGACGGCCAATTGAGGTCAATACACCCGAAAATGTGAAAAAACATCCACGATATGGTGTTGGCCGATCGCAGAGTAAAAGTGCGTGAGATTGTTGATGCCATAGGCATTTCACATGGACGAGGGTTTTCGATTTTAAATGATCAGTTGGGTTTAAGAAAGCTGTCTGCAAAATGGGTGCCGCGTTTGCTCTCAATGGACCATAAACGTAATCGTGTGATAACTTCAAAGGACTGTTTTGAGTTGTTTAATTGGGCTACGAATTGGTACCTCCATATTCTCCGGATTTAGCCCCCATTGACTATTTTCTATTTCCAAACCTAAGTAAATGTCTCGGTGGAAAGAAATTTAGCTCCAACGATGAAATTATTGCTCAAACAAATGCCTATTTTATGGACCTCGAAAAATCATATTTTTTGGAAGGGATACAAAAATTGGAGAAACGTTGGATTAAGTGTATTAAGCTCAAAGGAGATCATGATGAAAAATAAATTTGTTTTGCCAAACACACTGTGTTTCAGTCAAAAACTCGCTAACTTATTGATCCGCCCTCGTATATAATGGTTTTCCGTAAAGTGGTCCAATTCGTATGGAATTTATTTTTTCTTCAAATCACCAAAATAAGGATATCGCTGAAAAAAAATGGCTATAACTCGGAAACGGTGCGACAAATCCCAAAAATAATAAAAAATTTTGTATTTTTATTCTGTGGTTCGACCTTTTCTTTATCAATAAATAATCAATATTCTTCGAGCTTGAGGTCAGATTTGCTGTTGTATTTATTTTCCTCGATATTTCGCTACTCCTTTGTGTAGCATCATCAGGAGATATAAACAATATTCAATATTCAATATTTTTTTTTGTTTTAATTGTTGAATATTGTTTATATCTCCTGATGATGCTACACAAAGGAGTAGCGAAATATCGAAGAAAATAAATACAACAGCAAATCTGACCTCAAGCTCGAAGAATATTGATTATTTATTAATAACAATTTTTTTTAAACAAATCGCTAAAACTATAATTTTTCGAATAAATAATCCCCAAAACGCCATTATGTTTACATTTGGGAAACGGAGCGTTCAATTGATGTATAACCGACGTTTCCGGGTTTCTAAGGGTTTTTCATAAAATGGGACAATTCTATTTAAAAAAAAAAAGGTTCCCAAAATAAGAAAATCGCTAAAATAAAAAAATAGCTATAACTCAGAGACGGTGCCTCGCATTTTGAACCTCCACAGGAGGCTTTATACAATAGATCGGTATTTTTTAAATAAATAAATTTTTTAAACTTTCTTATTTTGAGGATTTTTTAAAAAAGAAAACTCATTCAAACGAGTTGGACCACTATATGAAAACCCCAGAAACCCACAAAAATTAGTTATTTTTTTCGATTGAATGCTCCGTTTCCGAGATATATAAATTTTTTCTAAATTTTTCATATTTTCGATAAAAACAAATGTGGGTGGGTTACCCATCACCATGGATATTGGCTAAAGACCGCTTACCCATTTCCCATGTGTAAAGAATAACCGTGCAGGGTAATTTCCCATCGTCGTAATTACCCATTATTTCCCCACACCCTGTGGGTAATGTGTAAAAAGATACGTCGGTTAATAAATTAACTCATTTGGGTTAAAGGTGAGCACTGCCATCGTCAGAACCACTAGGCGTAAGGTCTAAATCTCGACATCAAGGAAACATGACGGATTAACATAAGCATTTGGCCGTCGGTGATGCAATGGTAGCGTGCGCGCCACTTGTACATGAGATTGTGGGTTCAATCCCTGCTCTGGCCACCTTACTTTTCTAGGTTCGAATCTGTGAAGCTCTCCCCAATCCCATCATGGGATGTAATGGGAAACCGGCAAAATTTTACCACCTTGGGGACATGCGCTGGGGAAAAAACCAAAAAAGGCATCCTCTTTTGAATTGTTCACAGAATACAATACAAGTCGTCCGAAATGGGGGAAATTGTCCCTAAGGCCCAAAAAATCAAAAAAACGGGCCCTGAACTTACAAGTAAGTGTCGCTACTCAAATGAAAAGAAATCGTGTTACGATTTCATTGGTGCCATTACTTTGATATACCTGTTGCCATTAGATATGTCTGTTTTTCTATATTTCAATACCCACAAAATTTATCGAAATTTTTTTCTTTTACAAATATGCATGTATGTATCTTCTCACGATTTCATTGGTTCATTCAGACAACTTGTTGCTGACTCAGGAGCTCAAGTCAAACAAAACTGCTTATTCAGATTTTTTCCAGCGCGGGAAACAATTTTTTTAAATTACATTGAAAGAAGGCGCCGATTCAAGGTTTATGACCCGGCTTGAAGGACCATATTATTAAATGCCTTTCAAAGCTTTCTGGGAATAACCAAAACTTATAGGTTAACCATGGAATCGGTTGAATATATGTGTTATCGTATAACAGTCAATTAAGTGTACCCCTTACTATTTAAGACTGCTCACCAAATCACTATCGACGTGTTTTGTTTTTTGTTATATTTCCTTACGTATATGAAATTTAATTTTTTTGGAGGACACTGATCATAGTGGCCTCGTTTTATACTCTGTACATCTGTGTATTGTTAGATAAACAAATAATCTTAAAGCTTTATAGGGAAATTTGTAACTACAATTGAAGTTCTATACCAATACACTCACACATACACACACACACACATATGAACATGCATATATGAACAGGACTCTTGCATGTTTGGGAAATATGAATGTAGTTGTGAAGTATTAAAAGGGAATAAGAAGTAATTATAGCAACATTGTACTATATCTGTGTACTTATGAAAGGATGTATTCGCAGGACTTTATAGTTGCTGGGAGCAGACATTTAAGGTTGGGGGACCGAGCAATGACTGAAGATGAAGGTGGCAGCGTATGGCTATTGAATAAATGAGGATAATGAGGAGAGAAACTCTAATATTAGAGGGAAACCTAAAACCAAGAATAAAGATAAAACAAACAAATGAAAAATTCACCTACACTATTCACATTTTCTTCGTCTAGTTTCACTACTCATGCAATGCTACCTACCCACCCACTTCATTCCCTTTGTCATTGTTGTCCTGGAGAGCACTCATTGTTGCAAATTTCGTACATGTTGTTGTTATTATTACTCGAAATCCTTTTCATGCTGCAAATGTTGACAATATTGTTGGTGATTATGGCCATTTAAAGAGCGAGTTGAAAAAACACTCAACTCCTGCTCCCAAACCACTGAATTCTTAATTCAGTATCGAACTAACGCATATGCGTTAGAAAAATAAAAATACACCCGGGTAAATACAGTGAAACAGCGAACCAGCAACTGCAGCATAATGAGTTTCCAAAGAAAATATTTGACCTGCTGTCCCTGGGCGTAGATAAGGTGGTCCTTGCACGTACATACATTCATATGTGTAGTAGTAGTGGCCGAGTGGGGTGAATAATGTCTTTGTTTTCGGCTGAGGTCTTTATTGTCGTTGCTAAACTGGTGATTTCCATTCCACTGCAGCAAGTGAGTGAGTGGGTGGATGGGGAATATGGTGGTAACGTTGCTGATACTGGTGGTGCTGCTCCGAGAGATTGGCTGCAGATGTAGTTGACCGTTTTGTTTGCAGTATGTTTTAATTAAAAAATTCCAAATTAATGTTTCTATTGGAAGGCTCTTGCATTTGTTTAATTGTTTGTTATGAAAAATGGATTTATTCCTTGCGAGGCAATACAGTGGACTTTAAAATCGTGAAACTGAAATACTACAGCAACTTAAGAAAATGTGCTTTATTGAAAAGTTAGATACAATCTTTAGATACTAGGAAAATCGTACTTGAAATCGTAGTAATCGTAATGGTCGTCCGGAAAATGTTTTCGATCCAAATTGGCCGGTTCAGATATTCCAAGACTAAACTACAACTGAATGCCACTACATACACCCAAAGAAAACTTTCGTTCCCCGCAAACGATATTTTATACCACTAAACTTCGTTGCGGCAAACGAACATTTATGTTTATATGAAACATAATACGCGTCATGAATATTAAATGCAAATTTATGTTATTATCTACACTCTCCCTTAAATCAAGTTGAACCTTGGCCCCCATTTACCGAGCTATTGCAGACAGTGCGTGAAGTCAAACAATACTTTATCATCGGGACTAGCTTATTTGTTTCTATTGAACGAAGACAGAAGCAGTCTAAGAGAGAGTTCAAATTTGAGTGTTTGCGCGTGTGGGTGTATACGCACTTATTCCCAAACGTTTTGTACATTTGCCGTAAAAGAAAATTAAAACAATTTTGAGGCAAATTAAAGTTCTTTTACAAGTTTATTATTTTGGGGGAAACGTTTAAACTGCTGTGGCCAATGTTGAGTATACGGAGGAAAAAACATATTCTTTGCCGCAAACGATCTGCAAATGTTCTTCACTTTGCACAAATTCAACATTTAAAGAGCAATTACAAGGGCAATTACATAATCAATATTTTCGTGAACGTTAATTTAAAAATGGGAAGATATATCCGAATCAGAGAACTCGCCTCAATTCTACAGCAGAGAACTCGCTCCAATTTTACATTTCGTAAAATTCGCATTACCGTTGTTTACATTATTAGTCAAATCACTATTGTGAATTTCTTAAATTTTATAACTCGGACGTTGACAGAATAAATTATAACACAAATTGTACCAGTAATACACGCTGAAAATCTGTCTTTTTTGTTGTTATTTGGATGCAAATATATCGAGTGTTTGGAGTTTATAGCAAGTATAATATTCTTGTGTCCAAACACAACGTGTTTGCTCTTCAATATTACATGTTGGAGACACAATGACAAATATGTAGTAATATATGTGTTTGTGACCCAAGTACAGCTGTGTTTGCAATACAAATACTGTTGCGTTTGCTTCATTAGTTACTCTCTAATGAGAGCAAGAGAATAAAAGAGGTACAAGAAAATATTATTCAGATTTTGCATTACTTTTCAGTCAGTGACTCATAAATTCCAAATTCCTAATTCCTAAATGCGTGTGTAAGTTGAAGATGAAGTGGGAATTTCTTACATCTGTTGCGTTTTAGTTTCATGTATTCAGTCGTCATTCGGACAGAGAATAGCAAATGCACTTGGTTTATTCCGTATGCATGCCGTGGAAAAAATTTATATTCCACCCAAAAAAAAAACTGTATTTTTTGTTGTTTGGTTTTTGTGTAATGGTGTTTACTAACCAATATTGCATGTTGGAGACACAATGATTAAAATGTTATTATACATGTGTTTGTGATCCAATTGTATCAGTGTTTATGATACAAACACAGCTGTGTTTGTTGCACTCTTTATGCTCTCTCGAGAGCAAGAGAAGAAAAGGGGGAAATTATTCACAGTCTTACATGTAGGTAAGTAACTGTATGTTTCTCATATTCTTTCAGTCAGTGCTTCATAAATATTCCTGAATGTGTGTGTAACTTGCTGATAAAGTGAGGCTGATGCACTGCGTTTTAGTTTATTGCATTCAGTTGTCAATAGTTCATCGGCGCTTAGTAGAAAATATTTGCGACCAGTAAGAAAGAGTAAATAAGAGCTCGGACGGTTAAATCGTTTAAGATTTTGTTTTGGTTTCTGATATGGCTTCGTATATATATGTGGTACCCAAGTGATAAACCATTTTGAGGACAGAAACTGAAAAAATTAACACCGTGAAGCCCTTGTTTTGCCTGCCCGAAATTTTCCTGCGACCAGCGCACAGTGGGATTTCTGCATACAAGCCGCGGCAAACATTAGAAGGAATCGAGCTAGGGCTTTGAAATTTCGCACACATCTCTCATATTGCTAAATTAGAAAAAAAACAAGTTTTTGTTCAAATCCGCCAACAACCACGCCTACCTCCCATATAACGTAAAATAAAAAATCGTTGTATTTTCCTCATTTTCATATCTATGTCAATAAAACTTACTGCGAGTGCTTGCATTTGAGTCCTCAATTATATTAAAAATGTAAGTGCCACGCCCATATACCATATTTTAATTTTTCAAAATTTTCGAAAACACAGATATAATTCTTTGTAGTTTGTGATAGATGTAAATCAGCACTTACATCTATATAAATACCTAAAGCCTAATATGTTAGCTGAATATTTGCAAAAAAATTAGGAGGCGATAGTTTACCGTTTTTTTTTAATTAACCAATCATTCCAAATAAGTCAAATTTGTACTATAAAATTATCGAAATTTAATAATTTTTCAGCATTTCTCAGTGCATACTTTTAGGGATATGATATATAAAACACAACCAAAACATAGTTAGTTAGCTAGATTTATTGAGCCTTTTTTAAAACAAATTAAGAAACATGCTTACCCTAAGGTTACAAGTAGTTTCTTAGGACTATAATGTATTATCCTAATTGTATTTAAAACAAGATAACAGTTCCATACTTTTTAATAATTATTGGTAACTATATAAATATACATTTTATCATAATGTAAATAAATAAAGAACATTCTGTGAGCAATACACTTGAAAATTCATATTGTGGTGTGCCTAAAAGTATACACCATTTTATATGGTGTTTGCATCCATTTTTGTAATGAAATTTCGTGGCACTTTTTTTATAAAATTTATAACTTTGTTCAACAGTATAAAATATTATGGGAATTTTATTTATGAACTCAAAAGAATACACTCCCACCTTTCACATTTTAGCAACCAGACCACAACGATCGATAACGACCACCTTTTTTTAGTCCAAGAAAAATTAAAAACACTTAGTTTTTTGAGTTGCATCATAAAAGCTGAATATATTTTAATCTGTTATTGTTATTCAATTATTTTTTCTTAAAACTTAATGTAGAAATACCATATTTTTCAAATATACATATTCCAAATCGATAAGACAAAAAGAAGTTATGTTTCCAGCCCATTGAAATGCATGAAAATCTGAGGCAGGTTACTGCAGAGTTTCATTTTGTTGACTTTGCCGCGTTTTTTTGTACAAAAACAAAATTTGTTGAAAAAAACTAATGATTTATTTCTCTTAATTAAACAATTCTCTACAAAACTGCATCATTACATTTTTGATATTTGACACTCGAAAAAGGGTATTTTTGCCGGCAAAATCCCTCTGTGCGGCGTGCCATGTTTAAAGCACATCCGATGAAAAAAGACAAACAGTTTATAATATTATTAGGTTCATACAATGGGTAAAAGACTTCAAAATGGTATAGCTCTGGAACAGTCACCGGAAATTAAATTTTTTTTTTACAAAATTGCTTGGAATTAATACGTCTTTTAAAGTGCATCAGTAGTTTTTTGCACTTTCATAGGAATTTTGAAAGATATAAAGCGTTATTTACAGAATTTTGTCCAAAATTTACGAAATATGTGGTACCTTATTGAGGAAATCATTGCCAAAACTGGTGGTTTGTGCATATACAATAAAAGTTTGGACGTTTAGCCCCCAAACTGTTGACTTACAAACTAAGAAAATCGTGGTTATTGACCGAGTTTTAAGAAAAATTCAAAAAACGCCCGGAATACCCGATTTTTTGGGGGAAATTCGACTTGCGCGACCTCTAAACCACTTCCGAAAAATCTGAAAATATTCTCAAAATTATTTACCCTATAAGCTTTCAAATAAAGCTTGAGCAAAAAAAATCATGCCATTCGTGCATGAACGTGCTTTGTATGAACATAAGTATATTGTTTATTTATTATATTTGTATATATTGAAATCAAAAAATAACTTGTTTCTCTTATGTTTGGGAGGAAATACATACATGTTGCCACATAAGTATATGGAGGCTTGAGAGGAAACACGCGAATGCTTCCACGTAAGTATATTAATGTTTGGGATGAAGCACGCAAATGTTTCCACATAAAAGCACATATGTTTACCAGTAAACATTATAATGTTTAAATTTAAATACATATGACTTTGGGACATTCAAACATATGAATGTTTCGGGTGTGTTCCAAACATGTACATGGTTCCTGCAGAATATGTTTGGGAGAATATGTTAAAAAGGCAGAATTTCAGTGTGCACTGATTGGTACCAATTCCTTTGCACTAATTCCAACCGATTTTTGAGCAGATATTTCTTGTCTTATTACCCGATATTATAGAGAAAGAAATGAAAGGTGATGTTTGTGGGAATCGAACCCATGGTACTTCAATATACTTTTCTTTTATATGCAGTAATTTTAGTATTTCTAGCTAAATACTGAATGTCTTATTTTTACCACTTAGATATTTCAAATCATTACCGTGGTAGAATAGCCTCTAAGATATAATCATCCTTCGATGAGCAAACAGATCTGAAAAACAATATTTTTTCTATGTCTGGATTTCTCCATTTCTTTAATTAAATTGTTTTAAATTTGTAAAAATCCAAAGAAAGAAATATTAGGACCTACGCGAGACTCTTGTACAACATGAGAATGTGGGTTTGATCTCTGATTTGACCACCTTACATTTTTCGACGACGGTTAGTGACGACGACACTACCTAATAATTAGCATGAAAAAATGTCTCAAAAATCCGGTCGGAATTGGTGTGAAAGTGTAGGCCCTAATCAGTGAATATAAAACTAGATTGCACACAGCTCCTTGATTGTGAGAAGCTTTCATTTGGCCCTTCATGGGAAATAATAGGCCTTATTCCCGTTGTCGTCGTCGACGTCGTCATCAAATTTTTGCCAAATTTAGAACGTTATAAATGTATTGTCACATCGACAACAACAAAGTTTTTCATGTATATGATCCAAAAACAACCCTCTTAAAACATCAAGCAAAATTTGTTTTGTCCAAATGCCTTCAAGTCGCCAATAAAAATGGTGTCGATATTGTATTGACGTCGACGACGACAATGGGAATAAGGGCGATTGTATTTTATATTTTCTTAGACGAACCATGACATCTTTATCTACACGCTGAAAACTCAGTTTCTTTTTCGTTGTTTGGATCCAATTAAGCGTTTACGTAGCTTGCCACAAATAGAGTATACTTGTCTCCAAACACATTTGATTAATACGTTATAATTTATGTTTTTGTGACCCAAATGTGGTTGTTGAAAACTGCGGAAATCACACACGTTACAGCTAACAAAGAAACAAAAAAATAACAAATCTTCAATTCATTAAAACAGCGCTTGATATCATATACATAGTCCCTGCAGTATTATGCTGGGACCATTTTTTCAGCGTGTATGGTTCAGCATATTCAGGGTCCCTATATCTTAAAATTTTATAATCCAGCCACTATTGTCCTTAAAATTTTGACCAAAAACCCCGTTTCAATATTCTTTTAAGATAATCTGACAAGTTTTTATTATTATAGCGATATTATAGAGATGTGATTTGATAATAATTTGTTGAAGAGGATACTAAGTTTTAAGGTACGAAATTTCAGATTTGAAATTGTTAAAAGTCTAAAACTCACAGATTCATTGTAACTTTGGAAGAGATTTGATGGAATCAAAAAGAGACCGAGAAAAGAATGACTAGACACGTTCAAATTGTATTAATAAATTCACAAAACTTGTTCGACTCTACCAAGGCTATAAGTTTTCCAAATATCGTGAGTGAAAAAATTGGAGTTCTTTGAAGTTATGCTGGAATAGTGAAAAAACGTTTTTTTACGCTGGAATTCCTGTGAATTAGTAAAAGACAGACATTCCATGGATACCGATCAATTCAGTAGACTTACCTATAACCGATACAAGATTCTAGAACGTCGATACAAACATTTCGTGCCAAAAACTACAAACAAACCGCCTTTGGAACACACTTCAAACATTTATATGCTTGCCAGTCCCAAACTCAGGTGTATTCAAATGCAAACCTTAGCATGTTTACTGACAAATATGTGTGCCTTTACGCGGAAACATACGCGTACGTCATCACAAACATCCATATACTTATGTGGAAGCATTCGCGTGTTTCCCCCAAACCACCATATATTTACGTGGAAACATATGCGTAATTTCTCCAAACATAATAATATTTAGAAATAATATAATAATATTTATTCTTGCTTTATTTATTATAATTTAAATAAATAATTAACATACAAATTTTAAATATTTGAAATGACCCATTTTGCACTTACTTGCATTGAATGCATTACTTTTTTATGAAATGAGAATCTGCCGCTCTTTTGCTTCTCCTTTCTTTGTTGTCCCTCACGGTTTTGTTTTCAGAAGGTTTTTACTATGCTTTAGTTGTTATCATTATGCGTTGGTACACGAACAATATACTTATATACGAATCTAGTTCATGCAAGACGAGCGTGTATTAATTACTTGTGTTTTTTTTATTATATTTCACAATTGGTCCGCCATTCCGATTTTTTGTTTGTTTGTTCTTCGTTCACTGAATCAAGCGCCTTTAATATCCTCTGTCCGATGAATCATTGACGACTAAATACATGGAATTAAAACGCAATACATCACGCATATTCAGAAATATTTATGAATCACTCATTGAGAGAATAATGCAAAAACACAGACCCACACTTACAAGATATACACACTCGTTGCCCCTATTTTATTATCTTGCTCTCGAGAGAGCATAAACAAAACAAACATGGCTGCATTTGTATCACAAACACAGACATATTAGGGTCGCAAACACATATGTTATAACATATTAATCATTGTGTCTCAAACATGTTATATTGAATAGCAAACACAATGTTCTTGAACACAAATAAACTATATTTGCGACAAGCTCCAAACACATGTTATATTTGCATCCAAACAACAAAAATTTACAGATTTTTCAGCTTGTAGATTTATGACAATTTTTTTAACGGATTTCTTTATTTTAGGTTTTGCTATGATTTCAATCTTTTCTATCACCTCAAAAACAATAAAATTTCCCAGATTCGTGTCCTTTTATACCAAACAAAATGATATCCCATTAACCACCTCTTTAACCACTGTGACAACATTTCAAACCTCAAATACAAATTCTTCTCTATGTGCTAAATCCATACAAACTCACATACTTTTCCCATAAATTCTGCGAACAAATTTGAAAGTGTCCCTTATTGTTTCACTTTTAATTTATATTTCCGACATCTGAATTGGTGGTGACATCCCTCAGATGGAAATTTACATTTTTAACACCCACATCCAAAGTGCACGGACATCTGAACATACTTTGAACTGGACAATCGTTTGTAGTAAAATTTGCTTAATTTATCTTTCTCTTCTTAAGCGATATCCTTTCTGTTGTTTCCATTTCTATTTCGAATTTCGACTTGTATTTTTCGTATCTCTTTTATTTTCTTTTTACCTTTCAATGACATTTGCAATCAAACTAATTTCAATACAAAACATTGAATTGTATATCTGGTCGTAGTGTCTTTCATTTCACTGACGATAAAAGCAAAGCAATGTTCTTTAGTATCCTTTGAATGCCTCGCCGTCCTGCTTCCTGGCCGACTCAACATGATGCTGATTAAAGTTGTCTGGTCAAAATCTCAGAGTACGAATAGTTAGTCATAGAATAGAATAGAATAAATGGATGATGGTGTGGCATGGATGCTGTTTCAGTTAGCATGGTGTCCGGTATGAGTGGTAGGCAAATGATAAGCAACAAGGATCTACCACTACCACCACCATTGCCGCCAACAACAAACACAACAACGCCAACAACAATGTGTAGCCCGGACGACAACAAAATAGTTTTCTGTACTTTCCTACTGATTATTTGCCAAAAACAGACATTCGTCGTTAGTTCGATTTCAGTTCTTGCAAAAGGATTTCTCGTTCGGTTACTTAGATCTGAGGGGGAAGGTTGTGGGGACAAACTAATGCAAGTAGTATCTTCAGGAAAGTAAACAAATATTGTATGTTGTAGTCAAATCAAGTTTTTGTTAGAAAATTAATCAACAAAACAAACGTAGTTACGATTCCAAGTTGTAACCCTTAGAGTTAGGGCAAAAGTTGTTGAATGAAGGCGATGTGATCAGGATGGTCAATGAATTGCAGTAAGCAATCTTTTGAAGCATTGACAGGGATTAATGCATTGTGTCTTGATTTGTTTAACTCTGGCCACAACTGTCATTTTATCACAAAATCCCTCGAAACTTGAGACTTTGTAAAATTCCAAGTTTACAACCTTGTTGGATCATATTTTATTTGCAGAACTATAATTGCCCAACCCTGACTTCCTACTTAATTAAAGGACAATAATACCGTATAGGGATAATCACAAAGCGAAGCCCCAATGCAGATTTTATGAAAGGGTCGAACTTTGAGATTGTTTCCAATTATGTCCCTACCTTATCATGCCTCCCTCTTAAAGAAACTCTATCTTAACTACTTGGTTAAATACAATTTGGTTGTAACTAATGTGACGGTCGTTCTACATTACATATACATACATGCATAACGACAAGTATAATGAGGGATGATTGTGATAGAATTTTTGCATGAATTATTTGTTGAACTATGAATGGTGTTGGCCCAAAATACGTTTGTAATCGAAAAGTTTCCAGTATATCGAATGTTTAATTTTTCTTCCCATCAGTTGCGGCCATAGTAACCCAGTAGAAAATTCAATATACAGTTATAATTATTAACTAAAATTCCGGTTAATACGGCATACTAATTTAATCTATAAAGTTTTTTTCATTTCCTAAATCGGGATTAAGGGAATATGAGGCCCTGGAACTCTTAAGCTATACTGAAGCAATCACTCAAGGAGAAGCTTAACTCTTTAATGGGTAATTCCAAAAAAATCGACACAAAAATCAATATTTTCGAACCCGACCACTTTGGATTGGTATAAAATTTGGACAATAGTTTCTCCTCGTCCACACAAATTCTCTGACACCAGAATTGAGTCAAAATTCAAAGTAATTTTTGTTTTATGGTTCGTTGAAGTAGGTATTGTATGGCACTTTCTGAAAAAAGGGCCTGACTTTAAAATGGTATAACTTTGGAATGCGTTAATGGATTTCAAAATATTGGAAATCATTTTATAGTTTGCAATAACCGCTTTAATAACAGTCGATACATCAGTCATGTCGTTGTGGTTCAATGATATTGAAAACTCCAAAGTATCCTTTATCCTAGAATATCCTGGCATAACGTATCTTTAATTTTTGATTTCCCCCACCAAAAAGAAAGTCCATCTTCTTCTCTACATCCTAGCCAAATTTCCTAATGGGAAGTCCATGGGATCAACAGATACATAAGGTTTGGTAAAGACTCCTCGAGTTTTGCTGTTTTAGTTTCTATATTTCAAGTTGTGACTACGTATAATACAGTGAATCAAAAAATACTAAAGTAGAAATACCTGAGAAGTGATAGTATTTTTCCTATAGGTATTGTCGAGTGAAACAAGAATATGCTTGTGAAATTTCCCAAACACCACCAAAATCTTGAAAACCGGTTAAAAACCCGGTTTGTGCATACGTTTGCGCACTTATATGCCTGTAAGTTTGTTAATTATCAACCGATTTTCACTTTCTCCCCGGATTTTAAAAAAAGAAACTTAGGTCTTTCAAACGATACATACGCTATGTAAGAAAATATGAGAAGTCTTTGTGTATTTGTCCCGCAAACAGATATTTTTTAATTTTTTTCACCATTTTTCAATTTCGGCGATGATTTCACACATTATTTTATGAATGAACCATAATACTCTTGAATTGATTCAAAAGGGACGTTTCCTAATGAGTAAAACGCAACTTTGTTTTTAAAAATCCGGTATTAATTGACTGAGTTATTGAAGGTTTGGTTACATCTAACAGTAGGATAACTTGGTGAATATTCGTAACAAACCGTCGCATTTTGTTGCGAACTACTTATGCAGATTCAGCTTCTATTTATAACTGGTGACATTTGTCTTTTCAGTGTTAAATTTTAGCCAGTACGCATGTGATTCGTGGCGGTGTGTCAGCGTCAAAAATGTTCAGTTTGCCGCCGTACACGCTGAAAAAGCGGTCCCTGTAACATTATGCCTGAACCATGTATATATTTGAAGTATCCGTATACTAACACGCTGAACAGTCTGTATTTTTTCTTGTTTTGATGCAAATATAACATATGCTTTGACCGTTTCGCAAATAGAGTATAGTTGTGTCCAAACACATTGTGTTTGCTATTCAATATTACATGTTTCAGACACATTGCTTAATATGTAATAATATATGTGTTTGTGATACAACTACAACTTTATTTGTGATACAACTACAGCTGTGTTTGGGGTACTGTTTTCTTAAATTTGTTGTCGTTATGCTAATACAAGAGGGACAAAGAGAGATAGTTCTCAGCCCAAGTTCATATTATTACATTGTACTGCATTTTTTCATTATTCCCTCAGTCAGTGATTTATAAATATTCCTCAATCCGTGTGTAAACGAATTGAGTGTTTCGCATGGTGACTGATCTGTTGCATTTCATTTTCAAGCATTATAATATATTAATCATAGTGTTTCCAACATGTAATATTGAATAGCAAACACAATATGTTTGGACACATGGATACTATATTTGCGTGTTCCATTTCATCATGAATAGGCTTACAACCCAATAACGCTTGCAAATTATTGAGTTTAATTATCAAAATTCGTTATCAGTTGCGTTTAATTTTCAAGCATTCGGTCGTCAATCGTTCGGTTGGGAGGAAACACACGAATGCCTCGACGTACGTATATGGGTGTTTAGAATGAAGTACGCATATGGCTCCATATGAAAGTAATAATCTTTGCAGGTTAATAGTCTAATGTTTGCATTTGAATATAAGTGAGTTTTGTACTTGCAAATATATGAATATTTGGAGTGTGATCCAAACACTTACATGGTTCCTGCAGAACGTGTTTGAGAGAAAATGATACGAAGGCCATTTTTTCAATTTGTATGTGAAAGCATTATGTTCATGAATGAAAGAGACGCTGCGTTTTTGCTCCTTTATTGTCTGTTATGTTTTCTTTTTCACCATTTTTCAACACACACACATATATTATAATATATTAATCATTGTGTTTCAAACATGTGATATTGACTAGCCAACACACTGTGTTTGGACACAAGAATTCTACATTTGCGTGTGGCATATCATCATGAATAGACTTACCAACAAACAACGCTGGCAAATCATGGAGTTTTATTATCTAAATTCGTGCTCTGCGAAAAATGGTTTCGTAACTTACACCCATTTTATGGTCGTCAATATCGACCCACCGAGCAGGTTATTCAAGCCACTGTGACCAAATTTCGCAACACTTTTACTCTATATTATATCAATCCTCCAACCCATATCCGTACATGCTGAAAATGTTGTATTTTCTTGTTCTGTGGGTGCAAATATAATGGGTTTGTAGCTGGTCGTACATATATTATACTTGTGCCCAAACACATTGTGTTTGGTATTGAATATAACATGTTTGGAACACAATGATTAATACGTTATAATATATGTAGTTGTGACCCAAATGTGTTTTTTTTTTTTTGTTTAAAACTGCTGAAGTCAAAAACGTGTCAGACACCAACGAAATAAAAGCAGCAGATCTTCAGGTCACGAAAACAATGCTTGCAAACATGTACATGGTTGTTGCAGTATGTTGTTGGGCCCGTTATTTTCCGTATCCGCCGGTGTTAATGAAGACTGCGATATGTCCATCTGTCACTGATCGCAGCAATTGGGTTTGAATTATTTGAACAACTGGTCGAACAACCGTCGGTGGCGCAATGGTTAGTGTGCGAGCCTCTTTTACATGAGATCCTGGGTCCGATTCTTGCTCTGACCACCTTAAATTTTTTTCTCAAAAACCATTCGGAGTCGGTGTAAAAACTGTAGGTCCCAATCAGTGGGTACAAAACTAGAAAGCGCACAACTCACTGGTTATGAGAAGCTCTCCCCAATTCCTTCATTGAATTTAATGGGAAACCAGTTTTTTTTATTTACTGAGCAATTCCTCTTTCTTAATTTTTCTAACTCAACTTAAGGGGGCCCGTTCTCTTCGCCTGGAATGCCATATTGTATCTAGTGTCCTTAGAAACGCGTTTCAAAATACCGTTCGCTAACGGAGTAAAATTGTAGATCACAATCAATGAGTGCAAAACCAGAAAGCTCACTGATTGTGAAGATGATCTCAGTGATGCAATATCGCTCAAAACATGATTATCCAGTAAGACATTATAGGAATATGGAAGTTAGAAAAAACGGAATTTGGAAAATTTCGAAACTAGTCATGCCAGTGAGTGTGCTTAGCTGTCTATTATTCCAACAAAAACCAACCTGACCTTGTAAGCTTGTAGTATGAATTTCTCATACATAAAAAAAATCGTTCTATTTGCATCCAAACAACAACAAAAAAGATAAAATTTTCAGCTTGTAAGTGCTTCGTCGCTTGTGCTATTTCTAGGCAGTTAGTGGGCCTGCTTGCTGTGTGCCCTTCATAATCGCGAGAGTATCTATTCATTGTTCATAGAAGTTTGGTAGTGCTTCCGAATTCCTCAGGGTTGTCTTCTCCATATCGCCTGTGGTGCTCCAAACTAGATTTTGCAGCATCGATGAGGTACTGCAGTTTTAGTCTTTGAAAAGGGATATAATTGCAGAGAAAGTGTTACATCGATTTGATGTCCTCCTTCGATTTGGGCAAATGTAAAATCAGATTTGAAATTCTAGATAGAAAAGTCATGACTCTGTAGAGTTATAACGGATCTTCGAAGATATATCCTGCCCGATTCGTCCTATCTTTAATTGCGGGATATTCAAGCCCATTGTCGAAGTTTAACTTTTACTGATTCAAAAGGTGTTGCGTTGATCATATTTATCGTTCGGTCTGCGGGGACTTTTTCTGTCCTATCCCCACCAGAGAGGATTGATAACTGCTATGGGGACTCTGCACTATCACATTCAATGGTTAAAAAGCGATTAACTAAATTCTTTTATGGTTGTACCATTTCAAGAGACGCCGATTGAATACATTTTACTTGAATATTCTAGCATAAAAAAGCTATCTGCACGATGAGTGCCGCGATTACTCACACTCGACCATAAGCGTAACCGCGTGACTACTTCAAAGGATTGTTTGGCGCTGTTCAACCACAATTCGAAGGAGTTTTTGCACCATTTCGTAGCCATGGACGAAACATAGAACCATCACAACACACCAGAATTCAAGAAACAGTCAAAACAGTGGACTTCTCCCGGTAAAACTACCAATGAAGACCAAGGTGGGGCTGTCGACCAACAAGTTTATGACGACAGTTGTTTGGGTGACATGCGGTGTCACTCACGTTGATTACCTTGGGAAGAGTAAAATACCAGCGAATATTATTAACAGCGATTGGACACAGATTCAACATTGATTTGAAGCAAAAACGACTGCAGTTTGTGTAGAACAAAGTGTTCTCTCACCATGATAACGCATTGGCACACAAGTGTGTACACACTGAAAAATCTGTCTTTTTTATAGTTTGGATGCAAATATACCATGTTTGTAGTTTGTCACAAATATGGATAGTATACTTGTTTCTAAACACATTGTGTTTCCCATTCTATATTGCATGTTGGAAACACGGTGATTAATTGATTATAATATATATTTTTGTGACCCAAACGTAGCTTTGTTTGTTGAAAACTGATGAAAACAAAAACGTGACAGACAACAAAGAAACAAACAAGCAGCAGATCTTCAGTTCATGAAATCAATGCTTGCAAACATATACATGCTTCGTGCAATATGACGCTCGTGCCATATCTTCAGCGTTTACTCGCCATGGCAAAAATCCAGATATTGATCTACGAATTACCATCTCGGCCGCCATATTCCGCAGATTGATCCCCCAATGACTAATATCTATTTCCAAACCGGCATTTCCAAACTCGGTGGTAAGCGATTTGGGTCGTATCACGAGGTCTTCACGATACACGACCTTGATACAACCTCTTGTTTGGAAGGAATAATAACATTGGAAAAACGATGGACCAAATGCAGGGAGCGAAAAGGAGACTATGTTGGGAAATAGAACCTTGTTTTTGCCGGGAAAAATATATTTTATTTAAAAAGGCACGGTTTGTCAAACTGCCCTCATAAAACCGCGAGGATACCTGTGGATACCAAGTCCGTCGTTTATTTTTGAGAAATTGTCTATGTAGGATAATTATGTAGTAGTGTCCATTTCTATTATATCCGTTCTTTTATTGGCTTCATTCGTTTTGCAACAATGGAGCACCTCAATACCTCAGGTTTAGTGAAAGTATTGTCTCCTTTGGCCTTGTCAATGGTTTTTGTTACCTATCTGATTCTCAAACGGCACATGCGTTGAACATTCTGTAGCTTTTAATATTTCACTTCTTCTTCACTGATGTCCACCAGGCTACAGATGCGTACATTATTTTCGATCCATTTAATAAGTTTGCTTTGCTTTGAATTTAGCCAATACTAACTTAACAATGTAAATATTCATTGCCGCAACGGCAAAATCGTCGGATGTATGAAACAGTTAATTGTTGGAATTAATATTTGCGTTATGGAGATGAAGTTACACGTTTGCTTACTTTTGATGAAACTATTCGTCAAACAGAAGCAGTTTTGTTTTGCTTAAAAATAAAATCTAGTTTATAAACTGGTACCATGGGGAAAGATATTATGATTAACCTCGAATTATTGAAATAATCACAAAATAATAATCAAAATCATTTGTTTATTAATTTTTCTTTAATATATTGTAATAGCATTAACCCTGTGGCCGTCGGTGGTGCAATGGTTAGTGTGCGCGGCTCTTGTACATGAGATCCTGGGTTCGAACCCGGCTATGACCACCTTCAAATTTTCTTTCGGCGGCGGTCACGTCGCATAGTGACGGCGACACTATCGAGTATCTAGCCATGAAAAAGCTTCTCAAATTACCGTTCGGAATCGGTGTAAAACTGTAGGTCCCAATCAGTGAGCTCAGTGATTGTGAGAAGTTCTCCCCAGTCCCTTCATGTGATGTAATGGGAAATCATTTATTTATTTTTTTTGTATTAACCCAACATTGGATCAAAGGGAGCGATTGGAATGGAATGATATTATATTTAACTTGAGAGAAATCGTATTTATAATCTTGTTTTTAATTCATAATATCAGGTCCTGAGATTGCAGAAACATATGTTTCCAAACTGGCAAAATAAAAATAGAATAATGAAACAAGCAACATTGTGGACAAAGCCAAAGCATTTGAAAAACGCTACAAAAATCAAGTATTTATTTCTGTCTTTTTTTCAGAAACCCCAAAAAACTACTGAATTCTACCAGATCTGCCAGAATTTGTTAAGCGAATTGTTCTCCTCATGCGAGTATTTACACTATGCTATTTATACTGCGAAATATTACTTTTCGCATATCCAACGATTTCTCTAATAGTGTAAAGTTGGCTGTATTAATATGAAATTCCAAATACTCTGTATTTTTAAAACTCCTTTCCTGAAAGTAATAAGATGAAGCCAAGTCTAAATATGAAATTACATACACCACCATCTTTTACTAATTATTATTGTAACCACCCATTTTTCTGCCACTCCACCTACCAGAGAAACAGAAAAAGGAAACAAAACAAAAGTGGAAACCATGCTAGACGGCTGAACTGGAAAAGTAGCCAAATGTGAAGACGTAAAAGAAGGAAGAAACAAAAAACAATAATTCATACAGTTTTGCACCATAAAGTAAAAGGTTAAGTGAGAAAAGCCAAATGGTCCATTAGGGACAGAGTTATGGGGGGGATGGCATAAGGCGAAAAGTGAAGAGAGTGAGAATGAGCATAAATACGTTAAACATACAGAAATACATATGCAAAATTAACAGGAAGGATATTTGAATATGAGAGGAAGAAAACTTAAAGCAGACAAATATAGAGAATATATTTATATTTGAACAAACATGCATTAGGTATTTGCTCAAATAAACATTTAGCGCCTTAATCAGTTAGTTTTTAGCCGCAAATACAATTCTATTTCAAGACTAGTGTTGATGCTGGGAAATTTGAGATTGAATTTTGAATAAATTGGTCTGGTATAAGTCCTCCAAATCCAGTTATAGTTTTCGCGATATCATTATAAAATATAAAAAATATTAACTTTGTGAATTTGTACTCCATTCGGTCTAAATTATTATTAAAAGTTTTAACTTCAACAATTATTTTTTTTTTTCAACAAATTGGTTTTCAACAAAAAGGAGGAGATATACATGTTGCCACCATTACACACTGGGACAGATTTAAAAAATGACCGGACAAAATTCCAAAAATCGAAGCAGTAATCCTGATAAGATAAGTGACTTAAGCAGTTGCCAATTAACCACTGAGGTCGAGAATTAACTGTTTTGAAGGCTCCATGCACGTTGCTGATCAGCCAAGGGGCCCAAAGTTGAGTATTGTTTCAATACATGCATGCAGGCTAATTTTGGGTTATTTTTAATAGATGTGTGTTATATGAAGGTTATGTCTCTGGTTGTTTTAAACTTTTTTTTAATATATATTTTTTGTTATGAGAGCTACGAAATTGTATATTAAGTTAATTTAATTTACTTAAGGTTTCTAGTTCAATTGCAATGAAAGTAATTGACTAAAAATATTACATTTATTAATCTTTTGTGGACCGACAAAAATTATGATCAACTGGGATCAGCGCGCGATTTTCACTTCTGAACACTTCAGAACCTAACCGCAGTCAGTGACTTTATTTCGTTACCCTTTACAACCATTTGCTGAAGAAAATTTTTTTTTCAAACTTTGGACCAGTTTTTGATTTCATATTTAAATATAAAATACTTGTGTAAAAATAAAAAATATTATTGACTAAAAATATTACATTTATTAATCTTTTGTGGACCGACAAAAATTATGATCAACTGGGATCAGCGCGCGATTTTCACTTCTGAACACTTCAGAACCTAACCGCAGTCAGTGACTTTATTTCGTTACCCTTTACAACCATTTGCTGAAGAAAATTTTTTTTTCAAACTTTGGACCAGTTTTTGATTTCAAATTTAAATATAAAATACTTGTGTAAAAATTAATTTTTTTCAGTGTAAAATTAAATACATTACTCTGTCGGAATTTAGGTCTGGCAATACCATAAAATGTCGAACTAAAATTTCGAAATTTCAAACTAAAATTTTGAAGTTCCGAGGGCGAATAATAACTTTGGAATAACTTTGGTGTAACAACCCTGCTATTGATTTTGCCTACGAAATTTTCGCACAGAGCTGCAAATGAAAGGTGAGCGAAATTTTCGGGTCATGAAATTTTCGTTATTTTGTATACACGTACTTCTTATGGCAACGAAAATTTCATAAAAACTGAATACCGGGCTTAAAGTGGTATACTTGACACCCTATTGCACAATGTGTGTTTTAACATTGCACAATGTGTGTTCACCCTATTGCACAATGTGTGTTCAAATACAAGATACTGAAAGCCTGAAACCTCGTATACAAATGGCTGGTATGTTCCAAAACTATTCGAACAACAATTTGAAAGTTCATATGTTGTTGCCGCTATTGTATAAAAAATATAAAAACATACTAATAAAAATATCAGCGAAAATATGACTCGAATTTAACTACCTGGCAAACCTGAAAACTTTCTTATCAGTTTCTAATCAACTTGGCAAAATTTAGAACTTCAAAACTTATAAACTTCAAAACTTATAGTATATAAATTTGTTTCCCTTCGAAATTGTGTTCATTTTCACGGTATAATAATGTATATATTATAATAACAATATAATAAACAATATAAGTAAGGTAGAAGCAGTAGGAACGAAAGGCACTTTGTTTTTATTTCAGGAGCCGACCTTGTCAAATTCAGCCGATCAAAATTGTCAAGATGTATTTATTTCAGGTTATGTCAGGAGGAATTGTTGTAATTTTCGACAACAAACACAAGGAAAAGAAAAAATTTAATCTGTTGCTTTAACGCTACCACCTGTATTAGATACATGTTGAAATTAGTATAAACAACATTTGACAAGGTCGGACCACAACGACAAGAAAAAATTTAAATCAGCTGTTCTAACGCTTCGACCTGTAATAGATACATCTTGGTATAGATCATGTCGCGCAGTCGATTGGTACCAATATGAAACTAATCCTATTGTTCCAAATTCGACGACTCGTGAAATGCTGGAAAAATGTTGCAGAAAAGACACAGAAATTAAAATTGTTAAAAAGGAAAACAATTGAATTTTCTATCTTATGCCACGAATAATGAGTACGTAAATCCAGCTTAAACTTCAATTCATATATTAGCATTGATAATGTAAAACCTTGTAAATTTCCGCTTCCATGCAATGGCCAATAATCACCAGGAAAGTGCTGACTCAACCACCTCTTACAAACGCGATTATGCGCCGCCCAATGATAATTATATCTGCGCAGCAAAATCTGAGATTGAAACCGAACCGTATCCAGTGTTTAATCGTAAACCACCAAATATTTTTGGTATGAGACAAACGACGAATCACAAATTTATGGATGATCATTTCACGAATGTGCCAGAATCACGAAAGGGAATAGATTTAATACGTCAGATGAGGAAAGTGTTGTCTTGGGAGAGTTGTGTTTATTTTTAAATTCGTGCATTAATACAATTTCAGGATAACCCATTACAAATTGGTTTGAGCTACAAGAAGACAGATAGATGCCCAAGATTGTCAACTGCGAGAGATAATCTAAAATTTTCTGGAATTTTTTCATTATTTGTATTGTGCGAAGATAAATTAAATTTGAAGTTTTGTCGTATTTATATTGAGGCAGTAAATGTATGTAATTGCCAAACTGGCACAAGGTTACGGGAAACACGTGAAAAATAAAACGATATTTTTCAAAACCGATTAAACTCAATAAACAACTACATCAAGTGTCACTTCTGTATAATAATATCTGGCTAGAGCTACTCGACAGTAATAGAATTTAGATTTCATAAAATCTTGCAGCTACAACTTTTGATTAGCTCTATCTTCGGGATAACCAGCGATGGGAAAGAGACAGAAGTTCGTTAATATATCTAAGGTCACATAAAAATTGCAGTTATTTTTAATATTTTGCTTATAACATTTAAAAACACATTTCAATTTCAAACTGTATGATACTTTACAATGTATGACAAGAATGACGAGAAAAAATATTGACCTCAATCTTCATTATTTGAACAAACTTCTTCTTCAATTTTGGTTGGACCCTGTGTTCTTTCAGACCGCCGTAGATCTATTTAGAGGGTTTCACTGAGACAGGTGTTTAATACAGGAGAGAATGGGAAGGAGAATGAGCATTAAGCGAATTGAAAAACTGGCTTCCAATTTGATTTTACTGACAATTATGGTTTTTAAATTAACGTAATATGCAATATACGAACACAACAATTGTCCTTTATTTGTATTTTATTACGTCCCAATTCTGACATAAATACGTACTTTGACCCAGAGAGGTCAAGGACCTTACAAAATGAGAATAACTTTTTTCTCCAACCGGCTCGATCTTCAGCTTTTCTCCTCCAGTTGGTAACAACAAGCTGTTGCATGCAATATTCTTTCCAATGAAGTCTTGCTCATCCTATTTTTCGATGTCCTTCGAGTACATCTTCGAATAACTTTCGCACTAGTGTATTCTGATCCATTCTGCTGGTATGGCGTAGCCAGCGAAAACGCGCTAAATTGATATGCATAACTACGTCGATACCGGGACGATATCATCCTGACGATGCTACCCACAGGGCAGCGAAATATCGAGAAATAAAATCATTTTCAAAAAACGACCAAACGCTCGAACATTTTAATATTTGAATATAATACGAAAGGTTAGATAAATCATCACTTTGTCAATAATAATTAATAAAAAAAAAATAGAACAATTAAACCAAGATGTATCTATTATAGGTGGAAGCGTTCGAACAGCTGATTTCACTTTTTTCTTTTCGTTGTGATCCGACCTTGTCAAATGTTGTTTATACTAATTGCACGCTGTATCTAGTACAGGTGGTAGCGTTAAAATAGCAGACGGAATTTTTTCTTGTCCTTGTGGTTGTTGCCGAAAATTACAACAATTCCTCCTGGTATAACCTGAAATTAATACATCGGTCGACTGAATTGTACAAGGTCGGCTCTTGAAATAAAAACAAAATGCCATCAATTTCTATTGCTTCTACCTTACTTATTTTGCCATGAATTAAACATTATTTGAGGAATTGTTTTGCTGCAACCGAACATATATGTTTCTGACAAACGAAAAAAGTGTAGCTGCGGTAGTACATCCGACTAGAAAAGGAGAAGTTAAAAGACTCGTCAAATATCTTTTTAATCGCCCAACGGCGGAAGTCTCAAATTTTAAAATTATATTGTTTATTTAATATTTTTCAGGGTATTTTTAAATTTTTCAATTTGAAGTTGGGCGTGGTAAAACTTTCTAAGATAGATACATACATACATGTTTACAAATAAATAAGTAGAAGTGGATAATAAATAAATAAATAGTTTCCCATTACATCCCACGAAGGGACCGGGGAGAACTTCTCACAATCACTGAGCTGTGCGCTTTCCAGTTTTCACTCACTGATTGGGACCTACAATTTTACACCGATTCCGAACGGTATTTTGAGAAGCTTTTTCATGGCTATATACTCGATAGTGTCGCCGTCACTAAGCGAGGTGACCGTCGTCGAAAGAAATTTTTAAGGTGGTTGGAGCAGGGATCGAACCCAGGATATCCTGTACAAGAGGCGCGCACACTACCCATTGCACCACCGACGGTCATAGAGAAGTGGATAGTAATATTATATAAATTAAATTATTTTAATTTCATTTTTGTTTAACAAAGTTAAATTAAAGTAAATGCCTTCTAAGGGCTTCCTCTTTGCATGCCTCCTAAGGCAATGTGTGGTCATGATTTCAGGCTGTCCAGATCATTACTTCCGCCGCTGGGCGAGTTCTGGGGAAAGTGACCTTTGCCAAGATCCTTATCAACAGACATATTAGCTGAATTTATTATCTAGTTCATAAATTGAGAAATCAAATTTAAATTCATTCAGCGATTTATATGATTCGATCTCTCTTAGGAAATTGTATCCTTTGTTTTGAATGCATAAAATTAATTTCCCAAATATCTCCACAAATTTCAAATAATAGGCTGGATGTCCTTACGTTCTAAAAGTCTTTGCCAGTTTTAAATTTTCTTACAAATCTGTAAGCAATAAAATCGACCAACTTAAGGTCTAACATATGCAAAATGAATTCAGGAAATTTACCCCCCCCCCCCCCCCCACTTGAGCATTGATAGGGAGAAATGAAAGCAGTATGTGTGTGGGGGACCTCATTTCCTCTCTCGCTATATATATTCTACATCCTTTACAAGAAGGATATGTAGAGAAATGTTATATGCATATGTATGCATTATGCATACTCATATAAAATGCAATGTATACGGCAACGAGTATATTATATACTCTACGATAAAAATAATAAAATAAAAAACAAAATCTACTCGTTTTATGCATAAAAGCCACACCCATTAAAACAAAAAACACACAGAAGGAAGAAAAAGGATATTACAAAAAATCACGAAGAAAATGCGCATTGCAACAGCGGCAACCTAATGCGATATGTATGCTAATGCAGGACAACGGCGACGACAAATGCATAAAGGACTCACTTATGCACTAAAAACACTCACACATACAAATACACTTATGCAGACTTCTTGCTCTTTAAGGAAAATATGGTAATTTCAAGCAAGAATATAACACAAGTGTTTGAGATAAAAAAAAACGCGAGAGAGGTAGTAAAAGAAAGTGAGAGAGAGCAAAAGATTCCGACTTTTGTGCAGACGTTAGAGGGGAAGTGGAAGTTCCTATTAGATGTTCTTAGTTATTTCAATGGGATTTCTATTATGTGGATGGTATTCATACAACATTATATGGGTAACAGGGGTTTCTTTTGCAGTGAGAGATAAGAGCGCTTGCGTTTACAAGAGTATGGGAAAGGGAGAAACTGTAGTGAGAGCTGTGTGATTGTGTGAGTGTGTGTGTGTGTTTGATAGGTAACCCATTATAGGGTGGTTTTAATGGCTCCGCTTTATGGTCACACATTTCAAACAATGTCATATCGGAAATCTGTAAGTAAATCATGTCTGCAAAGAGTAGCATGCACTCCTGGTGAGGAGCTCTAAACTGTGGTTGCTCCAGAGTAGAGAGTGTTGGGAGAGGGGAAGTTGCATATGCAGCAAATGCTAGTTTGCACCACTACACACAACGCATCGCTGCTTCTATTACTATCACTATTGTTGGTTTTTTTTTGAATTTTCTTACCAAAAAATCATCGGAATAGAAGAAACTCTATGGCATTGTTGTTGTCGGCGTTTGTGGATGTTTAGAGTATTCCATACGATTTGGAGTGATTGGGAAAAAATTGTGGTTCGGGCAAGATAGTTATGCGGCAGGGCAAGTGTGATTCAGTTGCATTCGAACTGTGCACACAGCAAGACATACGACTTTACATTTAATAGAAGACACAACAAAATAATTTATTATAAAAAAAAATCTAATAATATAAAAACTTTTTCATTTTAATATTTAATAAAAAAAATCTAAATATTTCGAACATTCAAATCATTTAAGAAAAAACAAAAATATCCAATTCCAAGTGTTTATTAATGGAATAGAAAGAGTAACCCCCAAATTTTAATTTTTTAAAAATTAAAATATTTAAACAAAACTCAGTGCTAAAGATTTTTGAAACAAAAAAAACGTGTGACAAAATGATGTTATTACAACAACAACAAATGCTTTGGAATACTCAGTCAACGGCCACAACACAAAATGCATCTACCAAAGAGGATACACGTTTATTGGATAATTCATCGCCGCCAAGTTTAAAGGATTTAAAATCAGAAATTCTAGATGATTATGATGAGCCAGAAAAGCTACAGCCGCACTTGCCACAAGACCATCATCACTATCATCATCATCATCATCGTAATGATGAAGAGGATGATGTGGATGAAGATGAAGTTGGTAACAATGAAGAGGATGATGAGCATAATCACACTGTACCTGTTAATCAAACATGTAGGTGGAAATTGTAATTTTTTTGAAATATACAATATTATTTATATAATTTGAATGAATTCAATATTTGACTGAAGTCAAATCTTAAATAAAATATATATGAATTCAAATATTCAAATATTTGAATGAACTCAAATCTTAAATATTCAAAAGTGGTTCATATTCGAAATGGATTTTAAACGAATTTTATCTAACGAGATAATAGAAATATTTTCAATAAAAACTCTTACACAATCTCTAAGGATTTCTTAAATGTTTGTAAATTTGTAAAGGATTTTAAACGAATTTTATCTAGCGATATAATGGAAATATTTAAAAAAAAAAATTTTGCACAAACTTTAAGGATTTCTTAAAAGTTTGTAAATTTAAAAAAATTTCAAATCTTAAAATCTTCCATTAAAAATCTTCAGTTTAAACAAATTTCAAATTTCATACATTTTAATATCAATTTTTGCTCAAATTCTAAGATTTTCTTCAAATTTTGAAAACTGATAAAAATTGTTGGAACTTTATATCAATAATTATTGTCGGCCGTCGGTAGTTTAGTGGTTAGTGTGCCCGACTCTTGCACATAAGTATTGGGGTCCGATACCTGCTATGATCACCTTACATTTCTTGCGACGACGGTCGCCTCGCTTAGTAGCGGCGACACTATCCAGTACTTGGCCACCATGATAGAACTTCTCAAAAATACCATTCGGAACCGGTGTAAAACTGTAGGTCCTAATCACAGAGTGTGTAACTAGAAAGCACATATCTCACCGGTTGTAAGAAGAGCTAAAAAGATTTAATGCTACCCAAACGGCAGCGAAATATCGAAGAATAAAATTATTTTAAAAAAACGACCAAACGCTAAAACATTTTAATTTTTGAACATAATACGAAAGGTGGGCTAAATCATAACTTTGTCAATAATAATAAATAAAAACAACAGATCAGTTTAACATTATTTGAGGAATTTTGTTGCTGCAACCGAACATATATGTTTCTGGCAAACGCAAAACGTCTAGTTGCGGTAGTACATCCGACTAGAAAACAGGAAGTTAAAAGACCTGTCAAATATGTTTTTAATCGAGTTTTGTAACTTGTAACTTTATCACCATAAATACTGTCAGCCGTCGGTAGTTTAATGGTTAGTGTGCCCGACTCTTGCTCATACGTATGCGGGTCCGATACCTGCTATAACCACCTTACATTTCTTTCCACGACGGTCGCCTCGCTTAGTGGCGGCAACGCTATCGAGTAATTGGCCATGAAAGAGCTTCTCAAAAATTCCCTACGGAGCCGGTGTAAATCTGTACGATTTACACCATTCGGAACCGGTGTAAATCCCATCAGTGGGACAACTCTGTGCTTGTGAGAATTTCTGCCCAATCCCTTCATGTGAAGTAATGAGAAACAATTTTTTTTTAAATTATTTGAACGGTATTTCATCAACATTTACATATTTTGTAAAAATTTTATATTATTTTCAATTAATTACACAGTGCAACACGAAAAAATATAACCATATACGGACACAACTACGTGATAAAAGACAAAAAAAAACAAAGACCCGTGTCTCCCAGTTTTTCCCAAAGTCATGCATTTTTTGTTTATGGGCCCCCAAAGATTTGGGGCCTCGGTGTCATATTTGATCATTTTGTCAGGCTCATATCTTGCAAACCGTTCGGATTTTTGATTTACTTTTTGAGGGAAAGTTATAGCTCTTGTCATAAAAAATAAAAAGTGTGAACATATAAAATCAAATAAACTTCATCTTCAAGGTCTTTAAAAAAAAAACTTTCAAAAATTCGATTATTTTTACATTTTCTCCACTGTTCAGGGCCATAGGTAGCAAACCATTCAAAATTCAAGGAAACATTCAACTACAAAAATTTACCCAAGATCTCAGTAAACAAAAGTTTCTAGAACACATGAAGTTCCTAGGAATGGCTCTTAACACCGTTTAGGTAGCGTTTAGGTAGCCGCAAAAGTGAAAAATTTCCCCAACATTTTTTAATTTCATGACAAGAGCTACAACTTTCCCTTCAAGAGTAAATCAAAATTCCGAACGAATTGCAAGATATGAGCCTGACAAAATGATCACTTTTTGCAATAATTACACCGAGGCCCAAATCATTGGGGGCCCATACAGAAAAAAAGTGCATCACTTTGGGCAAAACTGGGAGTCAAGGGTCTTTTTTTTGTCTTTTATCACATAGTGGTGTCCGTATATGGTTGTAATTCCATGACTTAAAAAATTACACACAGTGTTATTTTAGTTTTGCGACTGCCTCTTAATAGTTTTATTTCTAATTTGCTAAATTTTTATTAAACTCCCAACTTTTTTTTATAACTGATAATTTTTTGAAACCCCCTGTAGTTGGTGTGCAATTCTTATTTTCACCTGCCTTTGTGTTAAAACACGCCAGGACATTTATTTTATGTGTTGTTCACTGATCATTAAAGAAACTACACCCACCTCTCAGTGCGTCTCACAATATGTTCCCTTCTAAAATTACCAAATGTCCTGCTGGGCAGCAACATGTCCTGTATTTTGTATTTGCATGATAACCATGCAAATCTTTTTATATTCAATATATACAATCGATCTAGACAAATGCATCTTCGGAAAAGGCAACAATAGGAATTGGATCACCTTACACTTTAGCCGACGGCATTTTCCTTAGCGACGAGGAGAGTGGAGAAAATGAGTATCAAAAGGACATCATGTTGGGCATATGATCATTTATTTGAAAGCAAACTATAAGATACAACATGAATATTCAAATTTCATTTTCTGTTTCTCTGCACGTCCCAGCACATTATTTGAATGATTTGAGTTGAAAATTTTTACCTGATTTTCTAATAAAAAAGAAGGATAGAGAAAGAGAGAGAGGAAGGAAAACAACCAAAGGTGTTTTGCATGACTGTTGAAATGCATGAAATTTTTCTCACAAAAAAAAAACACTGAGGGTTTCTAAAAAAAGGACATATGTTTTTTCTTGCTTCTTGAAAAAGGAAAGAACTTATGTTAAAAAATTCTGAATTGTAGGTAAAGATTTTTGCTTCAAGGTTAGGGAAAAGGAACTAAGACCACAAAAGCCAAAGATTATAATTACACGCAAAAAGGAGGTGTAATTCTGTTTTTTGCATGTCTATGCTCTTTAATTACAGGTATTATCTGGGATTGACTTGACCAAGAGAAAATTAAAAACTGATACGAAAAGGAAGTTGCAAAATCCTTGACAGTTTTTGTTAATGAAAATTTAAAGAAAATGTACCTGATTTTCATAAAAAACAAACAAATGCATTTGACTTTTTAACATCTGCCTTAGTCATGTAAATAGCAAAGGACATTTTCGAATGTTTTACAAGGACATGGTTTAATTTTTTTAAGGCAAGTAAGTTTGCTGTTTTGCCACTTTTTTGCGGGGATCCCTTAGAGAATATGTATTTATATTTATATTTATACTTTTTTATATATAATAAATATCCTCGTTTAAGTCCTTGTGTATGAGAGAGTGTGTGTGTGTGTTGTAATAGTAGTGATAATCTAAGTATTTATGTTGTTTTCATTCCTTTTTAGGAATTTTACATATTTTCTGGTCAAAATATGGCTCTTTTAGCACTTTCATGTGTTGCCAAAAGTTTTGGGAGGGTTGACTTCCAAAGGATTTGTATATGAAAATATGTTGGCTGGTGTTGGTTGGTTTGGTTTTTTGTTTTGGTCGAGTAAAAGATAACACCCCTGGGGAGCTATAAATTCTATAATAGTGTCCTTTTTTTTCCTGACCCTGTACCTCAGAGTGAGAGAGAGTGGTCATTGTCTGTTGTTTGCTGTTTTGTAGAGGATTTCCTTGCCTTTTCTTGGGAATAATCTAAGGGAATTTGTTTGGATATTGTGGTTAGTTTGAACAGAAATTTGGTGTCTGTGTTCGGATACTTAGTATAAGGGTTTGTCATACAATTTCTTATTCATATAACAAGTATAGACAGATTTTTTTATAACGCAAATGTGACTTTATGAACAGCACTTTAAAATCATCTCCCAGTTTGCTAATAAATATCCTTTTTATATCCTAAAAATGCCAAGCAGATCAGGACATGTATACTATAAAGAACAACAGAAATTAATTCTTCCACTTTCTTTGTTAGCTTTAGAATTTTAAGTCCAAATTTTATGAATTTTTGGTCATAAAAATATTTTTTTATTCCACTTTCTTTGTAAGTTTTAGAATTTAAAGTTCAAAGTTTATGCATTTTTGGTGCTTGGAAATTTGTCGTATTTTTACTCCTTAACATTTTTTATTATTCAAATGCGACCTCATGAATTGCTCTTCGTAACCATATCTCCAATTGCCAATAAATGTTGTTTCAATTGTCGTTAAAGTGAAATGGTCGTCAGGACAACTGCAATTCATTGTTGCAAAAATACAAGGTGCGGCAAAAGTAGCTGCCTGTTTATGTATTCGTATAAATATTAAACAAAACTTTAAAATTGAAATCAAAACTGTTGTATACGGTTTTATAAAGAGTCTGAAATTTTAGGATAAAGATTTTATTAAACAACATTTTAAGGACCACAGCACAAGGCACTGAACTGTAACAGGAAGAAGATTAGTCTTAATTAAAATCATCATCATCGACATCGACATCATCCTTGACTAAATTAAGAACCAGGTTGGTTGGTTGGTTTTCGTGCATCAATTAGTGTCTTCAGACACCGTATTGCATACCACATCACTCCGGAAAGTCCAAAGAACCGTGTCTATATCCAGCCTGTTAATCGGAGTTACCTCATTTGATCCCCTTGATCTATCTCAGTGAGGTTATGCACGAAGGGACGGCCCATAGTCTTCAGGCGTCTATTTATCAGAGCCGGACAACTGCAGAGGAGATGCTCCACCTTCTCCTCCTCTTCTGCGTCATTGCAGGTACGGCAGTGGTCATTATATGGCAGCTTCAACCGTCTTGCGTGATTACCGATTGGCCAGTGCCCGGTCAGCACGCCAGTTAGCCTAGATATGTCACCCCGCACTGTTTTTCGCTGTATGTCTTTGATGGTCAGTATCTACGCGTGGAAAACCCTGCACTTGTCTGGGAGTTTGAATGATAAATTGAGGCCTGCCTCTTCGGAGAAAACACCCGAGACGGTTCCACATTCCATTTTGGATCCGTCCGCAAAATACTTTAGTGTCAAAACCTGTAAGTGGTTCGCCTTTATCCCACTCTATTCTCTTGGAAAACCTGACATCGAATAGGTTATCGAACGTCAATGAGGGTGTGCAGTAATCGGTGGTTATATTGAGTTCTCTTGGGATTGTCTGTAGTATACTCGCACGTCCATATGCGTTGCTGTTCCAGAGTCCAAGAGCGTTTAGTCGAGTGTCACTCCAGGCCGCACTAGCTGTGATGTGAAGGTCGATTAGTATAATATGAAGCATTGCATTAAGGTCTTCAGCTGGACACGTCCTTATGCAAACTGATCTCTGTACTCTATACAAGAGTTTCATGATGGACGTCTTCCCATTGCTCCATAGGAGAGTATTGGTCTGATTATGCTAGTGTACATCCATAACACCATTTTCGGTCGGAGACCCCTTCGGCTTCCGTACATTTTCCGACAAGCGTAGTACGCAACGGTTGCCTTCTGTGCGCGAAAGTAATCAAGTATAAGGTGCAGGGATCGAACCCACCCAGCTAAGCAGATTACCCTTTGCCCCACCGTAAGCTAGTGAAGATTAATAGTGCACCGTTCACTGCTCTGGAGAAGCTCTCCCCTCCTATCTATTCGTGGGATGTAATGGAAAAATATTTATATTAATTTTTAAAAAGTTATTTCGTTTACTAGCCGTCATACCCCATAATGAAATAATACCACCGGCTATTAAGTGTCTATCGCTTTATAATTCATAACAATTCAAAAAAAAACAGTGTCCAACGGGGCACAAAATAGTGTCCAACGAGGGACAATCGAATAAATGCTTACTTTTGACAAACAACAACCATAAATATCAGGGATGTATTTGACTACTACAGTCATGTTCATAGTAGAGTTAGACAGTATATTCGAACCTGTTACTTATGAATTGGTTGCGAATTCGATATGGATCCGTTTCTTCGGACATTTTGTCCGAAACGGATGCCCGTTAAGGACTCATAACGAATCCGTTTGCGTGTGAAATTCCTCTGGAAAACGCGAATCGTTTTTTTCTACCTTTTCGGATCCGCCTCGAGATCGTAACGGACTTCATATTCGAATCCGTTTTGGCTTAGTTTTTTGTAAATAAAATGCTTTTGGGACGGATATTTTTGCGGATTCAAAAGGGATTCGATTTGATATTCTAAAGATGTTTATAAATAATATATATTTATATTTTTATAATTTATTTATAATTTAAATCCACTTAAGTTTTTCACTTATGTATATAAGTATATTCACAAATTTTTTTGCCAGCTAAATTGAAATCGTTTTAATAGTTTAACTTAAAAAATAATAATTTTTGTGTTTTATTAAGTCAGATATGATACTAAAAATAAATAAATGGTTTCCCGTTACATCCCATGAAGGGATTAGGTAGAGCTTCTCACAAACCAGTGAGCTGATTGGGACCGACAGTTTTACACCGGTTCCGAACGGAATTTTGAGAAGCTTTTTGATGGCTAAATATTCGTTAGTGTCGCCGCCACTAAGCGAGGTGACCGCCGTCGAAAGAAATTTAAGGTGGTCAGAGCAGGGATCGAACCCATATTCTCATGCATGTTCTCAAGAACATGTAACGGGTTCCAAACGGATTCGCCAAATCGCAATTTCACTGCTTCGCTTTTTTATGTTTTTACGGACTCGTAAGGAGTTCGCAACGGACCGGGTAAATATCAATTTCACTGATTCACTTTTCTATGTTTTTAAGGACTCGTAACGGGTTCGAAACGGATCCGTCAAATCGCAATTTCACTGATTCGCGTTTTTATGCTTTTACGGACTCGTACCGGGTTCGATTCGGAACGAATTAGCAGCCGTTTTTGTGCACATTGGGAAGGTATCTAGAGTGCGATAACAGTTTTTTCGCTAAAGTACAGTTCAAAGGCGCCGGCGTTTTCAGAATTTGACTGGCGGCGGCTTAATTTGCTACGGGGACTCATCTAATTGGTTGCGCAACGTATCTGTGCTCGACGGAGTGTGGAAGAAACTTTGGTTCCTCTAGGCAACTTTTTGTCAAAGGTTTCTTTTAAAAATTTTTGTTGTCAACGGTTTCTTATAGAAAACTCTGTTGTCAAAGTTTTCGTATAGAAATCTTCCCTGCCAAAGTTTACGTACAGAAATCTTTGTTGCCAAAGTTGTCGTATAGAAATCTTTGTTGGCAAAGTTTTCATATACAAATCTTTGTTGTGAAGTTCTGTTATAAAAATCTTTCTTGTCAAAGTTTTCTTATAGAAATCGTTGTATTCGAAGCAATGTTTTCTTTAGAAAAAGATTTTCTATAACAACAATTCATCAAGGAATACAGTGACAATAACGTTTACTAAAAGGATTCTCTGACAACATAGCAACATAGTTTGACAAAAATCACATTCCATGGACCATGGACCGATCTCTCTAGTTACAAAACTAGCATACTTTCCTCCCTGCAACTATAGTTTTGTAGCTTCCTAAGAAACTGTCTAATTTCCACTGACTGACTACATCTATTCCTACGTAAAACTTCTTTAGCCATTAAAAATACTTTTGCTGTCGTATTTTGCAAGCAAGATTTGAAAATTTAGAGTTATTTAACACTGGTTTGTTTGTCACGTACAGTGGTTCTAAATATTTTCAACATTATGCATGTGTTTTAAATAGTGCTGCATTCCCTGGCTTATCCTTGTTCAACAGGTATTGAGAATAATGCATGTCCTTTGGCCCTTTATCAGCTATCGCATTTGAGTCCGAATTTGACGAAACAATTTCCTCATTTCAAAAAAAATTCAATGATTTTTCTACTCTAACGCGTGCATAGAAATTTTTCTGTTTTGTTTTATAGTAATTCTGGTGTTTTTCGCTTTTTTCTTCCAAATAAATTAAATTTTTTCCAGAATTAGGCGAAAAATATATTAATTGTTTCCTTAAATATGTATTGGGTAAGACGATGAAACGGCGGCGGCTATCAGCTCTGGAGAACATTCGACTGCGTCAATCTGACGCCTCGTAATACTTCGGCTTGTGTCTCTCCATGCCAATCGAATTGGCATACTAAGTCAGAGTCGGCCAAAACCCGAAAATCGATTTTTTGACAAACTATGTTCCTTTCTGCATTCCAGGTCAAGACCCGTATTCAGTTCTTGCGAAATTTTCCTAAGACATTTTGGCATTTATCTCTAAACGGAAAATTTTGTTGCGGACAGTTACGACCTATCTTTGATTTAAATGCCAAATATTTCATTAATAATTCATTTGGTGTAACAACCCTGTAATTGATTTTGCCTACGAAATTTTCGGAAAGACCAGAGTACCAAGCAAATGAAAAGTGAATGAAATTTTCGGTTCAAACAATTTTCGTCATTTTGTTTACACCTACGTCTTTTGGCTACGGAAATTCCATACCAACTGAATAACGGGCTTCACATAGAGGAAATTGTTACGAATCAGCTCATGACTAACTCCTGACTAAGCATTCTAGTTAGACACGCTTTGTACCGTGCATATATCCACTGACAAATATTTTTACAACATTTAATCAATTTTAAATATTCGAAATCTGTGTTTGGATTAATATTATAATTTCAAAATTATTTACACACAAAAAAGTAGGAACTATTTAAGTCAAGTCTTACTTTTGCCGTGCCCTGTTATAATTTTTTCCCATTTAAAAAATACCAATAAAAAAACTGCAACAAAACTTGACCATATTCCTGTACATTTGCAATAAACAAAATGAAGATAATTTTAAATTAAACCACAAGAGGGACATGAAAGACAACACAGAGTATTAAACAAAATGATACAAAAAGGACATAAAGACAATATAAATGAAACGTGTCATTTACATTAGCAATACAAAATTATGGGAGAGAAAATAAGAATCTCAAAACGAAACAAATTCTCTCGAATATTGAAAACTCAAACCTTCACAAGTTTGAAATGTATTTGACAGAGAATTTCCAATTTTCGTTAAACACAAAAATTTTTGCATAAATTATAGCCAATGCTAATTTTTCGTACGTGATTTCGAATTAAATTTGTATATTAATTTTTACTAATTTTCCTTTATTGAAATTTTCTTCTCTCTCTCTCTTTCTCTCTTTGTAGATCTGAGACACATGTCAAAATCACCTTCGCCCATACGATCCTTATCAGGTGTGTATACAAGTTGGTTTTATGTTTATTTACTTTTTCTAAAATCTTTCTATCCTTCACATGGAGATTTTTATAATTAGATAAAACGGTATTTCGTTTTCGTTAGAAATTTATATTTTTTTTAAAATCCTTATAAACGGTATTTAACGATTTTTTGTCGAATCATAAACCTACCGTCCTTTTGAAACGTGTTTCAAATGTTAAATCCTTACGACACGTGACCAAAATTTGTTAATATTTCAAATTCAATCATTTAGGGACTTAAAGGAAACAACGAAACCTTTTCCTTTCAAATCGTGGAATGTTAACGTAGAAGAGGGTGCAGTAGTGTCTTGTGTCATCTTCAAAACCTCAATTTGCTGTTTGATTGTCAGTCTCGATTTATTGAGATCTTCTTTAGAAGCCACCCCTTTTTTTGATGCAATTTTGCAATTTTATTGCACAACTTTGTTGGGTCCACGTGTCTAAAGTGGGTTCTGCACGTGGGTATCCTATTAAAAGGGGAGAGAGAGTTAACATTTTAGGGTTGTTAAGATCCTTTAAGAGGCTGCCTCAATAGTTTTATAGATCAGTTGATTTTAGAAAGATTGTTATGTTTTCAAACTGCAATCAATTGGGGTTGCAGGGGATCATTCTT
This sequence comes from Phaonia tiefii, assembly GCA_963931995.1. NCBI lineage: Eukaryota > Metazoa > Arthropoda > Insecta > Diptera > Muscidae > Phaonia > Phaonia tiefii. The sequence continues at coordinate 298,711,931 of OZ008368.1, forward strand.
GAACGGCAACAAGATACCTTTGGAATGGCATACAAATGATTTATGTCATCATTTGGGTTAGAAATCTATATATTAGGGGAATGATTTTATTAAATAATGATAACAATTAACTTGTTTTTCCTCCAAATTAGTTCTTTGTATTTCAAATCAATTTTCTTTTACAAAATTTGAGATGGAATTTACAAATAAAAATTAAATTTGAAATATATAATTAAAATATTTTTGAAATATTACCATAATTTAAATTTTACAAAAGATTACCAAAGGGGATGAATACATATGTAAAGTTTTATGGCTTCGATTGGTATTGCCTCGTAGTACTTTCCAATTCATAAACCTGTACATATAAAATATTTGATAACCCAAACTGGCAGATTTGAAGGAAACGCTTTGAAAATAAGAACAATGGCCAATGGTATTTAATTTTTTTTTTTGAATATGCACCGATTCCAAACGGTATTTTGAGAAGCCTGTTCATGGCTAAGTACTCGATAGTGTCGCCATCACTAAGCGAGGTGTTCGTCGTCAAACGAAATGCAAGGTTGTCAGATCAGGGATCGAACCCACGTTCTCATGTATGAGATCCAGGCACACAACAATTGCACCATCGACGGCACCGATGGCTAAAGAAAAAACCTACATTATCCCTGGCGAATTACTTGGGACTCTTCATGTCTCTTAGATCCAATATGAAATAAGTGCTAGTTATTGTCTCCTATTCATTCGGAAGGCCTTGTCCCCTTCAACGCTCTTGTCCCCCTCTTCACCCCTACACTTTCTGTGGTAATCATGAGCTGAGATTCCAAGTCTAGATTCATGTATGCCAATTAAATGGTGTCCAGTGATCGCAGCTACTAGCATAAAGATATCTTGTCTAGGAATGAATATCAAGTTTAGTGTACGATTCAGGTCATAACCTGGCCATATCGACGTAAGATAGAAACGACAATATCATCAAATGTACGAAACTGTTTCTTCCATCAATGTAAACAAAACTTTTAGAAAAAAGGATGAAAATTTAAAACTATAAATTGAGAATGACAGATCACTGCTTGTTAATTTTATTACAGAAGTGATATTGATTTCGTTAAAAGAAAAATAACTAGAATTGCTGAAGGCAAAAGTACCTGGCTGATTTATTTTCACTTGAACAGCCAAGTTGGAAAATTTGTCTTGAAGACATTGTCGGTAGACAATGTCAGTAGGTGCTGACACTTTACATAAGACATGGCCGTCAGTTGTCATGGCGTAGCGAAATAACTCCCCATGAAATAACTCCCAACGAAATAATTCCCACCAAAAATGAAATAACTTCCAATAACGAAAAAATGAAATAAGTTCCACAAAAAATTAAGAAACTCGCAATACCAAAGTGAAATAAGTCCCAAGACTTCTCCTACAGCACTTGTTATATGGGCCTTGTACAAACGGTTATTTTTTGGGAGTTATTTCATTGTCATAACATTGGGAGTTATTTCATTATGAAATAACTCCCACCAGGAAAAATGAAATAACTCCAAAAAAAACCGAAATAAGTCCTTCATATGAAATAACTCCCACTTTAGTATGGAAATTTTTTGGGACTTATTTCATTTTTCTGGTGGGAGTTATTTCATGTGGGAGTTATTTCGCTACGCCAGTTGTCACTAGTTTTGTCTTAAATTCAAATGAGATTTCGTTTGAATTTAGTTTGATGAATTTTTCAATAGCACCATCCTAAACAACCGCTAATGAAGAACTGTAGTTTGATCTGAAATAGCTATACGGTTTGCCAGAAATCATAGGAATACATTTGCAAAACCCCTTTCTGAAAACTATATCTCTATTAATAGAAATATAGAATGGCCTCGTGCTTGAATAATAAAATCAAAAAATACAGACAAAAAAACAGACAAAATTTTTAATTTATTTTCAATGTTTCATGGCCTACTAGATGAATACTTCACTGTGGTCCACAAAAATCATAATGTTTGTATAGTAAGACACATATTTCACACATGTTTAGGACCCTTTTCGGACTCATAAATTTTGACTCTCATATTTTCAACATATTTTGGACTCATATTTGGCTTATAGTTCATTACCTATTTTAAACTTATAATTCTGAACCTTCCGAATATGTTTTCTGGGTTAACAACATTTATTTTAAATTTAGTTGTTTAAGATCCTCGTTATGTTTAAAGTTGTAATTTCCTTTAAGGCTGTAAGAGATCATCTTTTCTCCGGTTAGTGAAAAAAAATGTAAAGGCCGCGGGTGGGATTCGAACTCACATTCGCTGGACGATCGTTTCAATGTTTGTGAAGCATCATCTTCAGCAGCGTCTAGCCCGTTAGGCAGTTACATTTTTTCACTAACCGGAGAAAACATGATCTCGTAGCCTTAAAGGAAATTACAACTTTAAATATAACGAGGATCTAAAACAACTACATTTGAACAATATGGTAGGGCCAAACCAAAACAGAACGAGACAACTACAATTAGAATAGTGCGTTCTATAAATAGAACTTTCAAAACTTCGGCATCAGTGCGTGTAAGTAGGAAAGCAATGTTTAAGTAGCGACAACAATCGCTCTGCACACAATCAATAAATGTCTTCAGTTAGTGCCTGGTGTGAATACACACCGCAGTGGCTTAACGGGCTACACGCTGCTGAAGATGATGCTTCACAAACATCGAAACGATCGTCCAGCGAATGTGAGTTCGAATCCCACCCGCGGCATTTACATTTTTTCACTAACATTTATTTTAGCTTTTTCAAATTAGATGTCATCCATCTCAAAGACTCAAATATAATAACACAAAGTCACCATATTTGGAGACGTCTTGGACAACTGGCCCACTGCTGAATAATGACTTACCGACGACTTGTGTGCGTGTCATAAGGTGATCACCATTATTGACAAACTGCCGCAAATTCCTGTTGACTTTTTTACTAAAGGTATGGGAGCGGATCGTATTATACTGGGAATTATACGAATAGATTGAGGTGCAATAATTTAAAATATTCTTCGATTACACTGTGAGACAAAATTATATTTTTTTCAAAATGATGGGGTTCTGTCAACGGATTCTGGTAGAATGGTCTAAAAAAATATACGTGTATCGGCGTTTTGCCAGATCTGATCAGAATTTTTTTTAGGGCGGGTCAAAATTTCTGCCCCTCGGAACTTTCCTGCAACATATCGACATGCAAAATTGTGGGTTCCTTACTTATGAGTTACAAAATATGTTCAGAAGTTTTATAGAAAAGATTCAGATAAACATTTTTGTTGAACAAATTAACCTTCTAACTGTCACGTATAACCATAATTTTTAATTTTTTTTTGAAAACTCTCAAAAAACTGCTCGAAAATGATGGGGGGCGTGGTCAAAATGTTCTACAAAAATGATCGCCATAAAATTTCACTATACGTATTCGAACACACCAAAAAAGTGAAATGGGCGCTTCAATTTTCGGCATTATTTTAATCACCTTTCAAAAAAATATATTAACATCGAAAAAGTTACCACTAATAATTAAAATTTAAATTTATAACTTTTAGCCCAAGTGGTAGATAATAAGCAAAAGCTAACTGCCTTCTAAGGGTTAATAATGAATTTTGTCATTTTGCTGTTTCCATTAAAAATAGACCAGATAGATAATATAATGAATTTTGTCATATTTCATCTTTTATCTAGCACTTGGGCTAAGATTTGTATTTTGGAGTGTTCGGATACTTATAGTGCAATTTAATGGCGATTATTTTTGTAGAACATTTTGACCAGGCCCCCGTCATTTTCGAGCAGTTTTTTGCTAGTTCAAAAAAAAAAAGTAAAAATTATGGTTATACGTGACAGTTTTCAAAAAAAAAAAGTAAAAATTATGGTTATACGTGACAGTTAGAGGGTTAATTTGTTCCACAAAAATGTTTATCTGAATTTTTTCTATAAAACTTCTGAACATAGTTTGTACCTCAAAAGTATGGAACACACAATGTTGCATGCCGATATGTTGCACGAAAGATCCGAGGGGCGGAAATTTTGACCCGCCCTAAAAAAAATTCTGATCAGATCTGGCAAAACGCCGATACACGTATATTTTTTTTTATACCTTTCTACCAGAAGCCGTTGACATCATCCATCATTTTTTTTTTTGGTGTCGCTCAATGTAATTGTTCGGTTCAACAACAATAACGATTAAAAATCACTTTTTCTATGAAAAAAATTAATTTTAATCGAATATATCGATGGTGTTGCGTAAAAAGGGCCAATCTGCTGTTTCCAATTGTCTGTAAGATATTCATAGATTATAACGTAGCAAAAATGGTTATGGCTATAGAAAGTTATGGTTGGGTTCTTCGAGCAGTATAATTATCTACCTATTTCGCTGCAGATAGACCCAAGCAGTTTCGCACTTTTGACTTGTCGTGACAAGGTAAACAAAATCAGATCGGCCTTCATAAAAAAATGCAGATTGGCCCTTTTTACGCAACACCATCGATATGTATTAAAAATAAATACATGAAATTGGTTATTATGGTTGATGATTGGGAATATAACTATTTATATTATTATCACACATTAGAGGGGTCAACAAATCTCAAAATAGCGAGAATTGTCGCAACCCCTACTTGTGCAAAACCATCCACACCAATACTTTGCCGTAACTTTTTAAAAGTTATTGATCTTGAACCGAAAAATTATCATAGAATATAGCAACTTAAAGATCGAATAATATAAACTTCAACGAATATAATTTCAAATATTTATATGTCTCCTTGCGGATTCGTTGAAATTGAAACTTAATTTCTGTTCATGTTAAATTCCAGTTTTTTTCCTCATTACAAGCTACATTTTGTCAAGGGTAGGTAACTAACTACCTATTTTACAGAAAATGTAGTATAGAATCTAATAGATTTCTAGTTAGTTTGAGTGAGGGTTCTTACACAAATGTGGCAATAGTAACTACACACAGATAAGAGATTCGTTGTCACAACAATATTTACAGCCAACCAAAATTTGGCGGTTCCTTGGACTATCACATTATTCAGTTGCGATTACCAATAACTGTGTTCCGTATCTCCAAATTTGGTGCATATTAATTGATTTGTAATTCAGTTTTTGTTGCAAGAACTGAAATATTTAGTTGAAACCACAACAACCAGAAATACATGTGATCTTTCAATCAAGTTTTAGTTCTAGCAATCAAATTATCATCCTGTAGTGGTGAATATTCTATTAGTTGGATGAACGAAAAATGTAAAAACTAATTCGGTTATACCAAATAATATATTATAAATATAATTATGTACTTGAATATAATGGCTGTCACCAACCATTTATTGATGCTTTAACCCGTTAAAAATTTTATAGAAAATAAGTAAAAAAATAATTTTTTATTAAAATTGTGTATTTTATATTTAAATTTATATGTACAAAATTATTTTTATTTATAACCAGGGTTCGTATTTCGTGCCCATTTTTGATCGAAAATATGAAAAATTTGTATATCTTGAAAACGGTTCGTTCAATCGCAAAAATAACAAATTTTTACGGGTTTCCAAGGGTTTCTCACAAAGTGTTCCAATTCGCATGAAATAATTTTTTTTCATAAAATCGCCAAAACAAGAAACTAAAATAAAAAAAATGGTTATAACTTGGAACTTGGAATCTCAAAAATAATAAATTTTTACCTCCAAAGGAGGCTGTAACCAAATGGATGTCTTCACCACGGCATTACTTATTTTTTTAAACAAATCGCTAAAAATAAATTTTTTCGAATAAAAAATCCCTAAACCGCCATTATGTCTATATTTCGCAAACGGAGCGTTCAATCGAAATAAAACTAATTTTTTCGGCTTTCTTAGGATTTTCCATAAAGTGGTCCAATTCGTATGGTCTTTTGTTCTAAAAATCGCCAAAATAAGTAAATCGTTCAAATAAAAAAATAGCTATAACTCGGAAAGGGTGCGTCCAACCGCAAAAGCAGTAATTTTGTATGGATGCCTCTCATACGGCAGCACTCAAAATCCGTTAATCTAACATTTTTCAAATAAAAAATCGCTAAAACTCACATATGTATCTATGTCCGAGTTATAGCCATTTTTTATTTCAGCGTTTTTCATATTTAGATGATTTTTTGAACAAAATATCTTCCATACGATGAACCACTTTTTGAAAAATCCTTAGAAATAGAATAGTTTTGTTTTCGATTGGACACTCCGTTTCCGAGATATTGGCATAGGGGCGTTTTAGCGATTTTTAATTCCAGAAATTTTAGTTTTAGCGATTTTTAAAAAATAAAAGTGATGCCATATTGAAGACATCCATAGATGAAGGCATCCTATGGAGGTAAAAAAAATTGTTATATTTGGGATTGTACGCGATTTTCTTATTTTTGGCAATTTTTTAAAAAAAAAATATTTCATGCGAATTGGAAAACTTTGTGAGAAATGCTTAGAAACCCGTAAAAAATAGTTATTTCTTCGATTGGACGCTTCGTTTTTCAGATACCGAGAGTTTTCCTAAATTTTTCAGATTTTCGACCAAAAATGGGAAATGGTTACACTGGGTATCATATGTATGTTTAAGTTAACTTTTGTCATCCAGAATAATAGTTGCCCTGCAGTAAAGGGAATTGACTCTACGTCGATGAATTCATCGACTACCACAAAAAGTCATCGATTACCTTCCAAACTACCCGCAATGCTTTTGAGCGGCGAATTTAACAAGGGGATGGCCGCTTTGGTGATGGCTCACCCTTTGAACTACCATTCGTCGATGAATTCATCGGTAGCATTTCGTCGACGAATTCATCGACAAACAGTGATAGCAAAGTGAAAAAAACCCAGGTTCGATTCCGGGCTGGGGGTTTTTTTCTGTTTATTTTTATTTTTTAATATTTTTTTAAATAACCGATGTCGTTTTTAATGAAATTTCATGTTTGTTTCAAAACAAATTTGTCAATTTTTAGTAGTAAAATGAAAAAAATTTTCCGGCAATTTGTAATACACTTTATTGTTTCACAAAGGGACTATTAAGGGTCACTATTAAATTCTTAAGGTTACTTCATTAACGAATAACAATAGAAAATCTCTCGAGACACCACTTTACAGATTACCACAGAGTACTAATGTAATCGGCGATGTAGTCGATGAAAAGTCATCGGCAATGTAGTCGATGAAAAGTTGCCAGCCACTACTTGTGAAACTGCAGGGTGCTCCAGCCAAGTGTACACAATTGTTTGCATGTGTTAGTGAAGGCGTCAATAGCGGCGTCATATTCAACGATTGTGTTTAAAAGTCTCACTTCACCTCAATTTATGATAATATGTAGTCTTCGCTGGCTGATATCTATACACTTTGTTGTGGTTTTTTCACAAATTTACTACTCACTTTCTGTTTAAAATAATAGTTTTTGTGTAAAGTCCTCGTGTAACATTCACCTTATAGGTAGTTTCTCTTTTACAGCAAAGCCTCTTGTGAAAAATCGAATACACAACTTTGTAACAAGTGGTTTTGTAACAGAAACTAAATTATGATTACAGTAACTAATATTTGAATACGAATTCTAGTATTGTACTTTTTATTAGTTGTATCTTCCATTTTAGATGAATGATGTTTTTGAAATACTCAAATTGGTTAATACAACTAAAATTCGGTAGTAGCAAGTTGTATTTATAAGACAGATTTTTAATCTATCAATAACATCGACAAATAATTCTGATGTTTGACAATTACGAATTCTGATGAAAATATAGACTTTATCCAATGCCTGAATTGATTTCCAACGAATGTTTTCCCTGTGTGTACGTTATTCGTCTTTCCCCCAACTTTTAAATGAAAACATTCAAGTGAAAAGTCAAAATTAAAAATAACACCACTTGCTTTATGTGAACTTTGTTTAAACTAAGGAAAATTATTAGCAACTTTTTATTTAAAAAAAAAAACTTTGAAAATTTAATAACTTGTATGCAAATCCGTATATAATTTAAACATCAATCTGTTATTAATGAAACCCTTGAACACTAAAACCATATCAAATCTGTTGCCTTTTAAAAAAAATCCACCCCTTTTTTGTTATTTATTTACATACTAATATGTTAATAATCCCCCTTGATTGAAAAATCAATCTCACCTCACTTAATATCCTTTGTTTAACACTTAAATAAACACGCGATAACACGCAATCTGAAAACGCCACTTCAACACCCTTTCAATAATTACCATAATCGAAATAAAAAACACAGAGAGAGGCGCTAAAAGAAACAAGGATTGCCATAATAATAGAGCCGGAAAGGGGAAATAAAAGGGTTCCCTCTTTAACCACATAATCGAATAGGCATAACATTTGAATACCGCACGCCTTTGTCTGAGGCTTTCGAAAATTAAATTATCAAAGTCAAATCGGGGATAGGGTTTAATAAAGAAGATCCTTGATAATTTTTTAACACATGATTGGAATAAGGGTGTTTGTTATTTTGTAACCCTTGTTTTTTAATTTGAATAGTTTTGCATAATTGGAATTTTAAGGTAATCAAAGTCACAATGCAAAAGGGTTCAAAGTTAGTCATTGACGTGTATTTACAAGGGTTACCATTTGTATATGATTTGAATAAGTGATTGAAACAAATAGGGTGATTTTTTATTACACCCTGTTGCATTTGAATAATTTTGCATAATCAAAGGGTGCTAACGACAAACCAATTGTGTTAATTGTTTTTTTTTATATTTTTCTTCGGTCCCTTATCATTGCGGACGATCAAATTCAACCTCTTAAACACCTTTTATTAGATGTCACAACATTACGATCCCCGGCAAAGGTGTGCATTACTGGCTCAGTGTTATAAAGTTAAATGCCGTATAATTTACATAACCTTTTTGCTGTTTTGTGTCACATTCATTATTCAAATGTGAATTGTGGAATTTATTATACAGTATTTAAATTCAAACAAACAATAAAATTGTATTGCCCCCTCCGCCGTGTGTACACGCATATCGGGGGTTGTAACCCTGTTATGCAAACATGAACACGATTCAAGTGGTATTTGAAAAATTTGTACCGAATTGAAAATATTAACAAGGTGGTTTAGATTTGCATCATTTGGGGTGGGTTTTCCTAACAAATACCAACAATTCTTGTTAAATTTAGGGAGGTTTTTGTAGTGATTTTGTGTTGGCGTTTGGAAAATGCATTTTACATTCTCATTTCCATTTCCATTCATTTGAATTTCCTTTTGTTTCTTGGCAATAACGGGAAAAAGTGTTTTCTGACAAATTGTTTGAATTATGATAATGTCCTTTCTGAACCCCGGTTTTGTTGTTCACATTTCATTTTCCAATTGCGAATACATATATATTTTGAAATCCTAGTTATGGGTCAGCTTGAACATTTTGAGGGTCATGTGTTTTGTGTTACTTGTCCCTAAACACAGGAAGTGAAAGTGGACAAGGGTCAATTGTTTGTGTCAAAATTATTGTGAACGGGGGAGTCTCTTATTTAGAAAGTAAAATTTAGTGATCATCTGCATCTGACCAAAAATTCGTGTTAACGGAAATTTATGACAAAATGTAAATGGTCAATATTTTTACATTAGTTTAATTAAATTGGTCATAAAAGTCGTGGAGGAAATGAAAGCAATTAAATGATAAACAGGTTTTACATTTTGCACCAAAAGGAGTCATAAATTCTGCTTGAGTAAAAAGTAACTTTGAAAATACTTTTTTTGAAACCATCGAAAAGCTAATGATGCAGTTTGATTCCTAGGACCGAAGTAGGTTAAAACTGTTAAGCCTGATTACGTCTATTATCGACTTGCACAGTGTTTTTTAATCGCATATATGAGTATAAAGATTTGAAAAATCGACATACAAATTCAATGAAATTTTTGCATTAATAAGTTTAACGGCCGATTTCACCATGGCCAGTTATCCTTCAGTTAGAGCTAATGAACAATTTTAGCTGTCACTTTACGTGGCATTTATAATTTTTATCTGTCAGTTAGCTTTAACTTTGTTTGGTGAAATTGTGCGCAAAATCTTTTTATAAATTTTCAAGTTTATAGAGTTGTTGACATTCATATTTATATTAAAACTTTTTAAAAATGTAGATACAAATACAGAGTTATATGCCCTTATGTTGAATTCTTTATTCAGATATTTGAATTATGTAACGTAGGAAAAAAAGATGGCCTAACCATATTACAAAGGGAACATAATAAGGTGGTTGGCTTTCCGGTTATAGTAAACAAAGCATAAGGTGATCACCACTACTTAATAATATATTGATCAGGCACAGTCGATCTACATGATTGCCTACAAATCGTAATATGATGATATGATTAGCCGACAATCATAACGTGTTTGCTTTCCAATCATTACATGAGCATACTCAATCATAATATACCTGTCGAATATAAAAAATAAGGATAATATGATCTACTGAGATGTCAATTGATCTAACTCCACTTTATGAAAAGTTTTACATTTAAATGTGGAAATAAGCGCAAGTTGTTAAATTTGTTCATATCTATACCAATAGTCAAAGATTTTGAAAGTTTGGTGTCCCTCAAAACGAGAACTCCTAATAATTAAACTTCTGTTCAGATTTTAGGATAGTTATTAAGTTGTACCGAAAATTAAGGAAATCACTATAATACATGTAAAAAGCTTCCGCATTTCACTTTCAAAAATTTAACAGCAACTGGAAAATTTAAAATCTTTTAGCCATAATATGATTAGGCAAAATGAGTCTCCCAATCATATTACAATCGTCTCTCAATCGTAATATGATCAGTACAAACATATTGAATTACCAGTCGAATATAATGATATGAAGATAATACACGCAAAGAAAAAAAAACGTTTATTGCTCGGTTGCCACAACAATACTTTGATTGATTTGTATTAATTTATTAATCGCCACCGTTTATGTAGTTCTCCCAAATAAACTTATGTATATATCGCAAATGTGTATCATGTTGTTGCAAACGAAATCTCGTTTGCATTACAAAATTACATCCAAAATTACATTTGTCGCAAGTTAAAAACCGTTTGCGATAACTGAAATTAGCCATTTTTCTAATGAGTACGAAGAACGTAAATTTCTCTCATTCTCTCTTTCTGTCGACTGTATACACAGTCCACTCGTTTGACATACACACTCACGCATACACATAAAAGGCTTTTGCCTTGTCAATATATCTTGGATGGACAACTGACGCGTTGTAGTTTGCTGCGCTTTTAGTTGTTATTTGAATGCAAGTCGAGACGGACGTGTTCGTAGACACTGAAAAGATAGACAAAAATTCCAACATTTTTTAAAACAAACTTTATGGGTAAAACCAAAATCGTAAAAGTTGGAAATTTACACAAAAAAGAGCTTATGGAAGTCATAAATATAAATTTTAATGTATAAGTAATGTACTGAATAGAGTAACTACAACTCGGTTGCTGTAACTACAACTCGGTTGCTGTAACCGAAAGAACAGTTGGTGGAACCGTTTTTCGTTTATCACAAACGTTTTTTCAGCTTTAATTTTTCATAACTCGTTTACTGCAAACTTTTTTCAGTTCTCGCAAACGTTTTTTCGTTAGGATCAACCACAACTCGGTTGCTGTAACCGAGGGAACAGTTGGCGGAACCGTTTTTCGTTTTTCTCACAAACGTTTTTTTCAGCTTATGTTTTTCATAACTCGTTTGCTGCAAACATTTTTCGGTTCTCCCAAACGCAATGATATGTATGGCTTAACAGAAGTTCGTTTCTCCCAACTACAGTCCCCAAACGAACTTCAGTTATCTGAGATTTCGTTTGGGAGGAACGAGTTTTTTCTTTCCGTGTATGAACTACTCAAGTGTCAATTGATCTAAATCAAGTTTTCGAAATTTGTACGATTTTAAAATGTAGGAAAAAATTGGGAAAATTCATGGTCCAATTTTGAGGTTCCTTAGGGGAAGTTTAAAGTTCCTTATGTTTGATGTTCATTGAGGAGAATTCCATGATAAATGTAATGACATACTCTGTTTTGTGGTTACTCATTTTCTGTATTGCAGACAGATAATTAAAATGTTTATTATTTTATAATACACATTAGGCCAGGCCGAAAAAAAGTTTGAAGCTACATGATGTGGTTAGCAACAAAATCGTTCTACGGGTCGAGTAGAATACACACACAAAATTTCGGACAAAATAATAACCTCCCGCACTGCACCTGAAGCAAAATCGAGATCATTTTGCACTCACATTTTGGAAAATTCTAATACAATTTGGTTACATTTTCAAAATTCTAAGGATGGTGATGACCGAAAGATTTTCAGAAAACTTTCGAAGTATGCAATAAATGCAGTTTATTAAATTTCAAGCGAAATGTTGGCAATTACCTGTTCAATAAAATAATGGTTCCCCATTATATCCCATGAAGGAATTAGCGAGAACTTCTCACAACCAGTGGGCGCAATGGTTAGTGTGCGCGCCTCTTGTACATGAGAACGTGGATCCGATCCCTGCTCTGACCACCTCATATTTCTTTCGACGTCAGTCACCTCGTTTAGTGATGGCGGCACTATCGAGTACTTAGCCATGAAAAAGCTTATCAACATACCGTTCAGAACCGGTGGAAAACTGTAGGTCCCAATAAGGTAAAGCTTACAGCTCACTTGTTCTGAGAAGCTCTCCCCATTCACTTCATGGGATGTATAGGGGAAACCATTTTGTTTTATACCAATAGAAACAGATTTTAAGGCGTTGAGGTTCCTTAAGTACAACTCCATGATAGTATACATGTATCCCAACACATTGTGTTTGTTATTACATGTTGGAGTCACAATGGTTAATAGGCTTTAACATATGTTATTATAACCCAAATGTGGCTTTGTATGTTGAGAACTGCTGAAAACAAAAACGTAACAGACAACAAAGAAACAAAAAAGAAGCAGATCTTCAATTCATAAAAACAATGCTTCCAACCATGTACATAGTTCTTGCAATATATTGCTGTGTCGGTTGTTTTCAGTGTACAACAACTGACAAATTTTGACTTTTTAATCATTAATATGATCAGGAACAATCATATTATGAGTGTCTCCAAATCACAATTTTATCGTCTCGCAATCATAATATTATCACTACAAACATAATATTACTGCACGCTGAAAAATGTGCCTTTTTTATGATTGGTTGCAAATATAAACGTGTTTGTAGCTTGTTGCAAATATAGTGTACTTGTGTCTAAACTGATTGTGTTTGCTATTCAATATAACATGTTTGTGCGTTGGGAAAAAATTGGGAAATACGCCCGCATGTTCTAATACCAATAAACATAAAAAATAAATAGAAATGATTTCCCATTACATCTCATGAAGGAATTAGGGAGAACTTTCTCACAACCAGTGAGCTGTGCTCACCAAGAGACATAGATTTTTATAATTTGAGTATCCTTAAAGAGATCCTCATGAGGAATTCGATGACGTACTGATATTTGTTTTAACTATTTCCCCATACCGATTGTAGACGATAAAAAATGATTAACTTCTCGTTCAGAGTACTCAATATTAGTATCAGATAAACTGATTTTCAAAAGTTATAAGATACAAAAATGATCTTCAGACACATAAGATGATGGAAATAGGATGGGCCCCGTCGGATCCGCAACTGCACCTCCAACCCAAATATTGTAAAATATAATCGTAATCACTATACGCTTTAAACAAATCTCACCCTTTCCCTGAGTACTAGAAAATCCAGAAAAGGTACAGTCCACTTAAGATTGGATATATATATGAAATATTAAAAATACGTAGCTTGAAATTCAGATTAATATGATTGAAATATGATCGTGTTCCCCATTAATTTTGAAAAAATCTCATTTCTTTCCCTAAGGCCTTGAAAATTCAGAAAAGTTATAGTCCAATTATTATTGGATACAGAAACATTAAAAATAAGGAGCTTTAAATTCAGATGTATTCGGATGTATCTTTTGAAAATCACACTTTATAAATTTGGTTAAAGGTGTATATATGTAGGTCCAACGTGGTAAAAGTTTTGAATGTACGAGAAGTTCGTACTACTAGCTTTCAAGGTCTGATACATGTTTCGAAGTGAAATAGTCAGGAAGATAAACACGATCCTACCCAAAGGGCAGCGAAATATTGAAGAATAAAATAACTTCAAATAAACCTAACGCTCGAACATTTTAATTGCAAATAAAATCATCTTCACTGAAAAAACAAATTTGCTTATTGAAGGCTTCGTTAATCGTCAAAATTGTCACATAGGGATTCAGGTAACTTTTGAGAGACGAAAGCATCAACAATGTAGTCGGGCAGTAACAATTAATGGTGCTCTGGCCCGATATGATAATCGAGTTTGGTTCAATGATATGGATGTGGACGACATGTGGTTTCATCAAGACGGTGCCACATGTCATACATCCCGAGAATCAATTCAATTACTTTCAATCTTGCGTGAATTTTGGGACACCCTTTATAATAATATTATTTTGCTCAATCTTCTTGTGTTTATTTTGTTCTTCTTTTGTTGCTCCGTTTATCAGTGGTTCCATTTGAATTCAATTTAATTTGAAATTTCTCAAATCTTAACAGCAAAATTAGTTGTTTTAGATCCTCGTTATGTTTAAAGTTGTAATTTCCTTTAAGGCTGTAAGAGATCATGTTTTCCCCCGTTAGTGAAACAAATGTAAATGCCGCGGGTGGGATTTGGATTCACATTCGCTGGACGATCGGAATCATCTTCAGCAGTGTCTATCCCGTTAAGTCACTGCGGTGTGTATTTACACAAGTCACTAACCGAAAACATTTATTGATTGTGTGCAGAGTGATTGTTGTCGCTACTTACACATTGCCTTCCTACTTACACGCACTGATGCAGAAGATTTGAAAGTTATATTTATAGAACGAACTATTCTGCAAATATACAGCAAATAATTTGTTTCCAATTCCCAAGAAAATTTTCGATTTCTCACACTCTGTTTACAAGTTATTTTTGCCAAATTTTGTTTTGTATAATTCGAAGAGTCCCTTTTAACTTCTGCTACATACATTCCCTCCAAAACTCTGTGATTTTTGTCTAAAATCATACATCTGCTTTAATTTTAACTTCCCTTTTAACTTCTGCTACATTCCCTCCAAAACTCTGTCATTTTTGTCTAATATCATACTCTGCTTTAATTTGTTTTACTGCCTGTCATTCAATGCAGTTCAATAAATTCCCTTAAAAAATAGAAATCTACATTTTCATTTATTGACAGGACAAAATAGATTTTATTCAAACAAAGTCTCTCCCACCCTCAATTACACAATAAGCCAACCAAAATCCTGACTCCGATTACACGGAAAACAACGCGTCACGTAACGAGACACAACGAATGTGAAAACAATGATCACTGAAACAAAGGACGACAATGGAGATCCTTATACAAATACAAAATAAAAAAAAATCCTTAAAAAAATTGGTCAAATAAACGGAAATGTCATAAAAAATCGTTGTCACAAAGATTTACATGACAGATCAGTGGGTTTTGCTGGATTTCTAGTCTCCTTTTGTAAAAGATTAATTTAATTGTTTTTAGAAATATTAATTTTATGAAAAGCATGATTTGATATGATAGGAATATTCCAAAGAAAAAAAAGGAAATTATAAAAATATAACAATAGTGAAGCAGACTTATCGATAATATTGAAATAGAAGTTTTGTGATTGTATCTCCAGTGAAACTTTACTGAAGAGAGTTTAACATGTTTTAAACTTTTGTCAAGACTCCTGAGATATTTTTGAACTTTGTGAAACACTCTGTGCTTGTCTTGCAAATAGTCCTAAGGTACTGTACCCTATTATCTCTTAATCGCTTTAGTTGAATGCAGTTGCTTTCGATCCTTTGAAAAATTACAAATCCTTGCTACTATAAATTTCAAGTGTCATTCGTATATCGTCCCATATGCAGCTCATGTGATTGTAACGAATCACGGGTTTTAAATTAGCGAAAATTCGTTACAAACGATAAAAATCTACCATCAAACCATTAGGTTTTGAAAAATCTCACCCTTTTCCTTAAGGTTTAGAAAATGCAACCAACCAACAAACAGTGTGGTTGCAACCCTTATCGCGCGGAGCAGGGAGATTCAAATTCCAAATAGGGATGCATTGCATTTGGTTAGAAATTACACTTTGAAAATACACATTTAAAATTAAACATGGTTGCTTATTATAAAATGTTCCCGGCAGCAAAAGCAAAAAGGGTGATTTTGTTGAGACAACAACACCCTTTCCATTTACCCCCAACAACTTCCAAAGGGGTGGTGTATACAATTTGCCATCATGTTTTTAACCATAAGATACAAAAATCCTTCACTGCATATCATGCAGTTCCAAGGAACAATGTGACGTATAATTTTAAAAATGTTGTAATTGTTGAAATGATTTTTATTTATACCCGTCAGGTTTGTTATAAATATTTTCTTTTATTGTAGAACTTAAAGTCGATTGCAGTTTTCCTTTTTAACAAGAAGTCAAACTGGGAGTAAAGTTTTCCTTTGAATCCTTTAGAATCCTTTGTGATCATTATACTCAAATTTCAATTTCTTGTCTTATTTCAATCAAAGAAAAATACAAATCATTAAAAGTTGTAAAAAAACAAACAATGTTTGTTCACATTTTACACCTCCTGATGGTTTAGAATGCAACACCAGCACTCTCCCTCTGTGCACTTTCATTTCAATTCGCTGTAAGGTCCTTATGTCTCCCGACTGATCGCAAAATCCTGGCATAGATACACAGACAATTAGGGGAGAACGAGCTACAGAGAGAGTGAGTGAACCCAAGTGATGTCCAGGTGATATTGTGTTGTTGTGTTTCATTGTTTTTCAGAAAGCAGCTGTAACATTTTTATTTCGAAATGTTTGATTTTGACAATAGTTCATATGTTTTGAAAGTATCTGTAGTGTATCTGATTTTGTATTTGTCCGAAGGACATGTACAGATTTGATGTGTTACACAGTTTGTAGATTTAGGTGGTGAAAGGATTTTGACACTTGAAACGGAATGACAAATAAAATCAAATACACCAACAGGATCACTGTACTTTATAGAAACTAACAAGGGAACATCAATTGGGAAGAGAATTCGTAAAGACCACAAAGTTGGACTTAATCGTCATTTAAATACTCAGTTTAAAGCTCACAGAAAATTTCCATATTAAATAGCATTTCAAAATTCATTTAAATGTAGAACTCGTTCAGTAGTTTTCGAACTAGTTCATTTAAGACGCTCGGTCGTAGCAATCACGAACATGCATACTCGGTTTTGTAAAAATTGGTATTTTCGAAGAACCGGTTTCACCAGTTATTCCAAATCATAACCGGTTTTCGGTTTTTAAAGAACTTTTACCCAACTGATATTACAACAAAGAATAACAAACCTAAATGCTGTTCAATTGCTCACTATGGTTACTAAAGTCATCAGAGAGACAGAAAATAATTTGCCCCGTGCATCGTCATACGGATGAAAATGTTCATAACCCCAACAACTTGTGACTGAGCTAACTTAACGTTTCATTCCCGCTATGAAAATATGTTCATCAACTGCAAATTGTTCGCTATTGTGGTGAAAGTATGGTTGTTGCTGCAATGGATTTTGTTTCATTATTGCAACGAATTTGTTTCGTTGTTGTAATGAATTTGTTTCATTGTTGCAATGAGTATGTATCGTTCTTGTAAGGAATTTGCTTCATTCCTGCAATGATGCTATGAATTTGTTTCATTAGTGTAACGAATTTGAGTTATTGTTGTAATGAATATGTTTCATTGCTACAATGATTTTGTTTAATTGCTGCAATGAATGTTTTGAAGTGTGTTTGAAATTATTTACTGACAATTGGACATAAATATACTGTTAGTATAACATTGCAGATGTTTTGATAACAATTTTTGTATTAGACATAAATAATATAAGACAGAGTTAAGATCTTCAAGAAGAGGTCTTGGAAATATTTCTGCGAAGGCATTGAAAACGAGGCTGAGACTTTCGGACTGCACAAAGTTCTCTCGAAGACTTCCACATCTCTAGGATATCTGAAGAAAAAAAACGGGCGATAAATGCCATCGAGTGATAAATTGGTAGGCTTCTTGCTCAACATAAACTTTCCAGGAAACTGCTCCGAAGCTCTATGCATGAGAATCTGTATTCCAGACCTCAAAAACTGTCGCGCATCGCATTCCTAGGCAAGATATTTCTATTCTAGTAGATGAGATCACTGGGCACTGTTTATTAGGTAGACTCGCGTCGAGACTTGGAATCTCAGCAAATGATTACTACCGCCCTGCCCGGCCTTTTATATGTAAGAGTCAATATCTAGGATCTTACTTCATGTTGGATCTAACAGACATTCAAAGGGTTAAGCTGAAGAATCTTAGGAATATTTTTTGCAGAGAAATACTTGGTTCACCACAGCTTAATTTATGTCACTTCTTCAGTCACATCGTGAGATATCGGGATGATGTTTCATATGTCTTAATCAACCCTTAAGCGCAAAAGGTTAATTGACAGGTTCAGAGAAGTGGACGGGACATGACATTCCGCGTTATCACAACAGTCCTCATTGGACTAAATGTGTCAAAGGCAATTTTTACCAGCCTAACCTGGGTTGAGTGAACTGTATAATATCATATATACAACCAGCAGCCCTAGGTTAACTTTCATGAAAATTTTTTTTTTAAATTTCAGCTGACGCGAAAATAAACAAAGAAATCCTTTAAAAGCAAAGCACGTAAAATGTTTAACAATTGAATATTATCTTTATAGTTTTTTATAAATTTTTCATACTTTTTACAATAAAATGAGTCTCAAATATCAAAAAGGCTGAATTAACAAAAAACTAATTTTGTACAACGTATAGTTTAACACTTCGACATTAACACCGAAACCGGTTATTATCCCTCGGTTTAACTGAAAAACGGTTTCACCAAAATTGGAATATTCGAAGTAGCTGAAAACAGGAATTTTTGAAAAACTGGTTTTTTGAAATGAACTATATAGTTCATGAACTACCCAACTCTAGAGAACTGTGAAACTGTTGTTCCAATATCTACATCCAAAATTTGATTTTTATTACACTTAAATAAAAGTTGTTGCTATTAAAATAAAACCCTGTTTATTACTCATCAGTAGTCATTTTGTCTGTTATTACAGCAAATTCCGCTGTCATAATACAACAAAATTTTTGCAGCTTTTATGAAATACTGGGCAATATATTTGCTAAAACAGCAAAGATAATATTACGAATTCCTATTTGTCCTTTTTAGCGTCGTTTTACTTCCCGTTAATAACACCAGGTCCCTTTTTTTTATTTTACCTATACAGTACACTTAACACTTTACAATAAGACTTTTCTCAATGACACTATTGCCGACTACCTGTCAATCGTCTAAACTGAGAAACTGCTCTCAATGTCAAGGCACATCCGCTACCTATTCACCTCCCAATTCACGCCATTAGTAGATTCACGAACCATGTCGTGGCAACACAGTTATTGTCGAGCTTTCTCGAAGTATCTGCATGGACTTAATGATTAGTGGTTAGTGGTACTAATATATGTTCTTGATTGGCCCAGACTGTTCATTCGGGGTGAGTAAATCTGAGCTCTCGAGCTTCTATATACATCACAACTGTTTGGTAACATTCTTCTGTTATTGTGGCATAAATTTTAGTTAAACCAAACCTGTCCAACATTTACCGTAACTATAGGCCTGTTTTTAATTCACTGCTACAGTAATTTATCGACCACTTTGTATGGGGAGTTAAGCGATATTAAGCGATTTTAAGCGGCTCCCCACAAAGTCATCGAAAATTTAGATTAGCAGCAAATAAAAAATACGCTTAATATGTTTGACGAAATAGCAAAAATATGAATTTCCCCTCTTCACCAGCTTACTAACATATCAAAGTGAACACATGCAAACAACACACAGCGTTAGCATCACATACGTGGTTGTTGTACAACAATAGTCTCTGCCTGAAAATAAGTATGATGGTATTGATGTAGCGCCAGAGAACAAACAAGCAGGTCGTCGTCGCCAAAGAGTGTTGAATAGTATAGAGAACTCATAGAACGAATTGTATGACTTAAAAGCATTGGCGACATCTGGTGAATGATTCAAAAAATATTACTCTCTTTTTGGCATCACTTGGTCCATTCATAATTTTGATGTGAAACATTGATGCGTTTTGAAACATTTATGCCTTTTGTATTGTTTTATGTAATAACATTGTCGAAATGGTGCATTTATATAAAAATAACCTATAAAGAGAATAAGACTCGTTTATGGTCTTTAACTCAGACTCAATACATGAGAGCGGAAGAAGAGTGCAATAAGTTCTCTATACTATTCAATACGGTTTGTCATCGCTCTGTTTATGAAAAAGAAAACAATTATTTCAGTGAATATTGCTAAATATTGGTTTTTATTAAGTTGTGTGCCAGCATTCAAACAAATAGGTCGTCGTCGCTCTGTTTATGACAAAACAAAAACAATTATTTCAGTGAAGCAGATGTAAGAAAAAAGAAAGTGCAATAGCAAAAGAGCCTTCAGTACAAAATAAAATGATTTCAAACCACAACAAAACAATTTTAAACTAAATTTTATGCATAATGGAAGTACGTAGATTTCGTATAATGGCTTTTGGATTTAACTGCATTCTGAGCATCATATAAACCTTGATAAATATTTATTAAATGAATTTATTAGACATCGAATAGGTACCGTGTAACAAAAAGGTGTTAACACATCGCCCGTGAGTTCGAACACTCATTGATTTTTTTTGAGCGTAACAACCTACTCCGCTATTAGATCTCTTGAAATTCTTAAAGATTATTATTACATTTGATCAAACGTTTATCAAGCAATTATTTACTCAAGAGCAAAATAAAATACAAATATATTTTCATGAGATTGGCAAAGACAGGGATTGGGAAAAAGGACACTACTTCGACAAATAATTCACAAACGGAAAGACACAATTCACCCCTACAATGTCAATTAAGTCGTATCTATTTCAACCTCAGAACTCTATCAGAAATAAAAACCGGGACTATTTTATTATATTTATTCAAGCTAACGACCATTCCATATACGAGTATCTATATGCCAACAAAAACTAATTTAAATTGCGTTATGTTTCGAACACTTGCATTGTGGTGATTTCTCAATTAAAATGAGTTTTCGTTTGCATTTAATTTGATGAATTTGTCAATAGCATCATTCCAAATAACCGCTGACAAAGATCTGCGGCTAGATCTGAATCAGCTGTACAATTTGCAAGGAATCATGGGGATGCATTGCAAAAATGTATAAAATAATACAAAAATATTTAAAAAAAATAAAACAGAGAATATAAAGCAAAAATTAAATCTAACGATTTTTTTCATTAATTGTCTTACAACCACTTCAACGACACCACAACATTTATATGGGTGTAATTCTCATTGTGTTCATTGCATAAAATAGTACATCAATATGCGAATTACATCAGATAACAACACTGATAATTGTATGACAGTGATTCTCATTCAGTTAATTAAGTCTTTTTTAAGCGGCAATATTTTAGGTTGGTAACACTGCTAAGTAAATTTATTTGTTCAACATAATCATTTGTCTCACGTAAGCCGTACAAGTTAAAAGCAAAAACAACGGAGCAAAGGCATCCATAAATTTATTTTAAATGTACAAATGCACTTTATTAGGGACGCAGAAGAGAAGCAGTCGGTGGAAGATCTCCTCTGCAGTTGTCGGGCTCTAATGAATAGACGCCTAAAGACTATAGGTCGTCCCTTCCTACACAACCTCACTGAGATACACGAGATAGATCTAGGGGATCTAATGAGGTATCTCAGATTAACAGATTGGGCATTAGACTATCCGGAGTGATGTGGTATGCAAAACGGTTTCTCAAGACACTAACTGATGCTAAATAGTATATTTAGCAACCACGTGAACCAACGAACTAGGGTATTTCTCCACTTGGTTAAAATAGAATAAAACAATCAATTTATCAATAGCTTCATTCCAAACAACCGCTGATGAAGATCGGAAACAGCTGTAGGGTTTGCTAGAGATCATGGGGATGCATTTTGCAAAACTTTTTTATAAAGAAAAAAGGTATATCTCTATAATTAGAGATATAGAATGGTCTCGAGCTTGTATAAATAAAATGAAACAGTTATAATAAAATGTCGAATAAATAAATATCATCTCTGATAAAAACATGAACGAATTTTAAAATATACTTCATGAAGTTTTTGTCCGCATTTGTGAGACCACCGCCATACAACTGCACCTACCAAGATTTTATCAATCTTTATATACATATATAATTCTACTGCACATGTGTTTGTGACTGAACTCCTCCTAAACTTCTGGACTGATTTGAATAAATTTTTTGGTATGCGTTTGGGTGGCGCCCTGGGTGGTTTAGATTTACTATTCGGTCCAATTGGACAAAGGGGCGGGGTACCTCCCATACAAATCGCTTGAAATATTATACGTCTGCCGGGTCAGCTGGTATAATATAAATTCCTATTT
This sequence comes from Phaonia tiefii, assembly GCA_963931995.1. Classification (NCBI taxonomy): domain Eukaryota; kingdom Metazoa; phylum Arthropoda; class Insecta; order Diptera; family Muscidae; genus Phaonia; species Phaonia tiefii. The sequence goes on from OZ008368.1 coordinate 298,734,497, forward strand.
TGTAAATCAGCACCCGCTGATGAAGATCTGTAGTAGGATATATTTTGCAAAACTTCTATTTCAAAATGGCCTTGAGCTTGAATTAAAAATGGAATAGTAAATTTACAAAAATCTGTTTAAAATATAACGCATTTTTCTTTTTACTCCTTTCATCCGGTTTTTTGCGTATCAATTTACACCTGGTTATTTATTTCCTTAACATACATGCAATGTTCCTTTTCTTCTCTTTTCAGCTTGTCCCTCACAATATGACAACGATGATGCTGATGGTAAATTCCACACTCCATCACCCACCAATTTGAGTAATAAACGTCAACGTGATGAACTGGATTCCGAAATGGAAAATGAAGTTCTTAATTTGGCACGCCACAATACACCCAAGCGGCAACAATGTTCTCCTTCACCCGTCTGTGAGAAACCTGTGGAACACACCAAGGAGTATGAAACAAGTCCTGCTTCTTTTCTGGCTGCTTTACAAAGTCCTTTGACTCCTTTATTACTGCAAAATCAATTTGGTTTAGCTGCTGCCGCTGCTGCAAATAGCCCATTGCATCCTGACGATATGCAGCAGGCCTTCCAATTGCAAATGCAAGGTTATATGGAAATGATGCGTCAAATGCCTCCGGAAACTTTACAAAATCCGGCTGCAGTTCAGTTCTTGTTGCAAAATTCATTGCAGGCAATGTTGCAATTGCAAGCCTTGCAACAAATCAAACATGACCAACAACTACAGCAGCAACAGCAGCAACATGAGCAGCAGTTCGAAGAAGAAATTTCCTGCCAGACACCCAACATGGACATTAAATCTTTCTCTACACCCCTGCACAAATCTCCTCTGCGAAGTCCTTCGTTAAGTCCTGTCTCACGTCACGGTTCCGCCCGCATGCAAACACCTAATGTTTCTCTCAACACTCCTGGCACAACGCAGTCACAAATCACACCTCCTAACTCGGCGAATCTACCCATGGGTCTTAGCAGTGCTGCCATGACACCGAATACACCCGGTATGGTTCCCGCTTTCCCACAATCATCTCTAACGCAATCGGGCATCAGTTACTCTAGTACTCCACAGAACTCCAAAAACTTCAGTGCCAATACACTCTCCTCCCAAGCTGCCCGTTCTTTGGATCAATCGCCTGAAGAGACAACCGATTTAGAGGAACTGGAACACTTTGCCAAAACATTCAAACAGCGACGTATCAAATTGGGTTTCACCCAAGGCGATGTGGGTCTAGCCATGGGTAAACTGTACGGTAATGATTTTTCCCAAACCACTATTTCTCGATTTGAGGCTTTGAATCTGAGTTTCAAAAACATGTGCAAATTGAAACCTTTGCTGGCGAAATGGTTGGATGATGCTGATAATAGCGTGTCCAAGCCAGGCGGTATATTTAACCTAACCACCATGGCCTCTGCTCCTTTGGCCACACCCGAAAATATCATGGGCAGACGCCGCAAAAAGCGTACCTCTATTGAGACCCATGTGCGCACTACATTGGAGAGAGCCTTCAGCATTAATTGCAAACCCACCTCCGAAGACATCAATCAACTGGCCGATCAATTGAACATGGAAAAAGAAGTTATCCGCGTTTGGTTCTGCAACAGAAGGCAAAAGGAAAAGAGATCCAACCCCTCCTTGGATTTGGATAGTCCCACTGGTACACCTCTCAGTAGTCATGCTTTCGGTTATCCTCCGCAATCACTCAATCTAACCAATGGCCAAGAAGCTTCCTCTATTTGCGGTAGTTCGATAAGTTCCCTGTCTCCTCATTACACCAGTCAGAAGCAAGACAAAGAATGATGTTGGCAAAGTCAAGACGATTATCATCCCACTGGTTATATAGATAACATTGATTTAACATATCGTTCAGGGTCGCAGGGTCTTATAATGGCTGCTACAGATGGTCTGTGTCCATCGAAAACAAGCAGTATTATTTATCAATGTCCCTCCTATCATGATGCCTACGTGCAAGAATCACCCTCATCCTCCACCTCGTCTGCTATGTACAACAATATATCCTCATGGCATAAACAAGCTCAGGATTACGCTCATCATCACCAGCAGCATATGCTTCAGCAGTCTCCGCATCTGTTAACGTTGCATCCAATGATGAGTTTAGATTCACCGTGGTCCAGTCAGACCCAATAAACGGCGGTAAAACTTTGTGTATACTACCCAAGAAGATTTATAGAAGCAAGACTTTCTTCACTACTTCTCCTTGTCCTCCTCCTGCTCCTCCTCCTACTCAAACGACAACATTCCATTTCAGTATTCATATCAGACAAAGAAATACAAAAATTGTTAATTACAATTGTATTTATTTTTTAGTTTAAGGATAATATTAAAACACTTGAAACTTCCATTACATATATTCTTAATATTAAACAATATTGAATCGTAACGAATTTAAGTAGACAGTTTTTGTAAATATCATTAGGATTTTAAGATGCGATAAAGAAGAAGAAAGAAGTAGCATTTACCTAGAGTTCCTAAATCCTCAAATAGTACAGAATTACAATATTGTACATTATTAGTCCTTACAACAACCACAACAATACCGGAAATTAAAGTATACTAAACAAATGTGTATTTATTACACCCATATAGATATCATTTATACATAATTAAACACATAGAAGATGACAAAAGTAACAGTATAAGTGTATGTAATTTAAATGTTAATGTGTATAAAATAATACAAAAATATTTAAAAACAAAAATAAAACAAAGAATATAAAACAAAAAATAAATCTAACAATTTTTTCATTACTTGTCTTCAACGACAACACAACGTGTATACGGATGTAATTCTCATTGGGTACATTGCAAAAAATAATATAACAATATGCGTATTACATCAAATAACAACATGACAACCGATTTGCTAAGACCCATGGGTGACAGTGATTCTCATATTGTTAATTAAGTATTTTTGTAGGCGGCAATATTTTAGGTTGGTAACACTGCTAAGTAAATTGAATTTTTCAACATAATCATTTGTCTCACGGAAATATTACAAGTTAAAAGCGAAAACAACGGGGCAAGGCATCGAACAATTTATTTTAAATTAGCAAATGCAGTTGGTGCAATGGTTAGTGTGCGCGGCTCTTGTTCAGGAGATCCTGGGTTCGAACCCTGCTCTGACCACCTTTAAATTTCTTTCGGCGGCGGTCACCTCGCATAGTGACGTCGACACTATCGAGTATATAGCCATGAAAAAGCTTCTCAAAATACGGTTCAGAATCGGTGTAAAACTGTAGGTCCCATTCAGTGAGTGAAAACTGGAAAGCGCACAGCTCACTGGTTGTGAGAAGTTCTCATGGGATGTAATGGGAAACCATTATTTTTTTTTTAAATGCAGTTTATTTGGGTCTTTCTCCACTTGAAATAAATAAAACAATCAAATGGGTTCATTAAAAGTGAATTGATTCATGTAGTACGTCGAACATACAAGCTGAACATATATGCCTCTACCTCTGTAACATATTCTCCCAAAAATAGTCTGCAGGAACACACTTCAAACATTTATGTGTTTGCAAGCCCCAAACTCAGATGTATTTAAATGCAAACACTACCATGTTTACCGACAAATATTCATATACTTTCCCCAAACATCCATATACTTACGTGAAGGCATTTGCGTGTTTCCCCCAAACCTCCATATACTTACGTGGAGGCATATGCGTATTTTCTCCGAAACATAATAATATTTAGAGACGAATTATTCTTTCTTTCTTTATTTATTATAATTAAAATAAAAACCTACATATTTTTCAGCGTGCAATGTTTCATTGGATCTACTGCACGAAGGCATTCACTTTTACAGACCACAAGTTATTAGTTACGGATTGTTTTACATTTCTTCGTCTTTAAACTCCGTAGAACGAAAATTTGCGTAGTTTCGTGTGGGTAGAAAAGTACGCGGGGCTGACAAAGATATCGTGCACGCTGAATTAACTTTTTTTTGTTGTTGGGATTCAAATATAAAGTGTTTGTAGCTTGTCGCAAATATGGTATACTTGTGTCCAAACACATTGTGTTTTGTATTAAATATTACATGATGGAGACACTTATAATATATATCAATATACATAAATTTTGCTTTGTTTGTTGAAAGCTGCTGAAAACAAAAACGTGGCCGACAACAAAGAAACAAAAAATGCTTGCAAACATATGCATGGTTCGTGCAATATGTTACTGGGGACGGTTTTTCAGCGTGTATAGATTACCCGAGGCGAAATAGCAATTTTGTACGTAATCTGATTTAGATTCTGCCATCAGATTCTTGTGTCACCTCGCTCTCCATGTACGGAGTCACTAGGTTAAGCTAGTTTGAAGTGGTTGTCACTATTGACACACTTAGTAAAAAGGACCTTTGTAATATCACGGGACGTCATATTTCATTCCCATCGTTCAACATGTACATTGGCCTGGTATGGCTAATAACCGTGGCTGAAGAAGAAATGTACGTTGGTCCCTGGCGACCCAATTAGTCCTTCTCTTCATACCAACAGCATTTGCAGTAATTATGAGCTTAGATTCCAAATATAGTCTGGTGCCTGTACATTACACAGGATCACAGCTACTAGGGGCTATACATGCCGGGGCTATACATGCCGTCGGTGGTACAATGGCTAGTGTGCGCGGCTCTTGTACATGAGAACGTGGGTTCGATCCCAGCTCAGAACACCTTATTTTTCCTTCGACGACGGTCACCTCGCTTAGTGATAGCGACACTATCGAGTACTTAGCCATGAAAATGATTCTCAAAAATACCGTTCGGAACCGGTGTAAAACTGTAGGTCCCAATTAGTGAGTGCAAAACTAGAAAGCGTACATCTCACTGATTGTGAGAAGCTCTCCCCAATCCCTTCATGGGATGTTATGGGACACCATTTTTTTTTTTACATGCCCGCACGCTTAAAAATTTGCCTGTTTTTGTTGTGTGGATGCAAATATAACGAATTTGTAGCTTGACGCAAGCATAGTATAGTTGTGTCCAAAAACAATGTGTTTGCTATTCAATATAACATGTTTGGACACAATGATTAATTGGTTATACGATATGTAATTGTGACCCAAATGTCGATTTGCTTATTGAAAACTGCTGAAAACACTTGTGTCTGTCACAATAAAGAAACAAAAACCAGCTGATCTTCAATTCATGAAACAAAATGCTTGCAAACATGTACATGGTTAATGCAATATGTTTCTGGGGCCATTATTTCTCAGCGTGAGGTGATCCAGCATTTTGTGCCTCCAGACCATCTATCATTCGCATATCTGGGAGGTTTGCGTTTAAGCATGAGTTTGCATGCAGAAAGGGGTATGCTCCATATCCAGTGGGACAGCTATGGTGGTTCCAAATAACGCCAGTTCATCGGCTCTATGGTTCCCTGGAATGTTTCGCAGGCACCCATATAAGGTGATTAATGAATTGATTTACCATTTCATTTAGATATACGCGGCAGTTGTGCGGAATTCTTGAGGTCGGGAATGAAAATGACAGAAATTTTGTAGCTGCCTGGCTGTCAGCGTAGAAGTTAATACCTCAGACGGTGTTGACGTTTCGTCCAAGCCAAAGGGAAACTTCTCCGATTACTATGACTGTTGCCTGAAATATACTACAATGGTCTGATAGCCTATGTGCTAGGTCTAGACCCACTTCATCCACACCCTACTTTGTCATCTAGTTTGGAGCCATCAGTGTAGAGCAATTTAGGTTGGAGCCTTGTATAGCCTGATAGGCGTCCTGACTCTCCAGGGTATGAGAGAAGTAGTTTCACTCAAAGGTAGAAGTGGATGTCATGTAACTCACTTATATTGTGGATTGTCGCAAATCTCTTAAAAGCAACTCAAGAGCATAAGCGCTGCTGATCCATCGCGAGGAATGTCTTAGGAGGATTTCCGATGATGCAGCCATCTGTCTTCCTAGTAAATCTGGAGGTAACTGGTGGTAGACAATCCCCGAACCCTCGGTAGGCGTTAAGCTTAGGACACCCATGATACACACCTTTTCCATTCTCTGGCCTTTTGTCAACAGACTTTGGTAAGTGAATTTTGCCAGTACCGGCTTTCAAACGACAGTGCCATATAGCAATATCGGGCAGAGAACAACAGTATATATCCTGTAAACTATTTTCTATGGTATCGTCCTATCGTCCTCAGATGACCCTTTTACACGAATATAAAGTCACTGTGGATCTACTAATCCCGAAGTCGCTAAACTAATGGCCAATTTAGTTGGGAATTTGTGCCTGCTGTTGGTTTGTTTGCGACGAATCAAATGGTTCGTCAATGCCAATCAAGCGGTATCCAGCTAGACATACCATGACATCGTTTGATGGACGCCCACTTATTTGAGTTATATAGTCCCAGATTTAATTCGGATGTTTTGAGCTGAGGGGCTGAGCAGCTAAACTAGTAAAACCAAAATAGGGTTTTATTAGTTTCGATAAGTACTTCGAGAACTTTCATTTTATGTGTTGCACTGTGTTATACATGATATCTCGAAATTATTGGCAATAATTTGACATTCAGTTAGTTCACTTTCCTAATCATAGATTTTCCTCGAACTAACCTCTTTTAAAAAACAGAAAAAAAATATTTCGTAAAATATCTGACATCATCATGGAGGATATAGTACTCGACACATTGGGGAAGAAGCCGAAAATCTTGACGAAATATGTTGCCGATGTATTTGTTGTTATCAGAAGAACTGAAGTGGCCAACATGATGACACCATTGAATTCTTTTAATGGGCACCTACAATTCACGCTCGAAGAGGAAAGGGACAAGAGGCTACTATATTTGGACAGTTTGATTATCAGACACGGAAATGCTCTCAAAATGGACTGGTACCAAAAACCTACAGCGTCGGAACGATTGATAAATTATCATTCCAAATACCCAAGAAGGAGAATTATTAACACTGCGAGCAACTTCATTAAGAGAGTTATGAAGATAAGTGACGCTGAAACAAGACGAATAAGGTGAAAATGGTAGAAATCCTTAAATTGAATAGTTTCCCCAGGAAAATTATAGACAATCTGATATCACGTGCAGAGGCGAGCAAGCCGACTGAACGCCGTACTGAATCTGACAGAATGTATAAAACCACAACGTATGTTCCGGGTTTCTCTGAAAGATTGAAATATTCCAATATATATGACAACGAAAAATATGAATTGGCGTTGAAATCGAATTTAACCGTGAATAATTTATTTAGCAGGACAGAGTCAATTATTGACAAAAATGTCAAGCCAAACGTTGTGTACAAAATTCCATGTAATGGTGACAAGTCCAACATATGCCAGAGAGTATATGATGGTACTACAATGAACAATTTGAGAACTAGAATATCTGCACATAAGTCGAACCAAAAAGCTCATTATAAGCCGAAAGAACAAAAGACAGCACTAGCAGCCCACTGTACTTTAATTGGACAGAAACCTAATTTTGTGGTTGTGGAAATTGTGACTGAGGAGAAAAATTACTCAAGACGCCTCTTCCAGGAAATGCTGCATATAATTGACGTTCCATCGGAGTAAATGCTTAATTTCAAACGAGATACAGATCAATGTGCACAAGTGTATAGACACACAATTGACAAATACAAGAGGAGAACAAATCAGTTGACATAAGCCTGCGGAAAAACATGGAAACTCGTTCTCCCTTTGGGGAAAATAATATATTTGTTTATGAAATGTTTATGAATACTTTATGTTTAATCTTGTGTTATCAGGTCCTTGAAAATGATCAACGAAGTTGGTCGAAGTATTGGAAAATATTAATAAAATTGTAAAAGAAATGTTTTCATTTTATTCTTATGACCTTAAGCCGAAACTACTAAAAACCAATATTTCGTAAATATAATAAATATTTTAATTGAAATTGACCCAAGAGAGTAATTTGTAACACGATTATCAAAAGAAATTGTTATTTGAAAAATATATTCTGTAGTTGTCATATTAAATAAATAAATAAAAAAAAAAAAAAAAAAAAAAAATTAAAAGTTTAATTCAGCTTTAAATTTAATGTCAATTTGTCAATTTTTTTCCTGTATAAGGTGACATCGCGTTAGAGACCATCGGTGATGCCATTGTTAGAGTTGACGCCTCTGGTATACGAACACAAGGGTGCGTTTTGATCATCGTCCATTCCTTTTATAGACACATTCACGGAAAATATTACCCGTAACCGAATTCAGAGGTGGTCACAGCCACATTATATGTCATCACATCCGAATTAGAGGTTGTTACAACCGCATTAGAGGTTGTTACAACCGCATTAGAGGTTGTTACAACCGCATTAGTGGTTGTCACGGCCGCATTGGTGGTTGTCACAACTGAATTAGAGATTGCTTCAACCGAATTCCAGGTGTAGGACGCCTCTGGTACATGAACACGCGAAAGTCGTTCTGAGCACCTTCAATATTTTTCGTCCACACATCCACAAAAAAAAACCGAATTTAATGGTTGTCACAACCGCATTAGATGTCATCCCATCCGCATTAGATGTCACCACATCCGTATTAGAGGTTGTCACAACCGTATTAGAGGTTGTCACAACCGTATTAGAGGTTGTTACAACCTATTAGCGGTTTCTTCAACCGATTTTCAGTTGTGAGCCTTAAATTCAGTCGTGGTGGCATTAATTCGACTGTGGTAACAGGAATTCGGTGGTAACAACTGAAACTACGCTTGCTACAACCTCTATATAAACAATTATCTCTCTGAGTGTAGTCACCACGGTTAGTCCACCACGGTTAGTCATTAGCCATGAAACAACTAAGCAGAACCGTTCAAAATTGAGGTAGCTCTCCGAAATCCGACTATGGTTAGCGTGGACGTGTTCTGAACATTTTCCATTTCTTTCGTCGACAGACCCTCAAAAAAATTAACGGAATTAAGAGATTGTCACAACCATATTGGATGTCACCACATCCGAAGAAGAGGTTGTCGCAACCGCATAAGAGGTTGTCGCAGCCTATTTGAGATTGCTTCACGGAAGTTCAATGGGGTGGAATAAATCCAGGCGTGCCAACCTTAGTTCGGTTGTGGCAACTACAATTCGGTGTCAACGGCCGAATTACGTTTGACGGTCACTATTAGTGGCGGCAACTCTATCGAGTAATTAGCAATGAAACAACTAAGCAGAACCATTCGGAATTGGTGTAATAAATTAGGTTCCAACCAGTGAATTCACAGTGCCTTTTTGTTTGCAAGAAGATCTCCCCAAATCCTTCGAAGAATGTACTGGAAATCTAAGTTTAAGTTTATTCCATCGATCTCAGCAATATTATATTTCATATAATGTTGACAAAACGATTAATATGTGCTGACTAGCATCTGCACCTTTAGGCATAAAATGCTTCCGAAAAGGATCACAGGTTTGTGCTAAACAACGGATAAAATTATTTAGAAGAACATTTAATGCTAAATTGAATCGTGTCGAAGAAATTTAATTACAATTAAAATCAACCACTTGTTTAAATCTGCAATTACAATTTAAAGTTGCCCAATGAATTGAAATCAAAATTTCTCCGCTGTCATGTGAGACGATACAATCCTTGTAAACAATTCAATTAATTGACAAACAAACCATTTTGAAGCGAAATGCTAAATTATTGCTATTGACCTTTATGGGTTAAAACTAGAACAAAAAGGAGTAGTAATGCCTGCACCCTGGTAGACAAATGTGGGGGACACATTTTGATAAAGGTCCTGTACGTTTTCTGGGACACACGAACAAAATATGCACGAGCCCACTGGTGAAAATGAAAAGGAAAAACCATTTAAAATGTTATGTCAAATCAATGCACACAAAACACAGAGACACACTCCAGTACAATAAAAAACAATTTTCAAATGACCAAAAAAACATGTGAATCTATGGATAGCAATAGACCTAGGTGGGGGTAAATCTTTAAAAAGGGTTACTCGATTACAAGTCCATATTTCATGAGCCACAACAAGTTGGAAAACAACTTTAGATGTAGTACATAAACCATATGACATAACGATGTGCGAAACGTTGTTTTTTAACCCTTTTCCAAAAAAAAGGACTTTTCCCCAGGATAATAAAATTAAACCCAGAGATGGGGGAGAGATGTGAATGTGAAACAAAAAAAATGTTTGAGTATTTATTCAATTCGTTTGCTGCTAAAGGATTTTTTATATTTCGATTTCCCTATAAACTCCATATACAAATAAGGGCCTCAAATATTTGTTACAGCGGCCATGTAAAGCAGACGACAAAGCGCAACATATTGACATAAAATTTCTGAAGTGATTTTTTTTCTATCCTGTAAATCCACTTTTACTGCCATTATTTAACTACTTAGTTGATGGCAGCAGGACCATGAGCAAAAGGGTTCTTTTCATTTCTTTTTTTGACTTGATGGAGGTTTGTAGCTGAGCTCTTCACAGTGGCTGTTCTTGTAGTACTAACAAAACAGGAAGTTCATTTAAAAATGGTGTTTCCTGTTTACTTTTTGGCGCGTGCCATTTTTACTATTGTATTGAGATCTTGTTCTGGGGTACATACTTATATATAAGATTTTATAAATTGGCCTAATGTTTGTTTAGGAAATGTTTATAAACATTAGGAGAGGAGAGAGAAATCTCGAAATTTATGAGGTGAATAAGGGAATCCTTGGGCAGAAAATAGGTAGAAATGTATAAGGTGAATAAGGGAATCCTTGGGCAGAAAATAATTCTTCAAACTAGCAATCAGTTTCTTAAAGAAACGACATTTCGATAATTGGGAATCAATTATTTATAATTCTAAATTAATTATGTTTTTAAACTTAAAAATTGTAATACTTCGTAATTATTAAGCCATTAATTTAAATGTCAAATACAACGGAAGGAGGTGGCGTTTATCACTAGACGGCCAATCGTATTTTCTCGAAAACGCTTTTGCTTAGCTGTAAAATCTAGCAAACTTATCGACTCCCAACAGAATACAATATCATTGTGACAGATTGCAGTGCAGTAGCAGTGATTCCGCGCAACTCTTGCCCATGAATCTGGGTATTCGTGTCATCCCCAACGACCTATACAACCGATACAACCATCATCGTTCACACGTGGCAATCAGGGCCACAATTGAACAAGTCTGTCATTGACCTAGATCCCTAAGGCGCTGATGAGATGAGACTCACCATCTTCGAAACGATCGTCCGCCAACGTGTGTTCAAATCCCACTTCTGACTGAATAATTTTTCCACTATTTTCAGAAAATCCTGATCTGTTAGGACGTAGAAAAATGAAAAATATTTTTTAGCGCCAATCACTTTACTTCTTCATCCAAACTATCGTATCATGCATTTATTTTCGGAAACGGCATAATACTTCAACTCTCATGAGCTAGGACACATGTTCGATGATGAAACAAGGCTTAGCAAAGACACATATTTATGTCAGCCACCATCATCTAAGGAGTGCGTACTAAATAAATGGTGCATACTTTTAGGGTTAAAACTATTTTTGTATCCAAATACATGGAATTTTTTAATTTGCATTGGATTTTAATTTGCATTTTTTATTTAATGCAAATGCAAAAGAATTACCATTGTTCGCAATGGCAATTAAAAAATTTTGAATTTGCACTTGCTCAGGCAATGTAAATACAGGTTGTGGAATCGGATGCCTATTGTAATGAGATATGGGAATGCTTTTAATTGTTTTGAATTTGTTTAACTGCTGGAAATTCTGTTTTTAAAGTATTTTATATGTAGAGGTTTGTGGCTTTGATAGGTATTGCCCCATGGTACTTTCAAATTCATGAACCTGTACTGTAAAAAATATTTGAAAACTAAAAGTGCCAATATGAAGGAAATGCTTTGAAAATAAGTACAATTGCCAATGGTATTGAAATTTTTATTTGAATTTGCATTTCGAAATGTAATTCAAATTAAACAACAAATTATAATTGTTATATAATTAATTATCCCCATGTATGATGTATTGACATTTTGCCATCAAAGACCACGCGCTTAATATAACGTCAATCGTTCCTTTAGTTTTTTTTTTAATGGAGAACCAATAAAAATTTTGCGAAAAGATTACTAAAATTTGCAGGGAAAATTAAAGACGTTCATATAAAACAATTGCTAGGATGGCAGGAGTATCGCCCAATACAGTTTCTAAAGTTATAAGAAAAATATAAGGAACTCCTGCCGATCGATAGAAAATTTGGGGGTTACAGAAAAAAGGGATTTCAGACGCCGGTAAGGCAAAGAAAATATTAAACATTCTTAAGAAAAATCCAAAGGTATCTGGTTGAAATGTTGCTTAGAAGACCAATTCTCAAGACCAGGTCTCAAGACTTACAAAGGTCAAAAAGTGCCGGATAGAAATTCCAAAAAAATCGGAAGCAATATTTAAAACAAAATTTCATTCCAAATTATAGATCCTGTGTAATGGATGATGAAACCTACGTGCTGTCCGACTTTTTACAAGTACCTGGGCAGGAGTTTTATATTGCAGATTTTTGCAGAAGAGTACAGGGGTCTGATCACCGCATCCGTGTCGTATCGTAATCCGTATTTTGGGAAAGCGATAAAACGGAAACCTAAATCCAAACTAAATATATAGTTGTGTGTATTAAGTCAATATAGTAATACGATTTCGTCACTACTAGTTCTTTAGAGGTTATCGTCAAAATGGGCCTTTAATATAACTTTCGTAATCCGGATTACGATACGAAACGAATGTGGTAATTAGACCCCAGAGTTGAAAAAAGATAAAGTTCCCGAACTAATTGTTGGTGTGGCAAGCCATTTGCACTTGTGGACAAATGAGCAGCTCATTCGTTTGAACTGGCATGATAAATACTGAAGTGTATATCAAGGAATGCCTACAAAAACGACCTCTTCCATTTTTAAGAAAGCACGAAGATTCTACATTCTTTTGGCCCAATCTCGCGTTTAGCAATTACAGCAGACGAGGCAAATCCACCTAACTGTCCAGAACTCCGTCCAATCGAAAGATATAGGATATATATATAGATAAAGTTAAACGGCATTTAAATGTTACGAAAGGCGCCGCTAAGGATACAAAATTTTTTACAAGAAAGTGGGCTACAAGCACTAATATGGTACCAGAGAGTATAATTAAAGCCCTAATGAAGGCATTTCTGAAATAATAAAAAATTTACACGCTGAAAAATCTGTCTGTTCTTGTTGTTTGGATGTAAATATAAAGTGTGTTTGGAGCATGTCGCAAATATAATATACTTCTGTCCAAACACATTGTGTTTACTATTAAATTTTACATGTTTGAGACACAATGATTAATATGTTATAATGTATGTGTTTGCGACCCACATATGTTTATGTTTGTGATACAAATACAGCTGTGTTTGTTGCACTGTCTATGGTCTCTCGAGAGCAAGAGAATAAAAGAGGGATAACAAGAGAGTCTATCTTGTAAGTGCGTATCTGTATTTGTGCATTATTGTCTCAGTCAGTCAGTCATAAATATTCGTGCATGCGCGTGTGAATTACATATGAAGTGTTTATTATTTTGCCTAATGTATTGCGTTTTAGTTTCATGTATTCAGTCGTCAATGGTTCATAGGACATAGGATATCAAAAGCACTCCATCAGTGAAATAAGAATAAACGAAGGCTCGGGCGGTTAAATGGTTAGTGATGTTACTTTGGTTTTTGGGTATATGTTTCGTATATATGTATGTGTGCTACCAATGTGAGAAACGATTTTGAGGAAAGAAACTGAAAAGGGCAACAACGTGAAGCCCTTTGTCTGTCCGAGCCTTTACTGAGCAAATCGGAACGGCGGACCCTTTGTGAAATAAGTGTAATAACAAAAACACAAGTAATTAATCCACGCTTGGCTTGCATGAACTTGATTTGTATATAAATATCTTGTTTGTGTACCAACGCACAGTGATATCCAACGCATAGTGATATTCAACGCATAGCTGAAACCTTCTGAACACAAAAACGTGAGAGACAACAAAGAAAGGAGAAGCGAAAGAGCAGCAGATTCTCATTTCATGAAAAAAACATAATAAATAAAATTAAATAAAAAAAATATAATCTAATAATTTTTGTATTAATTATTTATAAATTTGGATTTATATTGTTAAAATTAATTACTATAAATAATACATATATATAATTCGTTTTTATTATATTATTTTATTATGTATTATTATATTTGGGAGGTTTGGGGGAAACACCCGAATGCTTCCACGTAAGTACATGGTGTTTCAAAAGAAGTCATCGGATGTTGGTTAGCTCTTATTTTTTTTTCTAAATGAAAAACTTCGATTTTGTTTTTTGATTTTGTTTATTTAAACCTTTAAAATTTTATTGGTTAAGTTGGGAAGATTATATCGGTTAAATGGGCGCCGTCACAATTGATGACCATACGGGCTCGTTTTATGGCATTTTTCATCTCTTCGGCGAGAACTTCGGGCGGCAGATTCTCGCACTCGTGTCGAATGTTGACTTTGAGGGCTTCCCGGGTCTCGGGCTTGTTCACGTAAAGACGGGACTTCAAAAAAAAAACCCACAAAAAAAGTCTGGAAAATAAAACAAAACCGGTTTTAGATACCAATGAAATTCTTTATTCCTGTGAAAGTATGTTCGATGCCATTATGTATGGAACTCGATTTCTTTTGCATGGCCACCACGGGCACGCTTGCAGAAGTCCAGACGCTGAACTCAATTTTCGACGGTTTTCAAGCATAAATCGGCCGCTACTGCTGCAATTTCACGTTCGATATTCGTACGAAGTTCATCAATCGTCGCTGGTTTGTTGGCATAGACCATAGACTTGACGTAGCCCCACTGGAAATAATCTAATGGCGTCAAATCGCACGACCGAGGCGGCCAATCGACTGGGCCATTTCGTGAGATAACACGTTCACCAAACTTGGTTTCCAATAAATTGATTGTGGCATTCGCTGTGTGGCTTGTGGCGCCTTCCTGTTGGAACCACATGTCCTCCAAGTCCGTATTATCCAATTGGGGCCAAAAATATTCGGTTATCATTGAACGGTAGCGATTCGCATTCACAGTAATGTGCCGGTCTTGATCATCACGGAAGAAGTACGGCCCAATGACTAAACTAAGACACATCTCCCTGATGAAACTTGTCTCGGCTAAGCCTAGATGCAATTTCCCGCCAGCAAACAGTAGTAGACTTGTGTCGAACTCGTTCACTAGTTCTCCAACTCGTTCGTTTAAGGTGACCGGACATAACAATCACGAACATATTTGTAATATCGACCATGCGCATTGTGTTCGTGAGGCTGATGTCTGGTCACCCTAAATGAACTATATAGTTCATGAACTACCCAACTCTAAACAGTAGTCAGTTAGTGTTGCTAATATTTGCTTGAGCGTAGCAAAATTCCCTATAGCTAAGACACAAAACAATACCAGAATGCTCTATCAAAAAATTTTCACCACATTCATATTTTACTTGGCAATAAAGTTGATTAACTACAGCAATATGAAACTTCACACCTTTTATCGGAAAATCATTGTCCAATCCGTCGGATGACAAAGAAATAAATACAAATTTACTTCGCTCGCCGGATAAGATGCATTTAACTCCAAAAAATGTTTAATATGCATTCTGATTTTCTCTCTTAACTTTCAATCCTTAGAATGTCTCGAATTCTGCACCCCTTTTTAGCCAGTAAAAATACCATCAGTCTCTTAAATAGCCTAATTCCGATAAGATCAAACAACACAAAAATCACATTACATTTTCTATTAAATTTCCTATAGACAGAGGCCTGCGGCAACGCAAAGCGAAATAACTCAACCAAACTGGTCATTGGTCATATGTCTAATACAAACAAAAGTAAAACCTTAACGGCAAACCATTGAACCTTAGGAACTGTATGTTTTAAAGCTCCAGGCGACCGGTGGATTTCTAAGTATATCACGAAATGCCACAAAATGCTTCAGTGCAACAATCGACCAACCCCCGCCCACAACCCCCTTTTGAATAATTGCTTGAAAAGAACAAGAAAAAGAAGGGAAATTATTTTGAATAAATACGGACACATGAGTCCAGTTATGTCTTTACTCAGCCATTGAATCTTATCAACGGACAAACAGTCCTCAGAGAGACATTCAATGGAATACAATACAAATTCAACCACCAACTTTTAAGGGGGTTCTTCGGAGTAGCTGGTGATGCTGGTATCACCCAACCGACCAACCCATTTGTGTTTCGAGCTAAAATGAAATTGGTTTTCCATTTTGACCGAAAAGCCTTTAGGTTTAATTCGATTGTGGATTATTTTCGTTTCTGGAGTATTTGCTTATAACCAAACAGGAATATTCAAAAATTAAGAAAACTTTTAGCCTTTTTATTACGTTGCACGCTACGCATTGGAAGGAAGTCATATTAGTTCAACAACTTATCAGTATTACAAAAAAAAGAAAACAAGTGTGGTGAAAATACTAAAGTAGCATTTTTTCCATACCAACATTTTATTTATTTGTAATAATATTGTATAATTGTATCGTATTGTAAAATATGTCGCAATACTTGTAAATACAATCGCTGCATACTTGAAGCAGCTGCACTCAGTTGCAACGTTGCCTGTGTTGTAAGGAGAAGATTAGCCGGAAGAGAAATGAATGAAAGAGGATATGAAGGTCTAAAATGTTCGCAAACTGTAAAATGTTCGCAAAAAAATCGACCCTGCCTGACTCTTAACTTCTTACCAAAGATTTGGAGGCAGGTAAAAGTGGTCTTCATTACCAAGGCGGGGAGACGGAATCATGAGAACGCAAAGGATTTCAGACCGATCAGCCTCTCAAAAAAAGCTTGAAAGGCTAATCGATGCACACATCCGCACGAAGATGGATGGATCGTGGAAACATTCCTCTAGAGTTGGATAGTGACAATGCTACAGAACAGAATTATCAACGTCTCTATGGGAAATAGCGAGTCATCAAAGCGAGTGAATAGGGGAACTCCACAGGATGGAGACATCTCTCCCTACTTTGGTTACTCGTGATCAACAAAATACTACTGAAACTGGCCAATATGGGGATCAAAACCGTGGCGTATGCGGATGACGTGGTAATAATAGTTTCTGGTTTGTTCCCATCCGTGTTGAGCGAAATCATAAATGTGGCCTTGAAATCACTTAACGATTGGGCCACTGGGAGTGGTCTTGGAGGGAATCCAGGAAAAACTGGGGTCATGATTTTTTACCACGAAGACAAAGATACCATTGTTTAATCCTCCTCGGCTAAGTGGAATAGAGATTCCACTGTCAGCTCACGCCAAGTACTTGGGGGTTATTCTAGACCCTAAACTTTCCTGGAAGCGTAACGTGCTTGTCGGAAAATGTTCGGAAGCCGGTGGGGTCTCCGACCGAAAATGGTGCTATGGATGTACACTAG
This sequence comes from Phaonia tiefii, assembly GCA_963931995.1. NCBI lineage: Eukaryota > Metazoa > Arthropoda > Insecta > Diptera > Muscidae > Phaonia > Phaonia tiefii. The sequence goes on from OZ008368.1 coordinate 298,751,907, forward strand.
CATAATCAGACCAATACTCTCCTATGGGGAAATGGTATGGTGGCCTATCGCAGGGTAGACATCCACCATGCAACTGTTGTATAGAGTACAGAGATCAGCTTGCATCGGCATAACAGGGGCAATGAGGGCGAGTCCAGCTGAAGGCCTTAATGCAATGCTTCATATTGCGAGTATACTACAGACAGTCCCAAGAGAACTCAATATAACCACCGATTACTGCACCCCCTCATTGACGTTCGACAACCTATTCGATGTCAGGTTTCCCAGGAAATAGAATTGGATAAAGGGGAACAACTTACAGGTTTTGACAAAAAAGTATTTACGGACGGTTCCAAAATGGAACAGAGCACATTGGAATATTTGGAATATATACTGGATACCAGGCCACAAGGGTCTCCTAAGGAACGGAAAGGCAGACGAACTAGCCAGGGCAGGATCCTCTTCCAACGAACTCCACATTGTGTCAGTCGCAACGCCTATAGGGTTGGTCAAAAGAGGTGTTTTCCTGCATTACCTTGAACGAGCGAAGATCAGATGGAATAGGACGGAAACGTGCCGCATATCCAGAAACACATGGACTGAATATAACATTCAACGGACTAACTCCCTGATTAGCCATAATCGGGGAGACATATCTAGGCTAACTGGCGTGCTGACCGGACACTGGCCAATCGGTAATCACGCAAGACGGTTGAAGCTGCCACATAATGACCACTGCCGTGCCTGCGATGAAGCAGAAGAGGAGGGACGGTGGAGCATCTCGTCTGCAGTTGTCCGGCTCTGATGAATAGAAGCCTGAAGACTATGGGCCATCCCATCCTGCATAACCTCACTGAGATACACGAGATAGATCTAGGGGATCTAATGAGGTATCTCCGATTAACAGGCTGAATATAGACATGGTACTTTGGACTGCCCGGAATGATGTGATATGAAAAACGGTGTCTCCAGACACTAATTGATGCTAAATAGATCTTTAGCAACCACAAAAATCAACCCACCAACCAAATTCGAAAAGCCAACCTCAAGGGCTATCAGCAGGTATATATTTGGTCGTGGTTGAAGCTACATTTTGCCAAAATCACTTTTTGTATATGAAATTAAAATGCGTATTTGGACATTCTGAAAATTTTATGAAATATATGGTTACCATTTGCAAAATGTACACTTCGAGAGTTTTTAGATCGTATACATTTGGTCCATTGTTGACGACGCATTTGCCCACAGTGGACCAATTTCGAATAAGGATCCCGAAACTGAAAATACTGAATTACGAGATTCTGGAAATGTTCAGGAAAATGGGGATAGTAAATTCAAAAGTGTACTGTAAGGGCTATGAGCAGGTATATATTTGGTTCGCGGTTGAAGCCCCCATGTTCCCAAAGTGTTCATTATGTAATTTAAAAGCTTGAAGTTTTTGAACAACAAAATGATGTCCTTTGTAATATGTTTTTAAACCACTGTTCAGTATTACTAATCGGCAAAAAATTTATTCTGTTTATAAATTCCCCCAATTTAATTGCTTTAACATAGCACTGATAACACAGTAACAGAGTTCGGCTAACTGAAGTGGTTTGTGTCTTTGCTAGATAAATTCGAATTTATCTTCACGCTCATATACTTTTCTCGTTTTGGTATCGGATTCATGCGTGGTGTGACCAAGTGGGCGGCAAATACGAAAAATCGAACTTGATGCACACATTTTGGTTTTATCCTTTAAAGCGTTGTGTTATTTACACACCTCGTAAATGGCGAAATCAGTAACAGCACCATCTAATCCATCCATCAATTCTTTTTAAGTGCTATTTTGTGTTATCTGAAAGGTTCCTTAGTGAACTCATCAACCATTTGTGGTGAGATCGAAAAAGGTAGCTTTCAACTTTTAACGACGAATTGGCTATCGACATTTGAAGCCTTCCCGCGAATAACCTTGTAAGCGAAATTGTTTAGAAAAGTGTTTTTCATTGATTCCCGTTCAAATTACTCCCCCGGAGTATATAAAATCAAAACTGCGTAAAATATATCTGTTTCTGACGTTCTAAATACGTTTCAAAGTGAATAACTACCCAAATAAAAGCGTGTTATAATCATCATTAATTTTGAACATGGGACTGTCCGTGGAGGTGGAAAGTTTCTGATTGCCATTCACTTGGGAGTGGCCAGAAATGATTCCTTTATTGGGCAGTCCAAGCAGCTCACTACTTCCACGCAGTATGTCCTGGGCAATGGCTTTTCGGAAACCTCCGTTAGCTAGCTAGAGTGAGAAGGCGAAACAAATGAGCATCAAATCAGGTATAGTAGGTGACTGATGTCACTGAAGCTCATCAAACAATCGGGCATATTCTTTTGTCCTTAGAAGGCGGATGAGCCAAACATACGGGCCAACGGCGGATAGAAACTAAAAGAAGAAAATCCAGGTTCAACATATCGCATCCTGGTCAGCGTCTGATCCATAATGGGCGGCTGCAATCAAATATCCTGGCAGTAGGTAAAATGCAAAAACCCGGTGGGCTGGGTTTGCCTCCCGCCACCGTTCATAATGGCAGTGAAAATACAAAAACGAAACAGAATGAAGCAATGTCTGAGCTTGGTATTCCTGCAAAACTCATACGCCTTTGCAGGATGACCTTGACGAACACCAAATCCGCAGTGAAAGTTGGTAAGGATCTTACCGAACCTTTCGAAACTAAGCGAGGCCTCAGGCAAGGCGACACCCTATCGTGCGATCTCTTTAACATCTTAATGGAGATCATTATGAGAAAAGCTGCAGTCAATATGAATAAAACCATCAGCAGCAAAAGTCACATGCTGCTCGCGTATGCTGATGATATAGATATCATTGGGCGCACAATTAGAGAAGTTACTGCGGTTTTTTCGAGAATTGAGAAGGAGTCAGCAAAAGTGGGTCTGACGGTGAATGAGGACAAGACAAAATTAATGGTTTCAACGAACAGGGCCTCCACGCGATTAGACCAAAGCGTGAACGTTGATAACCGTTATAACTTCGAGGTAGTGGACGAATTTATATACCTCGGATCTGCCGTGAACAAAAACAACAACGTCAGCCTTGAGATCAAGCGGAGAATTGTGCTTGCGAATAGATGTTATTTTGGGCTAAGCCAGCACTTTAGAGATAAAGCCCTCTCTCGAGTAACAAAATTCCAGCTGTACCAGACTCTCATTCAACCTGTCTTGCTTTATGGCGCAGAATCCTGGGTCCTATCGCAAGCAGACGAAACATCTGTAGGAGTCGTCGAGAGAAAAATACTCCGAAAAATGTATGGCCCTATAGTGCACAACGGCGAGTATCGGCGACGCATGAATCATGAGCTGTATGAGCTTTATCCTGACATTGACATAGTTAAGCGGATCAAGATAACGCGATTGCGCTGGCTAGGCCATGTCAGTAGAATGGATGAAGATGAACCAGCGCGAAGGCTTTTCGAAACCGAACTCGAAGGAAGACGAAAAATAGGAAGACCAAGACTCCGCTGGAGGGATCAGGTTGACGAATCCCTGCGTACACTTGGTATTGCCAACTGGAGAGATAAAGCAAAATATCGAACTGGTTGGCGAAATATGTTATCTTCGTTTTGTAAGGTCCCTGACCCCCCGAGGTTGTCCGAGACCGGATAAGTATAAGTTTTGAATATAAAACTTTATTTCATACAGAAAACTATACAAAATGTAATTTTTAAATAACTTAATGATTTAATTAATATATTTTTCTGTTTAATTTGGTTGGTTAAAACGGCTGCAAGACAGCACGCAGTCTAGCACACTTAGGCTAAAGAAGCCTCTATACCAACTATTGACTTGTCATCTATCCAGTTTGCCCTTTCAATGAATTTGTCTATAAGACCTACAAGAATATCCCATAGGGCTACGGTGCTAACTAATTGTGTACCGAATATCCTACTTCTCAGTCCTGCTAGAGCAGGGCAATCCTAGAGAAGGTGATTCGTCGTTTCCTCGTCCTCTTCCAGGACCCTGGCTTGTTTGCAAGTTGAAGTAAGTCTCCACTTGTCCATGAACATATTATCGGCCCACTGCCTGATCTGCAAACGGCAGGTAGAGATTGGCATACTAACACCTTCTTTTGCCGGAAGAACCTGTGCCGTAGTACCCTGTCTAGCTAACACATCCGCTACGCAATTGCCTGGAATGTCGCTGTGTCCCGGTACCCAGATGAGCCTGATGTCAAAATACTCTGCCATCACTCTAAGTGATGAGTGGCATTCTTTCACCGTCAGGGACGTAGCAAACATATTTAATGTAAATTAAAGTGGAAATTAATCCAAAACTTAAAACGACAAACAAAAACTTACAGCCCGATTCTGTGCACTTGATAAGTTCACCACATTGAATATTTATCAACTTTTGAATATTTATCAAGATTTGGTATTCTACTAAAAAAAATAAAAGCTTTTTAGTTGATAATTTGTCAAAGTCTCCTGTGGTATTGATAACTCTATTTTATTGTGTGTGTGTATTCAAATTCGGTAAATAGTGCACGCTTCATGTAAATATCAACACAATGGATTCTTTTTTAAAATACATGTATAAATTTGCGTATCCTTTTAGAAAAATGGAAGAAGAAATAATTGTGTTAATGCTGATTTGTGAAGACGAAGAAGATTGTTGTCGGAGGCAGTTGTCGGAGGCAGAATTTATGTATCAATATTTTTGCTTTCTGCCAATAATTTGATAACAATACACAAAATCAGCTGTCAATAGAAATTCACCACACTGGTGAATTTCAAAAGCTTTTTATTTATCAATGTTGCCACAGAATACCAACTGAACTTTTGGTTGATAAAAATCTTGACAAAATATCATGATAAAAAATTTATCAAGAATTCACAGAATCGGGCTGTTAGTACCCACTAGCTTAAACGGGTTTTTAGCAATTTAACAACAGCCAGAACAACCAAGCTGCTCCTCTCACCACAGTTGCTCATTAAGATTCAAATGTTGGTTACCCAAACCGCAGGTGTCCACTGGTATTCAAATGATAGTTCAGCAAAAATTGTAAAACATTTTTCGTAACAATATTATTACGATAAATGCTTTACATGCTTGACTTAAGCCAACATGTGTATCAAAATAACATTGAAGTGTCGACGATGTTAGTGGTGTGTATTGCCCAATATTAATTTCGCCTAAGAGTTTGCCATCATTGCATGTTGAAAAGCTACCTCATACCAACTCACCACGAATGTTTGACGATATCGCAGCAACAGTCTGGGACAATCGAAAGATGGTATCCCACCACCGACTATTAAGGCAAAGTCGAATTTTCGAGAACGGGCGAGGTTGCTACGGGACGATTATGGAAACGGCTGAAATTGTGTAAATAGATGATTTGCGATTAAATGGGGGGCAGTCTCAGATTACACGAGTAAAGGTACACATATTCGGCAATAGTGTTATTGAGAATAGACTCATTCTAAAATGTTAAGTTATACACTTGTACACTTGTTTTATTAACATGATAAAAAACAGCGCTAAAAGGAGAAGTATGAAATTCGTAACTATGACATCTTTGTTGTGTACAATCCTTGACCTAAACAGACAGTTAATTGCCAATTAAAGTAGTTAAATAAATACAATTGTTGAAATTGTGCTATAAAAACAGTCTAATTGTCGGACTTCATTCCAAAAAATCGGAACTTACTTGGAAAGTACGGAGGTTCAGTGAAGTATTGTACCCAATGTCAATGTGATTCTTATCGCCTCGCCGATATTCAAACAGTCTATGTGTTTCAATGTTTCACTTCTTCTTTAGCGATTTCCACCATTCTACCGACGCTTCACAAGTAAGTAAGGATCGGTCTTGTACCCCTTGTGTGGAGCCAGCGTCTCATTGAGGATGTAGACTCCAATTTGAGAATTTTTTTATCACTGTATTTCCAGAAAAATAATTCGGTAGAGTGTTAAACCATTTCGTCAATAGCTTTCCTTAATTTTGCTCTCTTTTCCACTTATTTGATGAATACTAAACTAGCCTTTGGTCTTTTTACTGGTATTGAAAATCTCATCCCTTGTCCTGATAATGGTTGAAATATTTTCTTAAGGACCTTGTATTTGATGGATACTCGTATTTTCAGTTGTAAATTCACTAAATAGAGGAGTTTTAATTTAAAATGTATTCCTATGAAAGGTTACACAACTCATCCATAAACATTCTTATCAAATCAGGAATTGATAGGGGGTAGTTAGTGCTGGTGGTGGCTGTAGTGATATGTAGTTGTGTACAGTGTGTGTGGGTTTGATGGTCAAATGTTTATTTTAACTAAAGGCGATTTTATTTATTTGCTAATTTCTCATAGCATACGTTTAGGCGGACACAATACAATAAACTTCCGTTCGCAGTTTATGCCATACCATATAACTGTATCGATAAATTTCCATTTTGTAATAGAGAACATACGATATATGTGTTGTATATTTGCAAATACAGAAATTCATTGAATTTCAAATCGATTATTTATAAGCAAATAAGTTGATTTTTTTGAAGTATTGACAAGTTTAAGAATTTGTTGCTAAAAAGTGCTTGAAAGATGAAGATGATGGGGTACATGTTTTGATCAAACTTTTTAAAATTGAGTCTCGTTCAAGAATCCTTTACTATATCATTTATCATTGCGAAATATGATAATAGATATCATTGATAATAGATTTAAGTTTAAAATGTAAGGCTCCAAATACGAACATTAATCAATGGTGGTAAACTATAAATATTGTCGAAAATAATCTGAAGCTTTTAAATATTCGAATTAGTATTTGGTAGCGTTAAAAAAAATTTCAGGGCTTTACATTTTTGTTTGAACTAGCATTTGAATACCAACTGACATATCCGGTATATTAAATCAAGTGTTCCAGCTTGGTTGTTCTGGCTGAAGCGTTAATGAAATGCCGATAAACACATCGTACATGTAAGTTTAAAGCAACCATATGCTACTATTTCACCACGATCGGTTGATGAATTCACTAAGCAACCATCAAGAGAACACAATGAACTCTGGAGAAGATTTAGAAATACCTGGCGACATTGATCACTCCGGAAAGTAAGACAGGGTTGTGGAAGCATCTCGATGGAGTGTTGGAAATGCTCGAACTGGAGAACTGATTGCGTATTTCGAGTCAGTCTGAATTCAAACGCGCAAAAGTATACATCGTCGAATAATAGTAAAAGTGGTGAATATCGTAAAATTGTAGTGTTAAATTGTGAAAAGTATAAATATCGATTAATATTTTCATTATCGTGATTTAAAAATAATCCACTCTGAAAATTGTGGGACAGCTTAGAAAAAGAAAACAAAAATGTTTATTTTAATATAAAAACAGCTTTTATTAAAGATAAATTAAACAACTTTATAAAGGATAATTCGTAAAAACGCAACAATATATACATTAGGGGTATAACTTTTTTACATTTTTCGCGAATTTCAAAAGGTACCTATCATAGCTGTATAGACCATGGAAAAATATGATAAACTGCGTCATTAGTTTTTCGCTGACGTTAAAAAAGTTCCCGCCACCAACGCGATGAAGTTTGTAGTTTATATTTTTTTATTATTTAGAATTATATATTAAACTTAGCCCAAAATAACTTAATTTTTATACGCCAGGAGCGCAAAAATGTAACAGTATTAGTGCTTATTGTTAAAGTCGATAATTGTAGTAGTTTTTAAGATGCAGGGATCTAAAGATAAAGACTGCAAATCATGCATAATAAATTTCAAAAAAAAAGTTTTTTCAAAATTTTAAATTATTATTTTTTTAATAAAAATTAAATTGAAGGAGGCCCTGTAATTAATGATAGTTATTAATTCATATAATTAATATTTTATTTAAAAGTTTTTGATCTCGTTTGCGTTATTTTTCGCTCTTCATAAAATGTCTAAAAAAAATGCTTTTTAAGTACTCAAAAAAAATGTCATAACGTGGACTAAGTCATTAAAAACACTTGAATGTAAAAACAATAACTTTGCGATAAGAAAAAGCGTTGACAAATCTTTGTCAGAGTTAAAAAGAATGCCTAAAGAAAAAGTAATTATTGGTCGATTTAATGCCTTACTTAAAGAAGAAAAGTGCAAAACAAAAAGATACGATATTATATCGAAAGAATTAATTAGTTTGTGTAACAAGAATCGTGTGCCAGCATTTGCATTAACATCTATAAAAAGAAAAGTAAAAAAATTGATACAAAACTATCAAAAATGTTTAAAACGTTCAAAAAGCCGCGATTTTAATAAAATGTTTACTATAACGTCCAAAATAGGCGATCACGAATTTAGTGATAGGAATGCCGACATGAAAAAAACCAGTACCGAAATACATTATGAGCTTAATAGCACTAGTGACTCTAGTTTTGAATCTGGTATAGAATATGACTCAGTTAGTGATGATGACAATTACACACCTCCAGGAAGAGGAAAAAATGTGAAGAAATCTTTACATCCAGCTGTTAACCTAGTAACTCAAGTACATGTAAGCACAAAAAAAGCTGCCAAAATTTGTAAGCATCTAGCAGAATCAAGAGTTAACATATCAAAACCATCCCAAGCCGGTATATATAAAGCTGTGATGAAATCCGCTGAACGACAAGAAATTTTTTATTTAGAAACATTGCAAAATGATTTTTGGTGTATTTACTTTGATGGGGAAAAAATAGATGATAAAGAAATGCAGGTGATAGTTTTAAAAAATTAATGCAAAGAAATAAAATTAGCCGTACTTGTTTTGGACAATGGTAAAGCCTTAACCTTATTTAATGGTGTTAAAGAAGTTTTGAATACATTCAATATACGGAATTCAATAAAAATGATCGTCTGCGATACGACCAGCGTAAACACTGGGGAAAAAATGGAGTTGTAACTCTTTTGCAGAATCATTGTATATCAATGGGTTTAGTTCCACCACAATATATTGCCTGCCAGCATCATATTCTTGATCTTGTATTAAGACATATAATGGACGAATGCTTGGAAGGAAAGGCTTCCTCGCCTAATATTTGTTATGATTTTGTTCACGAACTGATAAATAACTACGAAGATCTTAAGAAAAGTTACAAACAGAATGAAGAACGAATCAAAGTTCAACACATAAATTGGCGTGATGATATGCAGTACTTATATGAACTTGGTAAAGCATTTACATAGATACTATCAGAAAAATAAAAAATTTCCATACATTAACTTTAAAGCAATACCACCAATACACAATGCTCGATGGAACTCGAGAGCCATTTTAGCAATATTGAGCTTTATACTTATTCCAAAATATCGCCAAAAATTATATAACATTTGTGAGTTCGTGTGTGGTCCGTGATACGATGTTTGGTTTTCCAATCATTGTTTTAAAGAAAATAATTTTGAGGCTCTAAAAATGTCTTTATTTACATATAAGAGTACTCGTGAATGTTTTTTAGACATTGGGTTCAGGAACCATCAGCGATACCGGGGCAGCAACGAAGCAACATATGTGCTGAAAGAGCAATCAAAACAGTACAGGATAGTTATCCGCTATGTAAATCTTCACGCACATTAAATTTGAAGTTCATTTCATATAACAAATAGTTATGTAAAAGTGTAAATGTTTGTTCAACTTTAATTTATGTACTTATAATAAATAGAGAAAATTAATTTTAAAAAAAAAATTAAATATTTTTTTTTCCTGAGAACGTTTAGAAATTTACTTGGTGACGGGAACTTTTTTTGCGCAAATGAACTCGAAATATGATTTTTATGGTCAAAACATAATGGGCTACAACGTAGTTATGGGTAGTAATAATGCAAAAAAAAAAGTTACATCCCTAATATACATATTTCTTATAAGATACCCTAAAGTCATAAGTTTATTAGAACCAGTATCAAACTGTTCCCACTGTTTGGGTGTAAAACTAGAACGCGCACAGCTCACTGTTTGTGAGAAACTCTCCCTAATCCCTACATGGGATGTAACGGGAAACCATTTTTTTATCAAACTGTTCGGGAGTCTTTATATATAAAGTTCTCTGCGGTTGTTTGATCGAATTTCATGCCTCTAAACCATGATTAATTAATAAATTGTTTATACAGAAAACCATGGGAGAAATATTTCCAATACTAAGTAAAATACAAGAACAGCCATCCTGGCAGCGAGACAGATGAACGGAACCTAAATAGAGCCGAATGTCATATACCTGGTCCACATATGATATACATATACATTCAAACCCCATCAATATCGGATGAGAGTGTAAAATCCATTGTTAAGCAAAATACCTTATTAAATTTTTATCACTACCATTTTCAATTTTAACTCAAGCAATTTTAAAATTTTCTATTTTTTTTTTTTGATTTCGGACAAATAAAAATCAATCAACAAATACAAAATGTCAACAACATTCATATATTTTCTTTACAAACAAAAAGAAAGCAAAAAAACGAAAGGATAAAACGAGTGTATGAAGATGAAGCGAGTTCTGAGCACACAAAAAAATAACAATCGCATACAACAATTCAATTTTTATTGACAGAATTTGTTAACGTACGCACGACTTATCAACAGACGTTGAATGACCATGGACGAAACATAAAAGGATTCGAATCTTGGTTCCAATCGTTGGAGAAGAATGGCAAAAATTACAAATTAAATGTTGAATAAAATTTACCATACAAATACAATTTTTATGGATGGTTAAACTAGTGAAAGGGAAAATTCGCACGATTGAGGAATACGAAATTGGTAGCAAGGATAATAATAATTTTAAAAAATCCCAAATTGTGAATGTATGACAAATTTCCATAGCAGTTATTTAAAACTTAAAGAACAGAAACAAAAAATTAAAAAATATGGAATTTTCATAGGTGTAGAATCGGATGAAAATTGTAATGAAATATGCGAATGCTTTCAATTATTTCGAATTTGTTTGACTGCTGGCAATTCTGTTTTTAAAGTATTTTATATGTAGAGGTTTGTGGCTTCAACTGGTGTTGCCTCGTAACACTTTCAAATTCATAACACTGTACATATTGTTACTATTAAGAAACCCTTTTAGTTACACTTAATGACCAAATTAACTTATAAAAAAAATTAACATAATGCCTGAAAGTATACCCTTACAACAAACCAGTTAAAGAGTCAGCCGCAAATCCGTTAAGGTTTCAATTTCAATCTGACAATTAACCGAACAAAACGCAATGAAATTATTCGATTATTCGAATAAAATAAAACAAAGCAAAAAGCAAACAGTTTTCAAACATTGTACTAGGCACATCTATTAAAAATAAATTAAAGGTAACAAACGCAACATAATTATACACTCCGGTTCACTTATTTAAAGGCACTAAAAATTCAATATTCAGCAGCCTGTATCTTTTGCAATCTGTGACCGAGTGCAGAATTTTAAAATGGAAATTGAAGCTAGACATCTTGAGATATAAAAACATCATGACAATAGTGGTTTCTTAACCCTAGAAAGATAACCTTATTTTTTATATATTAAAGATAACCATACGTCTTAAAGGCGTATGCCAGTTTGAGGTATAATTAGTAAAGGTTCCACAGTGTTTTAAAATAAAATTCGTTTCAAATTAATAAGATTAGGTCTTGCTCTATTAAAAAATGCTATCTAAAGAAAAGCCCTCAAATTTTAAACTGCAAAACCGACGAACAGTAATCCCCTTTAAAAATCAAAGAAATATATAAATGCTTATTTGTCATACGTCTCAGAGACGTACGTTATCTCACTAGGGTTAACTAAAGAACTTTTTTTGAGCAATTTATAAAAAAAAAGTACAAAAATGTGCTATTTTTTCGGTTCACTTGAATAAAAGCACTTTATTATTTTTAAAGTAAGTGGTGATTTTTTGTAGGGAGCGTTTGTTTATTACAATTTATTACATCTGTTTATTACAATTTTAAATCTATCGGAAAAAAATAAAATCGATGTTTACCGCTCTGATGGATATTCTAACCGCGCAATAGCTAAAAAATTGGACGGAGCCCAACAGTTGTCGACAATTACATCAAGGTCCCCGAGGGGTATGGAAAAAATTTTAAAGGAAGGGTTTCATTGTCTTTATCTACTACGCATGAGAAAAGAAAAGTCACAAGAATTGCTTCTAATTCTGCCTTATCCTTGTCAAAAATAAGAGCTCAAGCTGGAGTGGAAGCGAGCAAGTCATCAGTACACAGAGTAATTAAGAACTGTGAGTATCTTAAATATCTGAAATTACAAAAAAAAAACCGCCACTTAATGCTCCTGGTAAGGAAAAGCGGCTTCAATTCGCAAGAGACTACATGGTATGGAATGTGCAGCCAAGAGGTCATGTAAATGACTGGAGAACCTTGTATTTAGGGATGAGAAGAAGTTTAATTTGGATGGGCCTGATGGCGACAACTATTATTTCTATGATCTGCGCAAAGAAAAGCGTTTTTTGAAGCGACAACACAGCCGACAGGGCGGCGTTATGGTGTGGGGTGCTATTACGTACTATAACACCATCGATCTTGAATTTCAAAGTGCAAAAATGACTGGTGCAAGCTTTAAAACGTTATTGGAATCGGCTTTTCCGAAGTTCAGTATTTTGGTCCCATATCTTGGATATTGCAACAGGATAGTAAAGGAGTTATGTTAATATTCTTGACTGGCCACCCTATTCGCCTGATCTAAACATTATCGAAAATGTCTGCGGTTGGTTATCTCGTAAGGTCTATGAAGAAGGTAGACAATTTGATGACAAGAATTAAATTTCAAATTCTCTTTATCTCTCAATGAAGTATTGAAGTTATTATATTTGATGTTATTAAAAACAAAGGGGGTTGTAGCCATTACTAATAGTTCATAAATAAAGTAAAATAAATTAAAAAAACAAGAAAAACTGTTTTTCATTAGAATTAGTTAAAGTGCCTCTATTCAAGTGGACCAAAAAAATATGTGTGTGAAGATAAATTCGAATTTAACTAGCACAGACACAAACCAATTATGTTAACAGAGGTCTGTACTTACATTAACAGAACTATGTAAGATAGCTAAATTTTGGAAAGGTTATAGAAATTACCGATTTTCTCGCAATTAGACAAATATATATAACCAAAAGTTATACATTTTATAGCAAAGACTGATTGAAGGACATATCAGGACTTCAAACAAAGTTATTCTTTGCCAGGGTGAAAAATATGAGGGTTTCTTACATAGAAAATCTTGGGAAGATTTTGGGGCCATAGCGCCTATCTGGGAAGAGTTTAGTGATTGGGACTAGTATCAAATTAAAGCTATTGACATCTATTTTCATTATTTAATACCCTCATTTCCGAAAAAACCTCCAGAATATCAAATTCGACGAAGAATTTAAGAAATTGGTGTTTCGGACGGACATGATACGTCCATGGTGGCCACCAGAAAAACGTTTCCTGGTCCGAAACACCAATTTCTTAAATTCTTCGTCGAATTGGATAGTCGAATTTATCTTCACACACATCAAAAAAATAGCAAATTTTTTGACTTTTTTTTTTAAATTGCTCAAAAATGTTCTTTAGAAGATACCACTATTGTTGTTTATATCTCAAGATGTCTAGCTTCCATTTCCATATTAAAATTCTGCAATCGGTTACAAATTGCTAAAGATACAGGCTGCTGAATATGGAACTTTTAGTGCCTTTAAATAAGTGAACCGGAGTGTATAAAACACATTTAGGTACAATTCACAAATCGCAGTTGCAGCAACATGAAAATTAGTGACGTTTAGTACCAAGCAAATATGTATGAAGAAAATCTCAAAGTTTGGACCAAAAGTGCCACGCCTTCGGGTACCTCCCGTATATAGGGTAGGATTGCTCTGACACTATATCACTATATAACACTCTATTGGATTGATTAATTTTGACCAAATTTTGCAAAACGTAATTTTCTATTATTCTGATAACCTTTACAAAGTTTGTACATAGTACAAAGTGACCAACCAGTGGGTCTTGAAGTTTCATCAGACTATTACACCCAATTTAATGAACCTTTTTGAGACAATTTTTTTCATTCTTTCTCTCAACAAACTATCAAATCTGTTCGAAATGTGTGTAAAGTTAAGAAAATTGTTCGCAAATCGTTGTCATATGAGTTGGCATATTGTTTCAAGGCGGACTGCTTGCCATAAACACATTCTTATATTTTATTAATCGATTAATCGCACTGATTTATTCGAATTAATTGTTAATCGAAAAATTAATTATTAAAATGTTCAGTTAATTTTATAAAACGTTTAATCGATTATCCGAATAATGATTAATAGAGTGGTTACCCTAGTAATCTCCATATGTGACTATAACATGAAGATCGAGAAACAGATTCTGGAATCGGGAAGAACAATCTAGAAACTGGTAGAGACCCTGGTGACAAGTAGTAAAACTTGTATAAATAGCTGATGTGCTTTGCATTTGGAGTAAGTGTTTGATTATCGTTGAAAAGTAAGCAAGGCGAAGTAATTCGTAGCAAAAGTTGAAATATAGACTTATTGTAAAGTGTTGACTTTAAAAGAGTACAAGTGAAATAATTGGAACTAAAATTATTGCACTTTTCGTAATTTAAAAAAGGAACCATATTTTATTAACGGAATAAAAATTCGTAATAATATAAAATATTAGAGAGCCAAAACTGTCAGAAATGAAGCAAACGCTTTAGAAATAAGTAAACTTGCCAATGGTATTTATTTTTGGAACGACGTTCTTTATCGTACGTTGCGGGATAGGGGCTAAATGAAAAAAAATCAAACAAATTTTTTGTGACTATCATGCTACATCCCTGTATTATCAACTATATTGGGTACTTTTTCTTTGGTTTGTGTCTAGACTAACTTATGTTGGGAAAGTTCTTGTTTAATGGGAAGTTTTCTAGGTGGAGCCTGTAACCAATATTTAGAATATATTATTATTTTCGAACTCAATAAAAGTAAATTTGGAAACGCCAAAGTGAAAGTAATGCATTTAAATAAGTGCCTTTTCTTAAAAAAAGTAAACTTTCTCAAAAAAATATATATTCCTATTCTTAAAAAAAGTAAATTTTCTCAAAAAAATACCTACTCATATTCTTAAACAAAGTACCTTTTATTAAAAAAAATACCTTATCTTAAAGAAGTACATTTGCTTAAAAAGTAAATTTTCTTACAAAAAAAACCTTTTCTTAAAAAATTTAATTTTTTTAAATAAGTACCTTTTCTTAAAAAAGTATATTTTCGCAAAAAAATTTAATTTTTTTAAATAAGTACCTTCTCTTAAAAAAGTACATTTTCTTGCAACAAATTGCCTTTTTTTGAAAATCACCTTTTCTTTAAAGAGTACGTTTTTGTCAAACAAAATAACTTTTCTTGAGATAAGTGTCTACTCTTAAAAATGTAACTATTCTTGAAAAAAGGACCAATTCTAAAAAATATTCCATTTCTTAAAAAAAACCTTTTCTAAAGAAAAATTCCTTCTCTTAAAATACCTTTTCTTACAAAAATTCCAATTCTTAAAAAGGCCTTTCCTTAAAAGTCAAATAATACATTTTCTTTCCTTGAGATAAGTAGTCTTTCTGAAAATAAGTAAATTTTCTTAAAAAAATAAGCTGTTCCTATAAAGAGTACCACTTCTATAAAAATTACCTGTTCTTAAAAAAAGTACTACTTTGTAAAAAAAATACATACTCTTATGTCTTTTTCTTACAGAATGTACTTCTTCTTAAAAATAGTACCTTTTCTTTAAAAAACATTAGCTTTTAATAAAAGAAATACCTCTCTTTAAAAAATTACCTTTTCGGAAAATATGATACATATTCTTACAAAAAGGACCTAAAAATATACTTAAAAAAAAAATACATTCTATAAAAAAAATCTGAAAACAAGTTTATCACTTTACAAAAAGTATCTTTTCTTCAAGATCCATTTAAATTATCGTATTTTTTAACGGACGCTTTAGGCGTGTTGGAGCTAACTAGTACAGAATATATAGAGAATGGAACTTCGTTCCAACCGGGTGTCCCCTGACACCTCATGTGATATTCTTTTTTTTTGAATTTGCATTAGTAGATTGTCAAATTATAATCATCATATGATTAATTTGACCCATGTATGGACATACATATATCATATATGCAGACGATACCTTATAACACGAATCTCATGGCAATGATTCGAAATTTGAATTCGGTAGTGCGAAATTTCGTGGAGTTTGAGTGGCTGCTGTATGTTACTCTATGGTTGGACATAAAATATGGAGAAATAAAAACGAATGCGTATGTTCGTTCGATGCAACCGACGTGAAACATAATTTGGCGTTCATTAATATCGATCATTCTCCTATCTAGTCTGTTTTCTATCGATTTCCAACTACCATGTCGATCAGCTGTGGCATGGATACGCCCTGTAATATACCTAAATTCGTTTGGAGAAAGGTGATGAAGAAATGCCTTAATAATCATAAAGCCAATTATGATTGAAAACCATATTCTTAATAAATATTAATATAATTTTGTAGCAAGTAAAACTGCCGGACCGAATCTAATATGCCATTTTCGCCTCTGAAACAATTTTGTCTAATTTTAATCGCAAACAACTTGTCAAACATATCTGAAAATTATCAACAAATTAGATCTATGCGTATAGCGTTTACGACAGGCGGACATGGTTAAAATTGTTATTAAAACTTTGTATGATAGATAATCTGTTTAACTCGGGTTAAAAGAAGAATACTGTGCATACATACGTAATATCAGATGACTTGTGTGTAGTTAATGCAATGTTAATAAGATGGCACCACAAACAAATTGTAGTCCTGAAGATTACTGACACAAAAAAAAAACCCTAATAATTCCCAACAGGCTCGGAATACTGACCCCGGTGTTGCAAATGAATATACCCCGATCCTATGGCGTAGGTTAGGCCGGGCCAAAAAAAAAGTTGATGCTACAGGATTTGATCAGCAAAAAAATTTAGTACACCCAAAAAAAAATTTCAGAAAAAACAATTAACCTTGTAACCTTCCGCAGTCCATTTGAAAAAAAAACCAGATGCAATTTTACATTTTTGGAAATTTTAATATAATTCGGGTGTATGTATTATCAAAATTTAAATATAGCTTCCTTTAAATTTTAATGTAAAAGACGTTCCTTTTTGCTCCTTAAGACTGCAGCAATGCAATTTTGAGAACTTCGAATTAATAGGTTATAGGAAGAAGTAATTGCCGATATAGCGCATCAAGAATACCCTGAAAAAATGTTATAGGGAACCTGCAATCGGGTCGGAAACTCAACAGTATAAACTTTTCGACATGAAAAAAAGGTCAAGTGTATTTGTTTCTGTTGCTACTCATTGATCTTGTTGTTGTGACTTATAGAATGTCATTATTGAAGTTCCACACAAAGGTGTATCGAAATCAAAATAATTTGAGATAATTTTTGATTATCGATACGCCTCAATGTACGACGTCAATATTTAGCACAATGAGATTCTATAAGCTGGAAACAAGAAGATTAACTAGTTATTTCAAAATGTTGATACCGTCGGACTTCCGGCTCAACAGCAGATACACTATAATACTGTTTACGGATATGCGTAGTGTGCTATATCGGCAATTACATCTTCTAAAAAACCGATTCATTATAAGTTCTCAAAATTGTGTACCGGAAGTTTTAAAGAGCAAAAATAACAAAAAGCGACGTTTTCTATTTTAAAATATAAAGTAAACTGCATTTAATGCATACTTCAAAGAATCTTTTTATGCACACTCATATCCACCTATCATATGCCACATTTCACCACTTCAGCCGACAAGGCAACAAAAGTAATAAAATAAAAGCAGATCAACATACTTAATAATTATAAAAATTAACAAATATACCACTAACTCTACAAACTTATCACTGTAATTGTTCGTTTTCTGATAAGGTTATCATAGACTCACCACACTTAATTTTCATTCTATTTCCTTTACTTCCCTATGCAATTTTAATAACAACAATCGTGACTTTGCTCTGCTTTTTCTTTTACCGCTACTACTTTACATTTTTTTTTTCTATTGCAACAACAGACTGCACATCCGATGATCCTATCGATACACACTTTAAGTTTTACGATTTCCTTTTCTTATCAATGAAATTTTACTAACAACACTCGCGAATTTGCTCTGCTTTTTGATACTTTACTTTTTTCTCTCTTACTTTTTGCAACAATATAGTTGCTCAGAGACTACACACTACTACTAAAACACTAGCCGTTTACCAGGCTTTGACTGAATTTGCTTTTTTTTCTTTTGCTTGCGCATTTTCATATTTCTTGCCCACAACTGATCTAACTATACACACTATTTTCTTTATGAAATAATTAACTTTTTGTAGATATTTTTATATGTAGGAAAAGGAAATTGGATGGACTTTATTTTTATACACTTTTTATTTCACTACCATTTGTATTTAACGACGAATTTCACACATTATCCGAGACTAACGCAGCACATTAAAAAACGCGACCGCACGTAATTTGCATATGAATTAGACTAACGTTTGATGGAGGATGTGTGGGAAATTAGAAGAAGAGCGTGTTGCCAGATGTGGCGGAATTTAACGGGTAAACGAATTTCTTATTGGAAAGTTGTGTTGGGCTTTGTAACTGAGGAAATACAACGTTGAGGTAAAAGAGTAATGTTTTGCTTTTACTGCATATTTATTTGTTTTACAAATTTCAATAACAAAATTAAAGTGTATGTTTTTATTTTTAATTTGTTAAACCCATTTCAATAATACAATTTAAGTTTTTTGCAGCGAAATACAAAGAAAAGTTCAGTGTTCAGTTCACTACCCCATGCAGTGATAAAAATCCACATTTTCTCTCGAGTCCGGTTCCGAGAGAACCGGGTATTTGGGCCGGTTCCGGTTCTCAGCACATTGCTGTCCCAAAGCAAACTGCAAATTGCTGTCCAAGGCTTAAGTGAAATATCTTACTATAAGAATATAAAATTTGATAAAAATTTCGTACACTCACCCAAAGGTTAACACTTTTGGTTCCTTTTGAAACGACTCCTCTTATTCAAGGACCGTTTTAAAGTTGTTTTCAACCCATTCGTATGTTCCTGTAGAATAGTTTTTCGTTCTTTTTGGAACCGTTTTCGATTCATTTGAAACTGTCAATCCGAGAATGACTTATATATGTAATATGCCCTAGTCATCCACCATACTTTACTTTTATTGACTGTATTACAACCTCATGAGATCAGACGTTTTACACATATTAATTAAACAACCAAATTAAACTAATTTCAACATATTCTTCCAACTGGCTCTAACCTTCGCCTTTTCTCGCCAGTTGGTAACACCAAGGGTACGAAAGAATTCTCTGCCTAGTTATCCACCATAACAAAATCAAAATTTGCAAGTATTCGTTTTACCAAAAGAATAGGGGGGGTAAAAATTGTTTTGTCGGAAACCCATATTTTCGGAGTTATGGGCCTTCAAAGTTCGGACATGTTGGAGGGTATTACGTCTAGAAAATCGTCTTTATCCATTACGCTTATAACTTCATCGGGTAATATAGGTCAAAATAAACGATAAATAATAAATGAAAATTTTCGATAACTTGCTTAGTTATCGAGATATCGAACATTGAAAGTTTTAAAACTTATCGGTTTTTTATGGTATTTCCCTTAAATAAATAATGTTTTCTGACAGTAAATAAAAAGGTAAGTGATAAATACTAAATAAAAATGTTCGATAACTTGCTTAGTTATCGAGATATCGAATATTGAAATTTTTAAAACTTATCGATTTTTTATGGTACTTCCCTTAAAGAGATACTGTTTTCTGACAGTAAATAAAAAGTAAGTGATAAATACTAAATACAAATTTTCGATAACTTGCTTAGTTATCGAGATATCGGATATTAAGGAATTATGATAATACAGTTAAAAGAATCGGTTACTTTCGGTGTAGTGAACGTTATTCGAAAAGTTCTTTTCCAGGCAGTATCGCGCGATTTTTTTAAAATAATTTTTATTTGTTTTTTCGAATGGGTTAATGAATGGGTTAATGAATGTGAGGTATAAGGATGAGGTCTTATATATATTTTTATAAGCTTTCATATTCGTTCTGGTCCGTCAGAAAATGTAAAAGACAGGTTTATAAAAGTCGAATATCATAAATTGGCTCGCAATGGGTTAATAAATCGGAAATGTAAGGACGCAGTTTTGAAGATATTTTTATAAGCTTTCCAAAGATACCCATATCGTTACAGTCCGTCAATAAATGTAGAAGATTATATGTTCAAACTTTGGAGGCCCGTAATCCGGGAAATATGGGCTTCCGACAAAAAAAAAATTTTATAACATTTGTCTGCATAAAAAGGTCTATCAGTGGTAGTAATTTGGTGACGTTTGCAGATACGGGGTAAACTGGACAGATACGAGGTAAAACTTTCCTGAAGAAGATTTCCAAAGGAAATTGAAATATCGAAAAAAAAAAAAAAGTTGTATGAAATCAGAAGTGACTTAAGCAAGTGATTGAAATCAGAAGTGACTTAAGCAAGATATGTCTAATTTGAAAATTTTTAGAAATTAAAATCGCTTTCTACTATTTTTTTTATATTATGTATGTATCATAAATATAAAAAATGTAAAATATAATAGATTACAGTTCGCTGGTTTGTAGAGTGATTTTTGCCTGTATTATATTTAATTTTTAATTTATCGCCCATATTCTGAATTCCGAATTGTTGTGAAAGTGAAATTTTTTCACAAAAATGATGTTCTTGACGTCAATTTCACAAGACATTTTGTTAAATTGTTTCACAATCAAATGTTTTTGTGAAAGTAAAAGTAAATAACATTTTCTGTATCGAAAATACAAACTACGTAAAAAGTAACATTAAAGAATGGAAGCCGAGTATGTTTTTTCTGAACTTGGTTGTTCAAAAGTAAAAGTTTCTCAAGTATTTATTCGCAAAAAGTCATTAAACAAAATTATCCAAAAATGTTGACTTTTCTGTTCTGTTGTCATTCCACATTTATACCATTTTATGCAAATCGAAAATTTATGCAAAAAAAAAATTTTATGTTCGAAACTCCAAAGTTAACAGAGCCATAGATTTAAGAAATTCAACAATCAGTTTATTTTTAGAGTTATATCGCAAATATATCAACAAAAACACGACGGCATATGTAAGACAAGAATGAAAAAACTATTATTACCTAAGTTCTATGCTTTTAAATGAGTAAAATTTATAATTATTCACTCAAAGTCTAAGTGAGTAACAGTGGCAACTCTTTCATATGTCATTTAGTAATAATTTGGAAGTAATAAACAAGTAAGTTGCATGAAGAAATGTATTGTATTATTATATTTTATTTGTGTTTACAGAGAAAACACAAGACAAGCAGTCAGGAGGAGATTCAATAACCGTTCTGTTTGTTTTTGTCTTCCTTCATTTTTGGCAGCAAAATATATGTTTTGCAATTCAACAGTGTAAAAACGGCCACTTAAAAAGTAAGTTCGAAAAGTGAAATCTAAGAACACCAAACTCGAATACTTGTGAATTAAAATGCTTTGTGAAATAAACACGAATCGGAATGCAGCATATGGGTGTGTAACTACTTTTTAACCAAAATTGACTAAAATTGCTTTTGCAAATTATGTAATTGGATCATAACTTTTAATTAGTAAATAGTTTTTCCAGGACAGCTTTAACCCATGTGAACCTGGGTCAGTTATGTCCCACTTTGGAAATATTACCCTTAATGCGAATATTATTATTTTAAAATCATGAAATTGGGAAATGGGAATAGTTGTAACAAATCATAGTGCATGCACTAAAAGAATTGAAGACCTATTATGAAGTTTTTATACATTTAATGAAGCTTTTCATAGATATTATGAAACATTTCTTGATTGTATGAAATACGTAAAAAATATTACGAAGCATTTATGTAACGTTACGTCATGTCGATTCAATTTTCGTTCAGTGTTTCCAGTGTTCCTTTTTGTGCTAAATTTACTTTGTTACCCGTTAAATAAACTTGGACTAACACATTTATTTTTATCGATTAATTTGAATATATGGTATTTCTAATTTTTCCGGCTCAAGGACCACTGGTTCAGAACTTAGAAATTTTAGCCTAGTACCCTCCGACCACCAATCCGAAATTTTTCAAACCGCTGCCATTTCGCCCCTTAAATTTTCGGTGATGGTCGTAGATGGACATATTTTCATGAAATGAGCCAAGGAATACGCTGGCGAAATTTGTCCAGTCGTGACTGAACCACCCTCTATATAAAAAAAAAATAGTAGAGAGCGATTTTAGTGTTTAAAAGTTTTCTTTATTAAAATTTTCAAATCTGTAAAAATGGTACTTTTAGGTACCCCTACAAATAACTGCCCATTTTTTTATCGCAAGTTAAATTGGGTCAGTGAAATTCCAGCAAGCTAATATTTTTTACCTGAGTATTTGTCATCATATTTGTTGTGGCCGTCGGTGGTGCAATGGTTAGTGTGCGCGGCTCTTGTACATGAGATCCTGGGTTCGAACCTTCAAAAAAAATTTCTTTCGGCGGCGGTCACCTCGCATAGTGACGGCGACACTATCGAGTATCTAGCCATGAAAAAGCTTCTCAAATTACGGTTCGGAATCGGTGTAAAACTGTAGATCCCAATCAGTGAGTGAAAACTGGAAAGCGCACAGCTCAGTGATTGTGAGAAGTTCTCCCCAGTCCCTTCATGGGATGTAATGGGAAACCATTTATTTTTTTTTTATTTGTCATTTCGAATTTAATTAACACCAAAAAATATTTCAAAAAATTGACTACAGACCATTGTTAAAGTGCCTTTATTCAAGTGAACCAAAAATAGCACATTTTTTGACTTTTTTTATTAATTGCTCAAAAAAAGTTCTTTAGTTAAGAAACCACTACTGTCATGATTTGTTTTATATCTCAAAATCTCTAGCTTCCATTTCCATTTTAAAATTCTTCAATCGGTTACAAATTGCAAAAGATACAGGCTGCTGAATATGGAATTTTTAGTGCCTTTAAATAACTGAACCGGAGTGTATATGACAAAATATTTTTTAAAATAACCAACACTTAGACATAATTCCCAGACTGTATAGGGTAACCCCAACCTCAGGGTAATCGTTGCTTCTTTTTTGAATCCGTATAGACATGAAGATGTGAATGTTAACGTTTTGGCCAAAGTATTGTTTTCATACATGGATGAAATTAATTATATGGCAATTATAATTTGTAGTTTCATTTGAATTACTTCTACAAATGAAAATTCGAAAACATTTAAATACCATTGACAGGTGTAAAAATAAAACACTTTAAAAACACAATTGCCAGCAGTCAAACAAGTTCAAAACAATTTAAAGCATTCCGATATTCCATTACGATCTGGTTCCATAACCTGCATTAAAATTTTTTTAAATGTAATGGTAAATGGTAATTCTTTTGCATTTGTATGATATAAAGTAATGCAAATTAAAATCCAGTGCAAATTGAAAAATTCCAACATTGATTGTTTGAATGTTTTCGCACTAGTTGGTGTTGAAACAATTCTCATTCAATTTAGACTCGTTTGTCTCTATAATACGTGATAATATTTGTCTCTATAATACGTGATAATATTAAAAATTATATTTAACATAGCATAATGGTCTTAAAGTGGATTATGATTGAAAAACATATTCTTAACAAATATTAATATAGCCTTTTCCTTTTCCCTCTGAAACAATGTCTGAAACCACTGCTAGAAACATCGGAAATTTTTTCAATTCGATTAGACCCTATTTTAAAAGTTTGTATGATGCGGTTAATGCAAGGATGGTCTGTCTATCCCACTTATTGAAATAAACTGTTTAACTCGGGTTAAGGGATGAAATCTGAGTTGGTCTTCTCATCTCTAGGTGACTTGCGTGAAACTAATGAAACGCTAAAGAGATAGCAGCACAAAAAGTAATTATGGGCCTAAAAATTATGGATGAAACATAACCTATTAAATGCCAACTGTGATATTAACCGTCAGATACTGGTACCGCCTATGGTGTAGATTAAGCAAATATTACTTCGGAGTATCATGCATAACAAATAAATATGGCAACAAAGGAAATAAGATTAAAATAAAAAATTGTTCTATGAAAATTTTACAAATATATGTACCACTAAGAGGAATGAAATATAAAGGGTTATCCATTTCGTGGTTTCAAAAGCATAGGGCTGGAATTCGACATCTGTCAGACTAAGTTGTTAAACCAATTTTTTTTTCTTTTCAGTTGAAAGTCTGACATTGACGAAAATGGATCGCTTAACTATCACACAACGCATAGAAATTATTAAAACCTACTACAAAAATGGTGATTCTGGCACAGCCACAAACCATTAGACTATTTTGAACCAACATTCGTCAAGTTATGGCTGAGTCGTCGAAAATTGAGTGGTCGGAAATTACCTCAAATGAATCAATACTTGCAACACTTCGCGTGGTGGTCATTTAAGTGATGTAGTGTTTCACAAATAATGTCAACGTTCAAACTTTATAATAAAAAGGAAATTCATGAAAAAAAATATTTTAGTGTTTCACACATAATGGCAACGTTATAATAAAAAAGAAATATCATGAAAAAAATATTCTATATGTCTTTTATTTTCGTTTACTTTTGAAACCGTAAAATGGATAACCCTTTATAAACTTACCAGTATAATGGTTTTGTTTTTTGATCCTGATATCATAGAACTCACCACACTTCGTTTTCATTCTACCAGTATTTCATTTACTTCTCAATGCAATTTTACTAACAACAATCGCGACTTTGCTCTGCTTTTTCTTTTACCGCTACTACTTTACATTTTTTTCTTTTCTATTGCAACAACAACCCGCACATCCAATGATCCTATGGATATCATGGACTCACACACTTTACAATTTACTATTTCCTTTTCTTATCAATGCAATTTTACTAACAACACTCGCGAATTTGCTCTGCTTTTTGATAGTTCCTTCTTTTTTCTCTTCAATTGCAACAACTACAACAATACTAACACACTGACCGTTTACTAGGCTTTGATTGAATTTGCTTTTTTTCTTTTGCTTGCACATTTGCATATTTCTTGCCCACAACTGATCTAACTTTACACACTAGTTTCTTTATGAAATAATTAACTTTTTGTAGATATTTTTATATGTAGAAAAAGGGAATTGGATGGACTTTATTTTTTTACACTTTTTATTTTACTACCATTTGTATTTAACGACGAATTTCACACATTATCCGAGACTAACGCAGCACATTAAAAAACGCGACCGCACGTAATTTGCATATGAATTAGACTAACGTTTGATGGAGGATGTGTGGGAAATTAGAAGAAGAGCGTGTTGCCAGATGTGGCGGAATTTAACGAGTAAACGAATTTCTTATTGGAAAGTTGTGTTGGGATTTATAAATGAGGAAATGAAGAGTTGAGGTGAAAGAGAATAGCGGCATTCATGCAAACGTGAAAGCCGAGAACTTTCGCTCAGCGCAAGTTTGCCTCGCACCGTTGCATGAGGCACCAAGTAAAGTTGCTCAGCGTTGTTGTGCTCAAAACCATATCAGCTGACCAAGATGGATACATAAGGTGGTAGCAGTAGCAATTGCATGTATTATGTATGTGTACTTTTTCTACTGTTCTAGTGCTACCACCTTATTTATCCATTCTAGCCAGATGACAACGAAATGTCAAAAGTTTACACGTTTCTCCATCCCACGTTTGCGCAGTAAATTTGCCTCGAAAACTTTCCACTTTTGAGCAAGTCGCTTTGTATAGGCAATTTGTTTGTTTTGATGTTTGCTGTGCAAGTTTACGATGTTTTCGAGTTTACGAGGTTCTTTCGAGCTTTCATGAAGACCACTAATGTTTTTGTTTTTACTGGCTTGTGTAGGTTTTTGCTTTTTATTTATTTTACAAATTTTAATAAGAAAATTCTAGTGTATGATTCTACTTTTAATAATAAAATTCCAATTTTAATAACAAAATTTAAGTTTTTTACAGGAAAATATATGGAAAACTTTAGTGGTTTATAACGGAAATGTTGTCACAATTCTAAAAATGTTTTGTTGGACCGATTTTAGCGATTATTTGTAAACTGTATAAACGGTTTTGACCCAAATGTAAATGTGGGGATTTGCACTAGATGAGGTCAGGGTACAAGCCCACCGACCACGAGCCGACAGCCGCCACCGCTTTCATCGGTTTATATCGACTTGAATCATAAGTCGGTCAACGTTTGGAACAGAATTTGTTAGTATTTCTCCCAACTATATGACAAAAAACAAATTATATATTTTTTAAATATCATTTGTATATAGAAAAAATAAATAAATGGTTTCCCATTACATCCCATGAAAGAATCGGGGAGAGCTTCTCACAACCAGTGAACTGTGTGCTTTCAAGTTTTATACTCACTGATTGGGACCTACAGTTTTACACCGGTTCCGAACGGTATTTTTGGGAAGCATTTTCATGGCTAAATACTCGATAGTGTCGCCGTCACTATGCGAGGTGGCCGCCGTCGAAAGAAATTTTAAGGTGGTCAGAGTAGGGATCGAACCCAGGATCTCAAGTACAAGAGGCGCGCACACTACCCATTGCACCACCGACGGTAAATAGAGACGCATAAAAACAGCCGATGTTGTATGGTGAAAGAGCAAAACAATCCAATAAAGAAGCCACAACTAAATACGTGTTTTAATTTTAAAATGAAAAAGTGCATTCCTACTAAACCTAAGTATTTTCCAAAATTTCTCAGAATGACACGAGGGTACGGAATATGTAGGGAAAACTCTTGATGCTCTTGTAGTTGGAATAATTGATTTTAAGTGTTGGTACTCATGGGCCTTCGATCTATACATAAATGCTTCGCATATACAAATTTCATTAGAGGTTTGTACACCCACAGAAAAAATAACCGAATTAGCCGTAACTGAATTTAAAGGTTATCACAACCTATTAGCTGTTACTTCAACCGACTTTCAGTTGTGGGAACTACATTCAGCCGTTACAACCTCAATTCTCTTGTGACAACTGCAATTCGATGGCAACACCAAAAATTACGCTTGCTGCAACATCTTTTCAAACAATTAGTTCTGCGGGTAAATATGTATATGCGATTGATGATCTACAAATGGTACCAATTCTAGGCATTTAATGACGAACTTGTCACGGAGTTCGAAACTAGGTATGCAATTGCATGTGCTTTCCTGAATTGTCTTCCATGAATGTGGCTTGAACTCAACCTTGTTGTTTTATTGAAAAGTTATTAAAATTTAAACTCCCATATTTAAGAAACTCCACTCACACAGCCATCGGGCATCTGACATATAATATGGAAACGTCCCAAAACAGTTTGAATCTATGTATATGTGAAACCCACAATGATGCCAACGAAATTCTGCTAGCCAAATTGTGAACCTGACGTTGAATAAATATCACTCGAAAATTTTTAAGTAAATACAAATTTAACAAATTGTTTACATACATTTCTTATTAAAACAAAAGCGAAATATTGACAAAATATATTTTTTTTAACCAAAAAAATTGGAGATAGACATAAAGGAACAAAGGATTTGCGAATATAAAACAATATGAACAATGATAATGATGACAATGATTATGTTTAAAACAAAGCGACGCTAAAGTCAACAAGAAGTCTTTGCCAAAATCTTAAAACATTTCAAATGAACTTATTCTAAATAAATATTGACATAACTCAAGAGAAACACAGAAATACTAAATGTTTGCCTGCAAAATGGAAAAGAATCTTGACTAGATATTTAAGAGTGACCGTTTAATCAAATCATGGAAATTTGTTGTTGTTTTTTTTGGTGACTATTTGTGGCTTAAGTTGAACAACCCTTTTGGTGAGTTATTAAAACATGAACAGATAACATCCCCTTCTTTTTTGAAATTGTAAAATTATTGTTTGTGCAGGTCTTGTGGTCCACACCCGCACACATGATGATGCCGTGGTAAACTCCAACCGCGACTAATTGGATTAGTTTTTTACACTTTTTAGGTAGTGAATCCTTTTAAAGGGGATTTTAAAATCATCGTCGGCCATCTATTTAAACAAATCACCTTAACAAATCTGTCGAATTAGGGTTGTTTTAAACTTTGTTGTACTATTATCTTGTGGGTACAGAAATCGATAAACTAATCATATACCGGGTATTGGAAGAGGGCAATTTCGGTTAATCAGATTTAGGTTTACTCCCATTGAAAACTTCGGTTGGGGCAACCGAATTAGCCGTAACTAAATATAGAGGTCGACATGACCGAATTTAGACGTTTCACAGCCGCATTAGAGGTTACCACAACCGAATTTGAGGTTGTCGCATCCGAATTAGAGATTGTCACAACCGAATTTAGAGGTTATCACAATCGAGTTAGAGGTTATCACAACCTAATCAATTTCTCCTATTAGTTAAGATCGCATTCATTGAGCATTTGATTTTTAATTGATCATTTTATTCTCATAAATGATAACGAAATGAGGAATTAATACACACAGGGAAAATATTATTTGGAAATCAATTCAGGCATTGGAAGTTCCAAGATAAAGTCTATCATCCATGTGCTGCATTCCGATTCGTATTTATTTCACAAAGAATTTTAAATTCACAAGTATTTGAGTTTGGTGTTCTGCGATTTCACTTTTCGAACTGGCTTTTTAAGTGGTCGGTTTTACACAGTTGAATTGCAAAACATATGTTTTGCTGCCAAAAATGAAGGAAGACAAAAACAAACAGAACGGTTATTGAATCTCCTCCTGACTGCTTGTCTTGTGTTTTCCCCTGTAAACACAAATAAAATTGTAAATTTTCAAAAAAAGTCGAGCACAAAAACTGCTCCAATGATCTTGCCAAGATCTTCATTAGCCAATACCAATATACCAAAAATGTCTGCCGCTGTTTTAGCGATTTGTTAAAAAAAAGTGATGCCCTATTAAAGACATCCATTGGTTACAGACTGCTATGAAGGTAAGCAAATTATTATTTTCGAGATTGGGCGTACCGTTTCCGAGTTATAGCAATTCGAATCGAACCACTTTATGGAAAACCCTTAGAATCCCTCAAAAAATAGTATTTTTCGATTCGACGCTCCGTTTCCGAGATATAGACATTTTTTCATATTTTCGATCAAGAATGGGGATGGGTTGGGTTACCCACGAAATACAAACCCTGGTTACAAATAATAATAATTTTGTTTATATTTAAACATAAAATACAAAATTTTAATAAACAATTATTTTGTTTTAGATTTTTTTTCTAAAAAATTCATAATGGTATATGACATCAACAAATGGTTGTGGGCACACGCTGAAAAATCTGTATTTTATGTTGTTGTTTGGATGCAAATATAAAGTGTGTTTAGAGCTTGTCGCAAATATAATGTACTTCTGTCCAAACACATTGTGTTTGCTATTCAATATTACATGTTTGAGACACAATGATTAATATGTTATAATATATGTGTTTGCGACTCAAATATGTCTGTGTTTGCGATACAAATTCAGCTGTGTTTATTGCACTGTTTACGCTCTCTCGAGAGCAAGAAAATAAAAAAGAGACAACGAGAAAGTCTATCTTGTAAATGTGTATCTGTATTTTTGCATTATTCTCTCAGTTAGGGAGTCATAAATATTCTTGAATTTGCGTATTCTGTCAAAAAAGGAGGCTCCAACGATTAAATGGCTTGTGATGTTGCTTTGGTTTTGGTCTATGTGTTTCGTCTATATGCATGTGTGCTACCAAAGTGAGAAACGATTTTGAGTACAGGGCAATAACGTGAAGCCCTTTGTCAGTCGAACCTTTACTGAAAAAATCGGAACGGCGGACCATTTGTGAAATAAGTATAATAAAAAAATCACAAGTAATTAGTCCAGGTTTGGCTTGCATGAACTTGAATCGTATATTGTTTGTGTACCAATGCATAGCATAACTGAAACCTTCTGAAAACAAAAACGTGAGAGACAACAAAGAACGGAGAAGCAAAAGAACAGCAGAATCCAATTTTATAAAAAAAAAAAAAATTATGCATTCAATGCAAATAAACGTAAAAAGGGGCGATTTAATTGTTCGTATTAATTATTAAATACATGGTTCCTGCAGAATATGTTTCCGATAATATGTTAGAGAGGCGTGCAGCCATTAAATTCAAGTAATTAGTTGGCCATAACAATATATTATTTTGTACAACCGAATTAGTTTTCACATATTTCGCTGATCCAGCAAACAGATTATTCACTACTACAGGATAATTTGATTGCTAGAACTAAAACTCAATTGACAGATCCAAAAACTGAATTACAAAGCAATTGATGTGCACAAGAGTTGGTGATACGGAACACAATTATTGGTAATCACAACTGAAAAATGAGACAGTCCCAAAGAACCGCTAAGTTTTAGTTGCCTGTAAATATATTTGTGACAGCGAACTATACAGTTTATATAGGGTAATCTTTAGGGAAATCCATTAATTGTGCATGCCCGTTTAAAGTCTAAGCCCTCAAGGGTCACATCCTTAATAATGATGCGTTGTGTTTACCGATTTAAGTCGTAAAACCAAGCATTCGACCGCTTTATATAAAGAGGATGACAGCGCAGACCGACCTTAAAAATCTTCAGGAAGTATACTTATAGTATCTGCTTGTACTGCACGCCGATAAATATGGACATTATCTCTAAAATAAGAAGTTCAAACGCAAAATCCATTATTACAATGTTTTTGCTTAAAAAATGGTACCCATTACATCCCATGAGGGGAATGCGGAGAGCTTTTCACAACCAGTGAGCTGTGCGCTTTCCAGTTTTAGACTCACTGATTGGGACGTACAGTCTTACTCCGACTCCAAACGGTATTTTGAAAAGCATTTTCATGGCTAAATACTCGATAGTGTCTCCGTTATTATGCGAGGTGACCGCCGTCGAAAGAAATGTGAGGTGGTCAGTGATCGAACCCACGTTCTTACGTACAAGAGCCGAGAACAGTATCATTATTGATGTATTAACATCTATAGCGGCGTATAGGGACTAAATCTATCAAAGTCAAAATCTGCTAAAACCAGATTTTATGCTGCTGCTAAAACCAGATTTTATGCTGCTGCTAAAACCAGATTTTCTGCGACTGCGAAAGAGAATAATGACGTGTTAAACAAAAATGAGCGAGCAAGAGAGCAATGAAAGAGTGGTGTGGCAGGGGTGAGGCAAACGAAATTGTGTCTATAGCGTATGTATTAACATAATAATGTATGTATGTACATGTGTCTGTTGCTGTTGTTGAACGGAGATATAAAGCATAGCCACGCAAAATTTCATTTGCAAGCGCATGGGCTTGCGCAGTCGACGTTATGGTGACATACTAATACGTCAGCTACTTCGTACAAAGTATGTGTGATGTTGTGTGTTTGGCTGTTTCGTTGCTGTTGATATGGCAAACTTGTGGTTATGTGACACACGTATACGTCAGCTACTTCGTACAAAGTATGTGTTTTGGTTGTTTCGTTTTGTTGCTATGGCCTAACAAAGCGAGTCATTTGATGTTCAGCATTGCCCGGTGTATACAAAAACAAGTAGAAACGGTGTTAAGTTCGGCTGGGCCAAAGCTTATGTACCCTCCACCATGAAAATATACACTCACACTCTCCACTCTTTGCATTCCCTTAACAGTTTTTATTTTAGGTACCCCCCCCCCCCTACACCAACCACCAACACAAACACTCCACGACACAGCAAGCACAAATAAATCACTAACATATCAGTAGTAGTAGTAGTTGTTGTTGGTGTTGTTGTTTTTTTATTATAGTGAAAGGTAAGTCCAATAAAATGTGGTGCGGAACACTCTCAGAGCAAAGAGAGTAATGACGTGGTTATACGTATATAAAAATGAGATAGCAAGAGAGCAACGACAATTTTGTGAACTTGTGTAGCGTATGTACGAATATAACAATGTATGTAAGGGTTATCCATTTTGCGGTTTCAAAAGTAAACGTAAATAAAAGATATATAAAATATTTTTTGACGTAGAATACGTCTTACCTTACGGTATGAGGAGTCATGTCAGGTTTTTGTTGTTGTAATCTTTATTTCATTGAATTTGAGGAAACGGCTAGATGAATTTTTTTTAAATTTTTTTTGTAGGTAAATGAAGATGTTATCTTTCGTTTGATATACATTTCATATTGGTTGATATATTTCTAGTATTTTAATTTCTCAAATGAAAATTGTTTAAACACATACACTCAAACATATGTGTGGTGTTTGGTTGCTGGTGGAGTGTTTTTGGTTGCTCAACATTGCTTAGGAACAAGTATCTAGTAAAAAGT
This sequence comes from Phaonia tiefii, assembly GCA_963931995.1. Lineage (NCBI taxonomy): Eukaryota > Metazoa > Arthropoda > Insecta > Diptera > Muscidae > Phaonia > Phaonia tiefii. The sequence continues at coordinate 298,784,261 of OZ008368.1, forward strand.
GAAACGAACAGCAAGCTAATGTTGCTTGGCAACATGTATCTAGTAAAAAGTGAAACAAACAGTAAGCTAACGTAATAAAGCTTTTTTGCGAAAGCTTCAATAAAGCTGTTGTAACATTAATTCTGAATTGTAAAACGTAAAGCTTTCACACAACGCTCGAATGCTAATGCGAAGACTCGATAAGGTAAACCTTTTTTAATATTAGGGCGGCCCTCTCAACATTCGCAGAACTTATTTCAATAAAAATATTAATTAAAATACATAAATTAAATTAAGTTTAAAAAAATTGAACATAATATTTTTTTTTTAAACGGACTTGAATCAAATGCCGTTGGTAAATATAAAAATTACAGCAGACAGTTGTCCGAGGCCTTCGGCCACGGACTGTCCCTGCAGGCTGTGTCAGAGACACGGCCATTAAGTTTAACGTAGAATACGCCATCCGATAAGACAGAAAACATATACATATAACAATAAATGATAAATAATATAAGCAAATGAATTTATTGTTATATATGTTTTCTGTCTTATCGGATGGCGTATTCTACGTTAAACTTAATGGCCGTGTCTCTGACACAGCCTGCAGGGACAGTCCGTGGCCGAAGGCCTCGGACAACTGTCTGCTGTAATTTTTTTCATGATATTTCTTTTTTATTATAAAGTTTGAATGTTGACATTATGTGTGAAACACTATATTATTTAAATGACCACCACGCGAAGTATTGCAAGCATTGATTCTTTTCAGGTAATATTCGACCACTTTTTGACACATATTGGGAGGTATCTCAGCCATAACTTGACGAATGTTGGTTCTTAAGTGCTCAAGAGTTAAAGTTTTATCTGCATAAACACAGTCTTTCGCGTAACCCCACAAAAAAAAGTCTAATGGTGTCAAATCGCATGATCTTGGTGGCCAGTTGATATCGCCACGACGAGAATTTACGCGGCCAGGAAATGTCTCTTGCAATAAAGCCATATTCGCTCGAGTTGTGTCGCATGTGGCACCGTCTTGTTGAAACCACATATTCTCCAAGTCGTACTCTTCAATAGCAGGGAAAAAAAAGTCGGTTATCATATGACCATAACGCTCCGAATTGACGGTGACAGTCGTTCCATCGTCGTTTTCGAAGAAGTAAGGTCCAATCACACCTTCGAAGCAAAGAACGCACCAAACAGTGACCTCTCTTCAATTATTTGAGGATTCTCAGAACCCCAAATACGACAATTTTGTTTATTAACATACCCACCGAGTGAGAAATGTGCTTCATCGCTGAAGAAAATTTTGTTCGAAAAATCGCCGTCCACCGCCTGTTGTTCAAGCACCCATTCCACGTATCTACGACGTTGTGAATGGTCAGCTGGCTTCAGTTGTTGTGTGAGCTGGACTTTATATGGATGTAGGTGTAGATCCAAATGCAAAATATGCCATAATGTGCCGTAAGACAGTCCTAATTCCTGAGAACGACGAGGAATCGACACATTCGGGTCTTCGGCAACACTTTCACTTACAGCAGCGATATTTTCAGCGGAACGAGCCTTACAATATCTGTAGCCGCTCCAGTCTCTTCAAATTTCTTCACAATTTTGCCGATTGCTTGCGTAGTTGGACGATTATGTAAACCATAAACTCCTCTTAAAGCACGATATGTGGCTGTGCCAGAATCGCCATTTTTTGTAGTAAGTTTTAATAATTTTTATGCGTTGTGTGATAGTTAAGCGATCCATTTTCGTCAATGTCAGACTTTCAACTGAAAAGAAACAAAATTGGTTTAACGACTTAGTTTGACAGACGTCGAATTCCAGCCCTATATTTTTGAAACCACAAAATGGATAACCCTGTATATTTCAAACGGATTTCTTTTTTTAAATAGCAATTTGATCAACTCCATTTATGTTCCTTTCACAACATTATAACACAACCGGTAATATCCGGTTATCCAATTAGAACTTGCCAACATCTGGCAACACTAATTTCCCTACATCATTTCATTTCGCCAGTACAAACGGTTCATTAAACAAGTGAAGATCGCGAAAATAATTGCTCCTACAGTGTCGCACAAAGTATAATCATTTTGGTGTAAATATAAGCGTTAGTGAAGATAAAAGCATATAAATCGAAATTAGCGAAGTTTTTCTATATGAAATACAAAAAATACCAAAGAAAATGTATTTATTTTAAGTAGAAAAAAGTGAGTAAAGATTGTAGTTTTTTTGTTAGTTTGGTAAAAGCAGAGCAAATGTTTTGTGTGAAAATGCAACAGAAAGAAGAAGAAAAATAGCGGCAGTTTGTTGTGCATGTGTGTGGTTGAAGTGTGTGTTTGCAAAAATGAAAACACGTAACTAAAAATGTGTTGCATATCGAAAAGGGAGGGAGATAACGAACGAGAGAGAACTTGAATAGATCAGCCTGAAGAGATGCAATGTTTAAATTGGTAATTAGGTAAGATTTTACACACTAGAGGGCAAAATAATTATAGCAAAAATAAAAACATGACACTGTTCAATGAAAGTGTAGTGCGAACTATTACAAAAGTGTAACTAAAAAAGTTTTTAAAATTTTGTATAATAAAATAGGGGGTTTATCAGTTTTTTTTTTCCCCCGGCCACATTTAGTATACCCAAGATTTATTAATTCAGGTTATATGAGTAGCACAGCTGATTTCATTGTTTTCATTTTGTTCGTGCCTAATATGTCAAAGCTTGTTTACATTCCGGTGTTTGTTTACATTATTAGTTGTTCACATTATAATAAAGTAGATGGATTTATTTGCGACAACAATTTGTTAAATATTAAAGTAATTTACAAAAATGGGCTTGAATCTTCATCATGAGCACTAAATTTAACATAATTGAAATTAAATTGCAATGTTCAATGTGTTTACATCAACTGACTTTGACATATTAGGCACTTTAATTTCATCAACAGTTGCTTCTATAACCTGAATGAATAAATCTTGAGTATACCTTTCAACAAGGCTATTCCAAAAATCTAATACAAACATGAATCTTTTAAACATCGAATTTGGAAATAAACTCCATACATTTCATTAAATAAGTTTGATTTATTCTCTACTTTTATCTAACTATCTCAAAAGTAATTTTATCTGCCAGCAAATCTCTTTTATTTCTTATTTGTACTTATGGGTGTATTTTTCATAAAAAAATATACTTTTTAAAAGCTTTTAATTTGACACTAATCAACACTTTACTCAGATTTCAAAGAAAACAAATAGAATATTATGAAAAATCAGCAGAAATCCCTCATTTTTCAAATGATTTCTCGTTGAGTATTAGAAAACAATGGTGGTGGTATTGGTGGGCGAAGAATTTGTTGGCATCATTTTGGGAAATTTTTTGCTTTTAACCGGACACTTGGGCAAACACACGCGTTTGACCCTTTACATTTTATATAATCTTCCCCTCCTGTAGTCCGATGTATTCGATTTTACCAAAGGAATGATAGGGAAAAGGGTTGTACAGGATACTTGTAAATGAATGAAGGATGGAATAAAAAGGATATGATGTTGTAATATTTGTCAACCCATATGTTGGTGCTATTGTTGGTTTTGGCTACTTACGACCATAGGCCATACATTGTGACGAAGATGTTGGAGTGAGACGAGGTAAACAAAATGGAGATGATGGAGTTCACTGGATTTTTGAAGGCATATCATATTGTGTTATTGGTGTAATGATTGTTTTTTCGGTTTTGCAGGGTTGATAAGTAGATTAATGTGCGAGAAAAGGGTACAAAATTTGTCATTCCCTTGGTTCTAATCTAATCTTTTCACACTTTTAAGGATTTTTTTAAGTTTTTACGAGTCCTGGTAAATAAACAACAGACTCGTATATATGCAGTGAAGAGGTCAGATGAGCTTTTTCCATTCATTGAGCTTTAGCTTTAATTGTTAGAACTTAGTGATCAGAACCTCTAGTTTTTCAGCGGCTGCTATTAAATATACACGGTGTCCGCCGAGAAAGTTACGTGACATTTTTGGGAGAAACAACGTGCCAACAAACCCCACTATTTATCGGGCAGCAGTAATGTTTTCAGCCGATCTTGCAGTACGTTGTGGTCCGCTACAGACCCTCTTTCTTCGAAAACATTCACTACAAGATAAATAGTGGGTTTTGTTGGCACGTTGCACGGTAAAATAAGGAAGATAAACTCGTTAGAACATATGTTTTCAATTTTTTCATTGTGGTTGATCGTTTCAGCTGTCAAACTGAATGTAGTTTGGTTTTGTACTGTTTTGTATTTCTGTTTTGTTGGTATACTTGCATGTATAGCTTGACAACTTAAGCGATTTATCTAAAAACAAAATGCCTGTTGTTGCTGCCTACAACAACAACAACGTCTACTGCTACTACTGGGTTATTATACTATGTCACGACTGCCAAATGTGGCTAATGTTCCTTCCCGGAGACACCCTGTACTTATTCTCTGGTTAATTTAAAAAAATACGATTGCTCCTTTCCTTACGAGAAAGATTTTCGACTGAAAAATAATTGAAAAATTGTCATTTCAATACTTGAATCTACGCACTCATTTATAAATGGTGGTTATTCTTACCAATTCACCATCGGCAGGATGACATAAATAAAGTATATGACACAGTTATTACAATGTCGATATTAAATCAATTTCGTTGCCTCTTCTAGTTAATTCTTTTTCACGTTATTATTCAATACTTTTTCACCCTTCCGAATTTTTCAACTTATCATACTGCTTCGTTGGAAGAAAACTTGTATGTTTTACATTAGTTTCGCCTCATATCCCATTTCTTTGAGACGCATTTTATCTTTAACATTAAAGAATGTATCTCTGGGCGTCAACGAAATTTGATCGATTTTGATGTTGTTGTCCTTGTAACATTTAATCCTTTTTGAAGTAAATAAATTGCTATCGATGAAGTGTTTGATATGTTATGATATACATTAAATGATTAAAACCCCCAAATAAAATGGACGTCCATCCCACTTGCAATGGTTTCAAATTGTTGGAAAATGGAGAGTTTTTTCCAGCGATTTTTGATATGAATGTGATAAATGGTGTTAATGTATAGAGTTAATTAATTTATTGGGTGAAAGGATATGCTGGATATGTTTAGTTCGTTGTCTGTTCAGATTAAATGGCAAAGATAAGAGACTGTATTACAAAAAGAAAACGTTTTTTTTATTAAGTCCAAAGCAGGCTAGTTCCATCAGAAACAATCTTAAACGATGGGGTAATTTCTCAGATTTTTATGATAATTTCAATATAAGATCACAGCTCGCACATTCCAGTTCCGGAATCTTTATTGGAATAGAATGAAACACTAATATTCTATCCATAATTGAATGCATAGAGAAATGGCATATAGAGAAGGCATTTGTCTCAGTAAATTTACGACGTTTAGTGTGTTACATATGGACGTTGCATGTTGGAAAGTATTGCTTTAATAATACCAGATTGATGCAATGGCTCAAACCAACCAACAAGAAAACAGCAACCGCATTTCGTTTTGTGCGTTAAAATTTTTGTGTAAATACACCACATATATATACTAACAAAAAAGTCAAAAATACGTTTAAATTTCACATTTGTTTCATCAAAACAACATGAAAAATTTCAGTCAACAATTTTTGTAATGCCACCTGGTGAAAGTCAATGTACGTCAAATAACTCTCCATGGCATCGACCGCACCACGAAGAGTGTGAAACGAAATGTCAAATGAGAAAGATGGCAGCTCTATATGACATTACTCTATGATTGACATAGAATAACACATACCCATAGTGTAATAATATAAGTGGAAGCATAAGCCCAGCTGATCAGGCATTTTGTTATCGGGTTGTTTCTTTTTATCATTCTTTGTTTACGTAATACACTCGAAGTGTCAAACTTGTCGCATCATTTGTTTTGAATCTTCCTTGCCCTCTTTGCTTACGCTGGTCGTTTCACCACCTGTAGTTTTTTTGATGGCTAAAAATTTATAGAAGAAGTAACTAAAATTACCTACATACATATGTATGGACTTACTGATGGATACTTACCAATTTGGATCTTAAATGCGTTCCAACTTTCTGCCTATTACTTTTTTTTAATACATGTAATTCTATGCATGTGATTATTTACTTTGGCGTTTTTCCTTTGCCTCTCTTCGTATATAAAATGATTTTGACATATCGAGTGTATTGTCATAACAATAGTACAACAAAATTCTGTCAAAATCGTTTATTATTACAACAACACGCCACGCGTCGACTTATATTATTAGACTATGCACATACCATAGAATAATTAATTTGCTCTCATTTCCACAAACCTACGATGAGAGTGTGAAATGAAACGTCAGATGAGCGAATAAAACCATAGACTAATACATACCTAGATAAACTTATTCTCTCATCTGACGTTTCATTCCACACTCTTCGTGATGCGGTCGGTGTGATAGAGAGATGTTTGACGAAAAGTGATATACACCAGGTGGAATTACAATAACTTCTTGCTTTAATTTTTCATGCCATTTTGGTGAAAAACTGTGAAATTTAAATGTGTTTTAAACTTTTTTATTGACTGTTATTGTTAGCATACATTTGTGTTGTATTTAACACATTTATTTTAACACACAAAACGAAATGCCGTTGTTGTTATTTTGTTCGTTGTTTTGAACCATTGCATCTATCTGGTATTAGTAAAGCAATTCTTTTCAACATCAAACGTATACATCACACGAGGACAAATGTCAGAAATTTGGTGAGTGAAAGATTTTCTCTACCCATATTTACTCTATGAATAAAACCATAGAGTAAATTTATAGTAGAGCCGCCATTTGTCTCATCTGACGTTTCCTTTCACACTCTTCGTTATGTGGTCGGTGTGATAGAGAGATGTTTGACGAAAAGTGATATACACCATGTGGAATTACAATAACTTCTTGCTTTAATTTTTCATGCCATTTTGGTGAAAAACTGTGAAATTTATATGTGTTTTAAACTTTTTTATTGACTGTTATTGTTAGCATACATTTGTGTTGTATTTAACACATTAATTTTAACACACAAAACGAAATGCCGTTGTTGTTATTTTGTTCGTTGTTTTGAACCATTGCCTCTATCTGGTATTAGTAAAGCAATTCTTTTCAACATCAAACGTATACATCACACGAGGACAAATGTCAGAAATTTGGTGAGTGAAAGATTTTCTCTACCCATATTTACTCTATGAATAAAACCTTCTACGTATGTGTTATTCTATGACACATACGTAGAAGGTTTTATTCGCTCATCTGACGTTTCATTTCACACTCTCATCGTAGGTTTGTGGAAATGAGAGCAAATTAAATTTAAAATTTACATACACCAGGTGGAGTTACAAAATATGTTCACGTAACTATTTCCTGTCGTTTTGGTATAGAACTGAAAAATTTAAAAGTAGTTTGCACTTTTTTGTTGATTTTTATCGTTGGTATACATTTGTATTGTATTTAACACAACTAGTTTGCCACAAAAACACGAAATTCGGGTGTAGTTCCTTTGTGGATCGCTGTATACTATTGCCACCATCTGGTATTATTGAACCCATATTTTCCACCCTCCACTGTGTAATTTCCATCGTACCTAAGACGTTTAATTTATTGAGCGAATAAAAACTTCTATAGTATGTGTTATTCTATGATGATTGAATGCTTGATATTTTAAACTTTTTGATATACCTGACATACAAAAACGCCTACCTAGCCTGATATATCGATATTTCGATATTATAAATACTTCAAGATATTCTATAATTTTTCGATCATTTGCTTTATACTATTGCCCTCAAACAAGTATTTACTATAAGACATGCAAGTGTTGCGAAACATATACAATAAATATTGTATGAGATCGACATGCAGAAGCAAACTTTTGTAGATGAGATAATAAAACAATTAGGGAATTCACATGGCCTCCTAAAGTCATAAGTCGTAAAGTCATTTTTAACAAATTAGTACATATGACTTATGCATGTGAGCAGCATGTTGTGTGTGCTAAATCATAAGTCATGAAAACGTCAATAAACGTCAAACAACAAAAGAAAATTATTAAAAAAAATTAAAAAATGCCAACAAGAATTGAAAAAGATGAAATTTTTACGGTTTTGTGTGAAACGTTTGTGCACAAAAACTTATCGAAGTAGTTTCTTCTCCTTCCATTTGTCCAATTTCCTTTTTTTTTTATTATTTTACCAATTAAAATTAATTCTTGAGTTAATGTTGTAGAAAAATGCAAAATTTCTTCAAAACACAACAATATATCTGATTAAATAGTAAACAAAAAACAGCTGACACTGAACATACAACATACAACATAGTACACTGGAAAAACAGACATGCTCAGGTTGTATAGTCGTACAATATATTTACATGAAGAATACCAACAACATATTTACAACTGTTGTATTATTTTAGCATATACGATAAATACAACACAATAGTGCACAATGTAAACTCCCTAAATGTAAATACAAATTCTCTCAATTAACTGCAGTTGATATTTGAGTATTTTGCACATAGTTTAAATATTCGAGTATTTTGCATATAGTTTATTGGATCTGTTTGAATTGTAGCACAAGATATTTCAAGAAACAGGTCTTTTATTAGTACGGAAAGAGGAATGAGAAAAACTTTTATTTTCTACTATTCGTTATTTACTTTTTTTAAAGCACCACGCCCACCTCTCACACAAACAGATAGGTACTATATATAACGAATAAAACTCCAATTTACTAATCGATTTAACGAACAAATAAAAAAATTATAAAAAAAGTAGGAACAACTTATTTAAATACATATCGTTGCCTTAATTTAGAAAGGACGTAACTAATATTTTAAAAATTTTACAGGAGGAGGAAAAAACTTAATAAATGTCATATTTTCAGAAATATTAAAAACATTTTAATGTAGTTTGAATTAAAAAGGGAGACAAATTTTGCGTGCACGGCACACCAAAATTGTTCACTAACGATGTATTTTATGTTGTTGTTTAATATGAAATGTATGTACATCTGAATTTCTACCAATAGATGGAGTAGTCAGGCAAGCAGTTGTATTGTTGACATACACGAAAGGGTAAAACGAAATGTTTACAAACCATCTATTTTTGATTTTTTTTAAATTTGTGAAGAACAAATTATTAAATAAAATTTAGGAGTTTTGTGAGAATCATTCTATGGGTTTCTTTTGCATTCTAATCTTTTGTTTACTATTTACATATTAGGGTAACCATTCAATTAATCATTATTCGGTTAATCGATTAATCGTGCTATAAAATTAACCGAACATTTTTCGATTTCGATTTACGATTAACTCGAACAAATCACAGCGATTAATCGATTAATAAAATATAAGTACGTGTTTATGGCAAGCAGTCCGTCTTGAAACACTCCTACAGCGCGGCAGCTCATATGACAACGACTTGCGAACATATTTCATAACTTTACACACATTTCGAACAGATTTGATAGTTTGTTGAGAGAAAGCGTCGCACAGTGCTTTGGCTCATAGACATACATACATCAAAAAAACTTTCAAGTCCCACTGGTCACTTTAAGGTCACTAAGATAAAAGTCAGATAAATAAGGATAATAGTCAGAAAATTACGTTTTGCAAAATTTTTGTAACAATTGATCAATTTAATAGGGTGATATAGTTTCAGAGCGACCCTATCCTTTTTATGGGAGGTACCGGAAAGCGTGGCACTTTTGGGCCCAAACTTTGAGATTTTTTTAAATTTTGGCTTGGTACCAAAAGTCAGTAATTTTCATGTTGCTGCAACTACGATTTGTGAATTGTACCTACATATATTTTATACTTTATAATGAAGTTGCGTTTGTTACGTTTTGTTTTGTTTTAATAAATGTGCCTAGTAAAGGGTGTCCCTAAATTTACGCAACATTTAAATTTGCTGCTATCGACGTAGAAAAGAGTTGGCAACCCTAAAAAAACAGCTGACAGTTCAGGGTTAATAAAAATGACAAATTACACGATAGAACAGCGTGTCTTCATTATTGAACAATATTTCAAAAGTAATGAAAGTTTTGCGGTCGCAATTCGATATGAATTCGATATCTATTCGATATGAATTCGCGACATGATAACACAGTTTTTTTTGCCGAAATTGTATGAAATTGATGTGGCCAATATTTGGTTTCAACAAGACAGTGCCACATGTCATACAGCTCGTGAAACTCTTCAATTACTGCAAGAGACATTTCCAGGTCGCGTGATTTCTCGATTTGGTGACGAGAACTGGCCCCCAGATCGTGTGATCTAACACCATTAGATTTTTTTTATGGGGTTTTTTAAAATCACAGGTCTATGTTAACAAGCCCACAACCACTCGTGCTTTAAAGGAGGAGATTCATCGTAGCATCAACGAAATTCGACCAGATTTATGCAGAAAAGTCATGGAAAATTTCGACAAACGCATACGTATGTGTATGAAAAGCCGTGGAGGCCATTTGCCAGATGTTTTATTCCATAAATAACCCTATCCTATGTACTTTACGATTCAATAAAAATATTACCACAAGAAGAATAAAAACTTTGTTTTCTATTCAGTTCAAGTGTTGCGTGAATTTTGGGACACCCTTTACAATGTTTGAACACTGTTTTCTTTTTTGTTTTATTTTATTCGAATAATCGATTAATCGAATAATTTGATTTCGTTTTGTTCGGTTAATTGTCAGATTGAAATTTACGATTAACGATTAACCGATTAAGCAAAAACCCCGATTAAATGGGTACTCTACTACATATACATAATTTTACCATTACGTTTTTTGTTGTGGTGTTGTGAACCTGTGAACATGTGAGCATTAAAAAAATGTTTTAAAAAAAACGATTAACACTAAAAGAAAATATACAAATAGGGAGAGTTTTGGCGGATTATCAATTAAATATGGTTTAGCCAATTCTACAATAGTCGTGTTTTGGTTACAAGCAAGCGATTATCGCTTGCTAAATTGCAAAGAAAACGGTTTTTTAGCGAGAAACCATTTCATTCAAAAATATGAAAAATGGTTAAAAACGGTAAAAGATTTCAAAATTTTCTTTTTTAAAACTTAGCGAAAATGAATCGCGCCGCTAAGTTCTCGCTAAGTCTTCGCTAAGTGCTTCATACAAAACAAGCGAATATATAAGCAAGCGGTGTAACCAAAACGCGCTTAATATGCACTATTCTAAAAAATGGGCAACAAATGTTGAAAAATATGGAGAAAACTAATTTTGATAGTAAACACCGAAGTGCAATGAAAGATGGAGGGTTTCCAATAATGGAAAATTAATTGTTTCGGTGGTTCCAAATGCAACGCAAAAATCACATCACGATTAGTGGCAAAATATTAAAATCAAAGGTAAAGGTTTTCCACAATCAGAATTATAATTGAAATTTTAATGTCGGTAATGCGTGGCTTACTCATTTTAAAAAGAGATTTGGAATTAGATTACTTAAGCAATGTAGTGAACAATTATCTTCAAGCGATGAGTTACTAGAACGTTTTCACAGGAGTAGTAGAAATTAGTAGAACCTATCTGAGGAGACAATTTTTAATTCGGATGAAAACAGATTATTTTGGAACATCCTCCCTGACAGACCTTATGTACACGCAGAGGAAAGGAGTGCCCCTGGTCGGGAAACGGCAAAAGAAGGAATAACTTTGCTTTTTCATTTAAATCGTGTTTTGAATATGGATGATCGAAACGAGAATTTTCGTCATATTTTACCCTTTTATTACACAAAATGCAAACACGCCGCGGAAGCACACCGGGATATATAAGACGGCAATGGTTTGGATGCTATAAGCGAACACACATACCAAAGTTGAGTTAAAAAATTTCGTTCTGGAATTTCACGATCAAAAATGGTCACAAGAGCCGTAAGCCAAATTAGGTTGATGAGGACAAAATCAAAGCTGTTATTGAATCTGACCGGTATGTTTCTGTTCGAGATGTTGCAGACAAGCTGAAGGTGTCGCACACGATCATTGAAAACCATTTAAAACGGCTTGAACTTGTCAAGAGCTTGATATTTGGGTTCCGCACGAAATCCACTTAACAAAGAAGATAAGCAATTTCGAATTACTGCTCAAACGCAACAAAACTGATCCATTTTGGAACCGCATTGTCACTAGAAATGAAAAATGGATTCTCTACAACAATGTCAACCGAGAGATATTCTGGTCGAAGCACGATGAGCGCGCTCAAACTTCATCAAAGGTTGGATTTTAAGGGAATAATTTATTTTGAACTGCTTCCAAATCATAAACTCTAACGTCTATTGTCACCAATTGATGAACCTTGATGTGGCACTGAAAGAAGCACGACCTGAATTGGTAAATCGCAAAGGCGTTATTTTCCATCACGACAACACTAGGCCTCACACATCTTGCAGGCTCGGCACAAAATATTGGAGCTTCGATGGAAAGTGATGCCACATCCACCTTATAGTCCTGATCTGATCTTTTGAAAGGGAAATCCTTCACTACAGAAGAGTGGGACGAATCAGTCAGTCTATGAATCTGGGAACAAAAAGTAGCCTGAACGATGGCAGGTCATTGAATAAAATGTCACCTATGTTATAGATTAAAATTAATTATTTGAATAAAATAATTGAAAATTATTTTGAACAAAAAAAATTACATGATGTGTCAGGGAACTCCCGGTTGGAACGAAGTTTCTTTCGCTATATATTATATACTAGTTAGTTCCAACACGCCTAAGGCGCCCGTTGAAAAATATGATAATTTAAATGGCCCTTTAAGAAAAGATACTTTTTGTAAAATGATAAACTTTTTTTAAGAAATTTTTTATTTATTGAATGTATTTTTTACAAAAAAAAAAGTGTATATTTTTAGGTCCCTTTTGTAAGAATATGTACTATATTTTCCCGAAAAGGTCCTTTCTTCTTTTATTAAAAGCTAATGTTTTTATGTAAGAAAAAGCCTAAGAGAATTAATTTTTTTTAAAAAGAAATGTTTTTTAATAACAGGTACTTTTAAAAGAAGTGGTACTCTTTATAGGATAAGGTTGTTTTTTTAAGAAAATTTACTTATTTTCAGGAACGATACTTATCTCAAGAAAAGGTATTAATTTATTTTTAAGAAAGGGTACTTTTAAGAAAGGGAATTTTTGTAAGAAAATGTATTTTTTGTAAGAGAGGGGTTTTTTTGAAGATAAAGCTCTGTTTACGAAAGAACAAGTACAATTTTAAGAGTTGGTACTTATCTCAAGAAAAGTTATTTTGTTTTACAAAAAAGGTACTCTTTAAAGAAAAGGTAGTTTTTTAAGAAAATGCAATTTGTTGTAAGATATTGTACTTTTTTAAGAAAAGGTACTTATTTAAAATATTACTTTTGTTTAAGAAAATGTACTTTTTGTAAGAAAATTTACTTTTTTAGGCAAAGGTACTTTGTTTAAGAATGAGAAAATTTACTTTTTTTAAGAAACCACACTTATTTAAGAAAATGTTATTTTTTAAACTTTTTTCACTTTGGCTTTTCTAAATTTAGTTTTTATTCGGTTCAAACTACAATATGCAATAAATAGGCTCCACCTAGAAAATTTCCCTTTAAACAAGAAATATCCCCCCATATGTTAGTCTAGACACAAACCAAACCAAAAGTACGAGTGTAAGAGTAAGTGTGCTGCCAAATGTAATTCCATGCTCAGGGTTGTACTTCATGGATTTGTCAGTCTAGCACTTTGGCTTTTCTAAATTTACTTTTTATTGGGTTCAAAACTACAATATGTAATAAACAGGCTCCACCTAGAAAACTTCCCTTTAAACCGAACCAAAAGTACCCAATATAGTTGATAATAATGGGTTGTAATAAAGTAGTTAATAAAAAGTTGTTTAAAAATTTTTCATTTAGCCCCCATCCCGCAACGTGCGATAAGGAACTTCGTTCCAAAATCCGAAATTATTTTTTGCCAAAATAATATCCATATCTCCAAGATATTAATTTTACGAGAGCTTCGAGATGAAGCAAAAATCGCAAAACAAGTTTTTTTTAATAATTACTGCTTTTTCATTCATTTTCTTATAAAACCCATTTTTTATTAATAACATATGATATGAATTAATTGATTTAATTTGTTATTACATGCATAACTAGTTTTTTGTTTAGTACTGGATTTAACGAATTCTTCGATTTCACGAACAGGGCTGACAATCAATTGTTAATTAATGTTAAAATTTAATAATGTTAACATTCCATTAATGCTGATTTCGTTTAAAAAATAATGTTGCCCCTGTATGAGGCGACAGTTAAAAAATGTTGTCATCGCCCCTTCAAAGTTGTACCTTTTTTTTGGGTGAGAAACGAACATCGAAATATTTCATTTTCTCACAACTATATGCTCCCTTTCGCTTTTTTAGCATGTTTTTATTAGCTCGCTTAACTAATTTATTCGACCAGTGTGTTTCCATATAGCAATTTTAAGCGACTCTTCGTACAAACTGGTCGAATGTCTACCAAACCAAATTGTATATTTGGTTATTCCCGCTTAAATGAAAATTCAACCACTTTGTTTGAGAAGGTAAGCGATTTTAACTGGAGCCACTTAAATTAGCTTAGCGCCCCACACAAAAGTTAAAAAATGTAGCTTAACGATTTTATCGGTCAATATTCTATCTCGTGACTCGCTGAGAGGGCAGAAAATGCAACATTTTTGCACTTTTGGAGTGCAACATTCTCAGAAACGAACAAAAACACGGGGTTGCACTTTTTTCACAAATGAACACAAGAAGGCATTTTTAGGGCAAAGGCCAGAAAAATTTTTTTCTCAGAAACGAAATCACCATATCATTCACGTATACCGATATTTCCAAGTTTTCCAGGTTTCAGTCCACCAAACATGTTTTGCTGTACAAAAATCAACTGGTTATTGAAATGAAATCCCGAAACAGTAAAATCTCGCTGCACATGATGTAACTTTTCGTTTGAATTTAGATCTGACAGTTTTATTACATCACCGATTAAAATTCGTTTGACTAATTTTCCAATAGCATAATTCCAAACAACCCCTGATGATGACCTGTGGCTAGATCTGAAATAGCTATACGGTATATCAGGAACCATGAGGATGCATTTTGCAAAACTTCTTTTAAAAAACTGTACCCCTTTTAATAGAGATATAGTATGGTCTTCAGCTTGAATAATGAAATAAAACAGTTGTTCTCGATTTTTAAAACATTTTCTAAAAAATGATTATTCTCTGCTATACATCCAATCCTAACCGAACAGCAATTGAGGACATGAGAATTAAAACTCGGTAAAGGCCATTTTTGGTGAAATGCGTTTTTTCACATATTCTTGTTCTATAGACCAAGGCGCACCCTCTGATATAACATCCACACCTCTATAGTTCCTAGTTTGGCCGCTAGGGAGCATCAAAGTACATCCATATTGTCAGTGAGTATGAAAACAAGGTATTCAGAAAGGTATTTTTTGCTTCTCCTGAAAAGTTTCAAAAATGGTCTTTACCGAGTTTTAATTCTCATACCCTCAATTATTAATTGTGGTTTCATTCAAACTTTTAAACACCAAGTATGAATGGGTTGTCCATTTAGAGTTACTTTTGTTAGAAGTATTTTTATGGCAGATAACACTGTCATGACATTTTTGTTCAGTATTGTTTGACATTTCATTTTAGTTAAACATTTCTATCATAGAGTAAATATGGGTAGAGAAAATCTTTCACTCACCAAATTTCTGACATTTGTCCTCGTGTGATGTATACGTTTGATGTTGAAAAGAATTGGTTTACTAATACCAGATAGAGGCAATGGTTCAAAACAACGAACAAAATAACAACAACGGCATTTCGTTTTGTGTGTTAAAATTAATGTGTTAAATACAACACAAATGTATGCTAACAATAACAGTCAATAAAAAAGTTTAAAACACATTTAAATTTCACAGTTTTTCACCAAAATGGCATGCAAAATTATAGCAAGAAGTTATTGTAATTCCACCTGGTGTATATCACTTTTCGTCAAACATCTCTCTATCACACCGACCGCATCACGAAGAGTGTGAAAGGAAACGTCAGATGACACAAATGGCGGCTCTACTATAAATTTACTCTATGATTTCTATAGTTAGATATTGTAACATCATCAGAAAACTGCTCGTGTATTGGAATATCCCTTCTACGAGGTCGGTCTCTTGACTCAAATACCAGCAAACAAAACGTGTAAAGCCTTACGATTCTCTGCTCTCTTACTCTGTTCATTGAATATTCAATACAAGAGCAGATTTTTGATGATGATATTGTACTAACTTTAGAAATTCCATCCATATTTAAGTAAAATTACATAAAGAAATGCGTTTGAGTGAATTGTTACCAATTTTTGGTTCTGTTTTACGAGGATCGCCTCTATCACGGCGCATATATGTGGTGGTACCACTAGAATAGCCGACTTATTTATTTTGTAATGTCTTATAGCTCATTCGCACTACAAAATATTTTCCTGATTTCGTATCAAATGTCCTAACAAAATCCGAAGTGTTCGCATTGGGATTTTTACTGATTTGATTGAAAGTCAAGGAGCATTGACGAGGTAGTATTACTACGACAAGAAACACGCCAAGCCGACAACAATAGGCATTTTGCTTTATCTGGTATTTTTCCACTATCAAATTCAGCACAAATGTATTCCAGGAATAAAAGTAAAATATATTTGAGAAACAATAAATACATACGTAAGAAATGCGATAAATAAAAGAGTCGGGTATTCTAGTGGTACCACCACATCGAAATGGTTGTTATTGAAATGGTTGTAAACAAACGTACTATTCGTTCGTATTGTGAGGTAAAACAGCGTTGCATAAAGCAAATTAAGCATTTTTTTCCTGATTCCTATACAAATAAGAAAAATACCCGATTTGTCGTCTGTCAAAAAGTATGGGAAATCAAGCAAATCTTCCTGATCTCTGCTTGAAATCAACGAAAGTGACAAAATCAAGAAAATCGATGCCAGTGCGAATGCTGTATTAGGCATTTCTTGATTCTTGAACATATATTTTTAATACATTTTTGATTTCTTTTATTCTTGAAAAAAAATTTGTAAATTTGATTGTCGAAAAATACCAGACAAAGCAAAGTGACTAAGTGTGTTTTTCACCCCGCTAAAGTTAATTTTAGCTTAATTTGTACGGGACACCTAAGCGATATTAAGTGGCATTTCAGTTATCAATTCTTGCGAATGAAAGGAGAGACTCACAAGCAGAAATTTGCAAAATGGCTTACACATTTTAAGTTCATTAAAAGTATTTTATTTAATGGAAGACTACGTATGTATGTATATCTCTAAATTTAAAGGACAGATTCTTTTCTGACTGAAAACAAAATTGGAATTAAATTGTTCACAACAACGCGCGTTAAATGTTGTACATATTGAACATGGTAGAATTATCTATCAGGTATAGTCGTTTAAACAGGTGATGCCATTTTTCCCATGTCATTTTTCGTTTCACTTATCAAAATCATATGTATTTTATTTTTTTACTTTTTTGTATTCTTGTATTGTTGGTATAGATATGTGTAAAGTTTGACAACTGAAACGAATGTACGAAATGAAAATGTCTGTTGTTGTTGTTTACATCGTTTTATTTGTACAGTCGTAAGTGGCGGTAGCATAAAGCAATTATGGTATAGAGAAGAAAATTTACTCATGGAGTGGAATTTCACCAAAGAAAACGAGTGAAGCGTGTCGTTTCTCTGCTCGGTCTCTTACTCTCTTCGTTGAATATTTCAATACACGAGCAGTTTTCTGATGATGTTATTCTATCTAACTATAGAAATTCCAACCATATTTAAATAAAATTACATAAAGTATGTAAAAAGTATGAAATAATCAATTTATGACGCGAGAAGGAAATGCGTTTGAGTGAATCGCGCCGCCTTTTTTGGTTCTCTTCTACTAGGGTTGCCAAATTGCGGGGTTTTTTTCTTCTCTACCTGTACCAAAGACGATCAAGAATTAGACAACCAGAATATGAGAGCAATTTGGCAACCCTGTTAAAAGAGAACCAAAAGTGCCAGATATTCACTCAAACGCATTTCTCTCTCGTATCATATCTTGATTATTTCATACTTTTTGCATAGTTTATGTAATTTTATTTCAACACGGTTGGAATTTGTATAGTTATATACAATAACACTATCAAAAAGCTGCTTGTGTATTGAAATATTCAATGAAGAGAGTAAGAGAGAGGGCAGAGAAGTGCTGGTTTTGTTTGTTGGCATTTGAGTGAAGAGAAATTTTGACTGTCTATTTGTACATCGTTTTTCCTGTACATCCTTTTTAGCGATAGCTCAATTGAATAAAAAAACAGCCTTACTATTGTTGTAAGTTTGGTGTGTTTGTTGTCGTAGTAACACTACCTCGGCAATGCGCATTGATTTTCAATTAAATCCGGAAAAAACAAATACGAACATTTCCACAGATTTATCAGGACATTTGATACGAACTCAAGAAAATATTTTCCAGTGCGAATGCTTCCAGTATCTTCCAAGACAAATGTGAATTCTTTAGATAAATTTATGATTGTGTACCTATATTGCTCGCCTATACTGTATATACAGTTCATCCGCAGATGTGGCAACATCATTTTGCCTGCCTTCAAAGAAAAACATCAACAAACAGCTGTCAATATTTTGACCAAGTCAATCAACCGCACGTGCAGTTATTAAAGAAACAAATAAGTGGATTGCTCCTGAGATTTTGCATTAATTTAAAGGAAAACTAGATAAAAATGGTGACTACAAACTTAATATCAATGAAAACATCATATGTAACAACTTTACTCTACAAATTTTTTTCAGGGCAAACAAAAGAAGACGCAGAAGATTAAGAAACAAAGAAATGCCCAGTTGAAGCGATTACTCAAACCAACTGATTCCCGCATCAAGGAAGAATTGCGTAAAAAACGTAAGGCTGTCATCGATCCACACCAGATTAAAGTCAATCAAGCACCCCAACAAAGTTCCGCACTGTTCTTCCAGTACAACACACAGTTGGGTCCACCCTACCACATTGTATTGGATACAAATTTCATTAACTTTAGTATCAAAAACAAACTAGATATCATACAGGGCATGATGGATTGTCTGTACGCCAAGTGTATTCCCTATATATCGGACTGTGTACGCGCAGAACTGGAGAAACTGGGAAACAAATATAAATTGGCTTTACGTATCATATCTGATCCACGGTTCGAACGTTTGCCCTGCCTGCATAAGGGTACATATGCGGATGAATGTATTGTAGAAAGAGTGCAGCAACACAAGTGTTATATAGTGGCAACAAACGATAAAGATCTAAAGAATCGTATACGTAAAATTCCCGGCGTCCCTATAATGTATGTGGCAGCCCACAAGTACGCTATTGAGCGTATGCCGGAGGCTTATGGTGTTAAGGCGTAGTAGTTTTAGCAGTTGCATCTAATTTTGTGTAAGAGATAGTCCTTTTTTTATTTACAAGAATAAATAAGTTTGTTGTATAACAATTTGTGTTTCAATTGAAAAATTCGATGGTTCATTTAATTCATTTGTTTGTTTTTTTTCGTTGGATTAGACTCATGTATCTGTTTTGCTTATCAATGTTTCGGGTAATATAGTTCTTTGATATAAACATGTATCTGAGACATTTTCGTGGACCAAAATGTTTATTTTACAACCAAGTTTCTGATACATCTTTATGTTAATTAACATGTATCTGATACATGTTCCATGCTTAAACATGTATTTTAACTTATGACTGATACATGTTTAAATCAGGGTTCGGATTCGCTCGCCCCGACTGTTAATCTAGCGATTTTTATTTTATAAAATTCGCAAATAAATAAATTTACGATTGATATTGGTTCAAGAAACTAGTATCTAAGACTTTCGCATGGACAGTAAATTTACACAAAACGTTTTCATAACCATTTTTATTTTAGTTCTAGCAACAAAAAACTAAAATAAAAACTTAAAATGCATATTCTTCTTTTAATAAACCCAAAACTTGGACGACAATCGTCTGCTGTTTAATGCCAGCAATATCTCGTACGCCAGATTTGAACTTCACAGTAACACCTATTAAAATTTCTGGAATAAAAAGTAACAGAAATATTAATGTACTTTTTTCCCCTGGCCAACATTTAGTAATGACCTTTATTTCCAAGTACCGCTTGGCATCTACGTGAAATGCTTTGAATCAAATTCTGGCAACGCTCTTTGGGAATCGAGTAGCAAGCATACTGTAGTCCTGGTCAACGATCATCTATTAAAATTTCTGGAATAAAAAGTAACATAAATATTAATGTACTTTTTTTTCCCTGGCCAACATTTAGTAATGACCTTTATTTCCAAGTACCGCTTGGCATCTACGTGAAATGCTTTGAATCAAATTCTGGCAACGCTCTTTGGGAATCGAGTAGCAAGCATACTGTAGTCCTGGTCAACGATCATCTATTAAAATTTCTGGAATAAAAAGTAACATAAATATCTATCTACGGGACATGCTTTGAATCAAATTCTGGCAACGCGCTTTGGGAATCGAGTAGCAAGCATACTGTAGTCCTGGTCAACGATCATCCGAGTTGTCGCAGATTTCACATCGTTCAAGAGGTTTTCAATAGGCTTTAAGTCGGTGCGTTGAGCCGGAAAATCTAAATCAGAGTTGTTTCCTTAGAAAATCACTTCATTGCAGGCTCCGACGTGTGTTTGGGGTCATTGTCGTGCATGAATAAATGAAACGGGCATGTGTTGAAAATCATAAGGTTCCATTTGATTCTTAAGAATGTCAAAATTCTGATAAACCGCCCATTTGTTCCCTAATTTTCACAATGGAACCCACATCCTGCCATGAAAATGATCCCCACACCATGATTCTTGCTCCATCATGATTAACGGTCTTCTGAGTGTAGCGTGGATTCAATGCCTGGTGTTTAAGTCGACGAACAAATACTCTACCATACCATCCGGTCCCATAAGATTTACCTTACTTTCGTCAAAGCATAGAATTTTTCACCAGGTTTTTAGGCTTGTGGGTACGAGCAAATAATAAGCGCTAGGCAATATCTTTTATTGATAGAATTGGCGTTCAGTTGTTTGGGCACGCAAGTCGAAAGAGTCCGCCCAAAAAGATAAACACCATTCAGACGCCTTTGGATGAGACTGTTTGATAAATGTAATACAAATTGAGAGTTAATTTCGTTCACAATATCGCGTGATGACAGGAAAAGTTCCTTCGTCGATATCCAGACAATAGCACGGTCCACTACTTGGGTTGTTTTTTGACAGATGTTGACGATAATGCGCTATGCCAAACAACACAAAATTAAAAGAATTTAACCTAAGAATGAAATTACGCCAAAATAAAATTCCTTTTACAACAAACGGAGCTAATAACACTAATCAAACCAATAAAGTACGCATTATAATGGTAATAATTTTTATGTAACAATAGATCTCATCAAGCAAAAAAAAATTGAAAAAATTGCAATCAAAATTTACAATGATTTTGTGCTAACTTAGTGTTCATGGCTGTAGGTACATTAGATCGACCCACAAAAAAAGTTCCTTTTGTCCAACCCTCAAAATGTACCCTGGTTGATGATTCCCAAAATATTTCGTGTCTATTATTAAGATCCCGTGAGCTGGACCCTTTTTAAAAATGGATTTTTTTAGTTTTTCAAAGAATCTTGTAGTTTAACTGTACTCAACATTTTTAATTGAGTTAAGGAAATACACGGGAATGGACTGTATAAGTTCCCTTACCTAGGAGGTGCTGGTGTGTGATTTTACTATTGCCAATTCACAATTTCGGGTATTTCGGAAGTGTCAGGTATGTCACTTCTTTTAGAATCGGGCTTATTGTTTCGTAATAATCGTTACGGCATAATGTTGTGGTTATTATTTTCTCCTGGAGTTGGAGCCTACGTATAAGTTTTTTGGTAGACAGAGACCAAAAGGTTGTTATTACTTAGATTTTTAATGGCAATCAAGGATGCTAGGCTATCTGAGCAGTTAATAATATTTTCTCTAGGAATTTGAATTTTAAGCGCTTGCTCGATAGCAGTAATTTCTGAAGTAAAATTGATGTGAATATTGAGACAATTATGTTTATTACAAGCTGCTCATTGTCATCTACAATTGCAATATCATTTCCGCTTTAGAAACTTTAGTGTACCAAACTTAAAAATTTTCTGCTTTCAATGAATGGTAAAAACTTAATGTTCTTGAATCAAAACTTGTTTGTTTTGAGATTGTTTACTGTGATCAGATACATCTTTCCAATGCTTAATATTAAATTGTGGTATTTATCTGAACGCAGCTTACGGGTTGTGAGAAGCTATTCTCAATCCCTTCATGGGATGTCATGGGAAACCATTTAGTGGAACGAAGTTCCTTATCGCACGTTGCAGGGTGGGGGCTAAATGAAAAAATTTTAAACAACCTTTTATTAACTACTTTATTACAACCCATTATTATCAACTATATTGGGTACTTTTGGTTTGGTTTAAAGTTAAGTTTTCTAGGTGGAGCCAAAGTACAGGACTGGAAAATCCATTAAGTGCAACCCTGAGCATGGAATTACATTTGGCAGCACACTTACTCTTACACTCGTACTTTTGGCTTGGTTTGTGTCTAGACTAACATATAACTTTTGGGGGATATTTCTTGTTTCATGTTAAATTTTCTACTTGGAGCCTGTTTATTATTACATATTGTAGTTTGAAGTTTAAAAAAATAGAATTTTCTAAAATAAGTGCGTCTTCTCAAAAAAAATTAAATTTCCTCAAAAAAAAATACCTATTCATATTTTTAAACAGAGTACCTTTACTTAACAATATATATATATACTTAAAGAAGTACCTTTGCTTAAAAAAGTAAATTTTCTTACACAAAGTACCTTTTCTTTAAAAAAAATAATTTTTTAAGTAAGTACCCTTTCGTAAAAAAGTACATTATCTTACAACAAATTGCCTTTTCTTAAAAAACTAAATTTTCTTTAAAGAGTACCTTTTTTTTACAACAAAATAACTTTTCTTGAGATAAATACCTACTCTTAAAATGTTGCCTGTTCTTTCGTAGAAAAATAGCTTTTCTTAAAAAAAATACCTTCTCTTACAAAAAATACCTTTGCTTACAAAAATTCCTTTTCTTGAGATAAGTAGTCTTCCTGAAAATAAGTAAATTTTCTTAAAAAAATAACCTTATCCTAAAAAGAGTACCACTACTTTAAAAAGTACCTGTTCTTAAAAAAAGAATTTCTTTGTAAAAAAAATCATACACTTAGGCTTTTTCTTATATAAAAACATTAGCTTTTAATAAAAGAAGTACCTCTCATCAAAGAAAGGACCTTATCTGGAAAATATATTACATATTATTACCAAAGGTACCTAAAGATATACTTTGTATACCCTCACCATAGGTTGGGGGTATATATCATTTAATACGTAGAAAATGTAACACATAGAAGGAACCAAATTAGACCCTTAGTATCTTTGGACGAAATTCGGTTTAGGACTTTTTAAGACGTTTGAGCCATGTCCCTCTGTCTGTCTGTCTGGCTGGCTGGTCAACACGATAACTGCCGTAAATCTTTACAGATGACAATGAAACTTTGTCAGTGACTATTATTTGCCAATATTGAGTTTGGGATTGAAAATTGACGTTTTGACCAAGCCCCTTCTGGTACCTCCCATACAAATCGACACATTTAGCACAAAATCATATTTCTTTCAAACCTTTCTTCATGGTAGATGTGATTAGCTTCAACTCTCACACCGGTTAATAATCTGTAAATGCCTACTTAACTGGAGAAAATGGGCGGGATTGTCACGCCCATTCTGGTACCTCCCATACAAAACAGGGTGTTCGACCGGATTGTCAATCCGATAAATCGCGTGAAACACTTCCGACCTTAATGAAATTAGGTATAAGGCTTCACGTTATCAAAAGCTAATCACCGATTAAAACAAGGGTGCTTTTGCCACGCCCATTGTGGTACCTCCCATACAAAAGTTGTTTGGGCGTCTGGTTGTTCGGCATGAGAAGTCCCGCAAAACCGAACTAATATTTATGAAAGTTTGTACTAGTCAGTATTTAGCCAAATAAAGCTCTCCTATAGAAAATGAGCTATTTTGCCACACCCATTCTGGAACCTCCCATATAAAAGTTGGGCGGATGACCGGTTGATCCACACGATAATTCTCATAAACAACAACCGATCTTAATAAAATTTGGTACTAGGCAATATTTTGCTAAGAGCCACTATGTAACAAATAACTGACTATTGTGCAATGCCCAGTTTCGTACATCCCATACAAAAGTTGGGCGTATTTGGGGTTTGCCGACTCGATATCTCCAATAAATCATAACCGATGTTAATAAAATTTGGTACTGATCAAAATTTTGGCAACAACTTGTCATGCCCATTTTTGTACCTCGCATATACAGCGGTTCACTTGAATAGCCAACCGTGCACATTGAAATTCTCCTCCCTATATCTTTGTAGGAAATTAAAACAGCGGATAGTTTTTAGTTTGCATTTGTAGTGTTATTTCTAGCTTTTAATAGAAAATAAAAAATATTTCGATGTATTAAACGATTTTTTAAATACAACTTAAAAACGAAAAATACTCAAAAAATAACAGACAAATTCTGTTTCACTAGAATAGCACATTTTTTAATAAATGTGGATTAAATGACTTTTTATTAAGGTTTTTTATTTTTTGTATTTCTTTTGATTTTTTTAGAAAAACTAAATTATATACATGGGTTTTTAGTAATGGGTTGAGCCTCCCACGCTCTTTGAATGGCCCCAATAAGTTCGGCTTTTGTTGAAAATTGTTTTCCAGACTCGTAGACTTTTCTGGACAGCCATCCCCAAACATTTTCTATTATATTAAGGTCAGGCGAGTATGGTGGCCAATTCAAAAGGGTGACATTTTTGGATTCTATCCACGATTTGACCAAACGGGCAGTATGTATTCAGGCGTTGTCGTGTTGGAAAGTCCATGGCAATGGGCCAAAAAGATTTTCAAACGATGGAAAGACGTTTTCTAGAACACCCTGATATGTTTTAGCGTTCATAGTGGAAGTTAAAAACTGGAGCTCACAGGTGTCATAATAGGAAATCGCTCCCCACACCATAACTCCGCCGACTCGACTGTGTAATCGATCCAACTGGTGAGTCTCCTTCCTCAACTCGTGAAAATAATAATTGTAGCCATCAGGGCCCTCCAAATTAAACTTTTTCTCGTCAGAAAAAACAATGCGCTTCCACTCGTTGCTCCATGTCATGTTTTGTCGGCAAAATGTCAACCGCATTTCTTTCCGTGCAGAGGTAAGTGGTGGGTTTTTCTTTAATTTAAGTCGTTTGAGGTGATTTGCTCCTGAAATAACACACCATACAGTGGTCCTGCTAGCATGGACACCTACTTTGGCTTTATTTTTGTCCACAGAATCGTGCGAATTTGATGCTTCTCTCAAAATAGTCCTCTTATCTGCGTCAGAGAGCACACCGTTTACACGACCTTTCATGTTTTTTCCATAGTTCGTCTCATTTCGAATAAAATTAGATATTACTTTTCTGCTTTTAGCAATTTTTCTGGATATTTCAGTCACGGAAAGTCCACAATCTCTATTTGTTTTGATTTTTATTTGTTCGTCGTTAGTTAAATCTTTACCGCGACCCATTGTTATGGTAAAATAAACCAATTTGTTTGAAAAAGTACAAAAAATTGTTTTTCTATTTCGCGGTCAACCTGTTCACTTGTACATCAAACTGAAACTGCAACGTGCTATTCAAGTGAAACAAAAAATGAACTGCATTTCTGAACGAATTTAAATCAAGGCAACCAAAACAAATAACGGTATATTTCCAGTGAACCATTAATTGACGAAAATAAAACAAAAACAAAAAGTACAACAAAGTTAAGAATATTGATAGATAATAAAATAACATTAAAAATAAGCGAGTGGGCTATTCAAGTGAACCGCAGTGTAAATATTGGGAGGGAACTAACTAATTTGGGTATTCAATAATATTTAGCGCAGTGTCGTCAATCTGCTATTGAATATGGTCACATTTGAGTATGGGCGTTTTTTAACAGAGCTCCCACGCAATGCTTGAGGTACGGTATGGTGAGGGTATGATTAAGTCGGTTCACCCGACCGAATCCAATGTACTGTTTTTTTTTTAAATACATTCAATAAAAAATTTCTTAAAAAAAGTTTATTATTTTACAAAAAGTATTGTTTCGGCCGTCGGTGGTGCAATGGTTAGTGTGCGCGGCTCTTGTACATGAGATCCTAGGTTCGAACCCTGCTCTGAACACCTTAAAATTTCTTTCGCGGCGGTCACCTCGCATAGTGACGGCGACAGTATCGAGTATATAGCCATGAAAAAGCTTCTCAAAATACCG
The DNA here is from genome assembly GCA_963931995.1 of Phaonia tiefii. NCBI lineage: Eukaryota > Metazoa > Arthropoda > Insecta > Diptera > Muscidae > Phaonia > Phaonia tiefii. The sequence goes on from OZ008368.1 coordinate 298,810,711, forward strand.
TTTGGAATCGGTGTAGAACTGTAGGTCCCAATCAGTGAGTGCAAAATGGAAAGCGCACTGCTCAGTGATTGTGAGAAGTTCTCCCCTCCCCTGTCCCTTCATGGGATGTAATGGGAAACCATTTATTTATTTATTTATTGTTTCTTAAAGATCCATTTAAATTACAGTATTTTTCAACAGGCGCCTTAGGCGTGTTGGAACTAACTATTGCATAATATATAGCGAAAGGAACTTCGATCCAACCGGGTGTCCCCTGGCACCTCATGTAATTTTTATTTAACAATCACATCTGTCATGGTGTAACATACTAGATTTGTTTTGAGTTAGTTTGATTATCTGGTTTCCTGTTAATTGAGAGCATCTTTCCTCCAATGTTTTCATGTTTAGTTGTACGTTCTTAACACAGTACAAACTTTTTCAGGTCATTGATTCGGGACTGAATTCTGAGAATTGCCACGTGAAAGTATCCCCAAACATAAGAACTTCTGCATCAGTCGTTTTGTCAAGTTGACTGTATTCTTTTACATTGGAATTCAAATGTTTTGGTGTACTCGGTGTATTAAAGTATATTCCAAAACATTTCAATACATCAAAACATTTATATAAGAGAAGCAAACAGTGTACATAAGTAATTTTGAAGTAGCAAGTGGTGTACTGTGTTTGAATTTTTTTTTTAGAATACTCATTCTTCTATCATTCCTTTGCAAAAATTACTACCTTTTTTATAGAGTGCAATGAAATAAAACTAAACTAATGCGTAGAAGCATAATTGAATGTCTTGCTGCAGACCTTTATCTTTCACTAATGTACTCTGGTTTCTATCAATTCCCTACTTCATAGTCGATCAGCTGCAGCATACATACCCCCTGATTGGATGCATGTCCCTCGCAGGACACATGTTACTGTAAACAAACGTGTTACTGAAACATGTTGAAGTTAGAAAATATGTACTGATACATGTATCGGTTTAAAACATGTATCCGATACATGCCTCATTAAGAAACCATATCGCACACAACTACAAAAGTGCGGGCGAATTATAGCATCCGTTTCGTATCATACCAACAATCCAAATGTTCCGCCAATTTCTGATGTCAGAAAATTCAGAAGAAAATTGCTATCAGAATACGTATCAAATTCTGAACGAAAAGCCTGGGGAAATTTCATATACTACATACTTTCCGGAATTCTTACGAAATTTTGAACTTTTCCTGAACCAAAAAATTGTGGAATTTTTGCTTTCAAACTAATTTGTATGCGGGTCATGTTTTTACAGTTACAGTGTTTTCGGAGTAAGAATTTATAAATTCGGAGAGAATTTATAAATATATTTCACTGGAAATAACTTATTTTAAATTTTTCTTTGACATCAAATGTAAAAATGTGTATTTTTGAATAAAAATATAATCTTCAAAAAAATATTTTACAAATATTCTAGGGCCTATTCGGAATGCAACAGCTGGTGCAGATGCTTGTTTGTTGCGCATTTTGTTTGCAACTACGGCCTCAAAACACCTGCAAAGTTGTCAGATGTTGCTTTTACAAACGTGCTGCACATCAGATGCAGAGTAGTGATGCATTTCGGAAAAGGCCCCTAATTATATTAGTGACTTCGGTTACGTAATCAGTTTAAATTCTTTCAGAATATAACTCGAATAAATGCCGATTTCTGTCAGAATATGACATGATTTACTGCGAATTCTGTCAAGTCGTAATGATGTCGGTAGGATTTTAAATTTCCTTTCAGATTTCCCTCCGATTTTATAAGAGAATTCGATCAGGAATCGGTACGAAATATCGTTGAATGCATCAGAATTTCCTGATTCGTTCCGAATTCGTGTCAACCCTTCGATACGTTTTCGATACGAATTCGTCAAAATTATCAGAATTTCGTTTCGAATTTGGGAATTGTTTCGGAATGTTGAGATTTTCGAATTTGTTGGGATAATACGTATTTTGGAATCACGATTAAATAGAAACTTGATTCCAAACATACGTAACAGTTATATGTATCAAGTCAATAGAGCAATAAGGTTTCATTAATACTAGATTTTTAGAAGTTTTCATTGATTAACCTATTTTAAAACCACTTTGGTAGCCAGGATTTCGATACGAAATGGATGCGATCATTCGGCCCCTGTATTAACTCGAAAAGAATTTAATTGTTGGTGTAAAACGAAAACGTAACCGTTGGTATTCGCTGTAAAAATCCTTGCCCATTCTCTTTCTTTAAAAAAAAAACAGTCACATCCACTATTGAGTATTCCATTTCTACCTATAGTTTTTTTTTTGTCTCTATTAATAGTTTGTAGATTTTGAGTTACGACTCTTCCGTAGTTAGTGTCCGATAATAATCGGTACATATTCATTTTGGATTCGTTTAGCAAATTGTACCAAATCAACAACATGCACAATTATTTTTCTCCATTCTATCAAAAACCCTCTCTATTCTACCTCTATTGTATCAAAATCCTTTTTCATCTTAGTTTGTTAAATTTTAATACAAATGTTTCATTTATTTGATTTCATTGTTTGATCGATCAATTGATGAATTTTATTCAATATATTTTTAGCGGTGAGTGTAGGCGTATTTGTTTTATATAGAGAAATTCCAATTTGGTGTTGTTTATAAGTAATAAATGCCAGGTTTTTGTAGTTCAATTGATGAACATTCCTTTGTTGAATAAAGCATTTTAATTAAAACTTGCAAACGAATGAATGAAAATATGTTGTTAACAATATTAATATAGATAAAACATTAATAGTAACGCGCCAAAGTGTGGGCGATTAAGAACACAAAAGTTTAGAATGATAAGTTATGAGTGACATGAATAATCTGTAGGGCGAATTAACTTAAGATATAGTATTGACGATGTCGTCGATTTTCAAAATCGAACGTACTGTCTCAGTAGACAAAGAAATGGCTGAGATGCTGACCAAAGACGGCTGGACAACATTTTCCGCGAAGATGTCTGTGATTGCACCCTTGCGAACATTAATACCTGCATTCTTTTCACCCTGAGCGTGGCGGTTGCGCAATTCCGTCACTGTAGCAATAGGATTCAAGCCAGCATTTTCGGCCAAAGTCGAGGGGATGACCTCAAGAGCCTCCGAATAGGCACGGAAACAATAAGCATCGACACCTTCAACTGTCTGAGCATAGGCAGCCAATTGCAGAGACATCTCAATTTCGGGAGCTCCACCACCTACAATTTGCGAACGCTTCTTAACCAAACAGCGGACAACACACAAGGCATCGTGAAGCGAGCGAGCGGCTTCTTCCAACACTAATTTATTGGAACCACGGCAAATAATGGATACGGTGCGTCCTGGATTTTGAATACCAGTGATTTTTACAAACTTGGTGCTGCCACTGGGAACTTCTTCGACCAAATCAGCGCTAACGAGATTTTCAGCAACGAAATGATCCAATGAGGCAATGGGACGGCAGTTCAAAGTCTTGCAAACAAATTCAATATCTTCACGTTCAACATCCTTGACGACCAAACATTTGATTTTGTCCAAGAAGTGCTGGGCTAAATCGGAAACAGCATCACTGGAAGGGAGAGTTAAGAAATTAATAATAACAAAAGAAAAAAAACATACAGAAATGTGACAAAATTACCGCAAGATAGATTTTTGTACCAGCAAGACATTGCAGCCGGCTTTCTTGATTTGCTTAACAATGTTAAGGATGTATGAACGTTCCTCCTTCAAGACACGATCCATAGCAGCGTAATCGGAAACAATGACACTGTGGTCCATCTAGGAAACAAAATAATTGAGCAAAAATTGAAGTAGGATTATAAAAAAGGGGATGTTATTATGAAAAAAAAACATACACATTACGATGGAAAACTACAATCATATGTATAATCAGCCTTTTTACGAATGTCGTTCTCGTATTTCGACTACAACAGTTTTGTAAAAGATGAAAGATAACACGCCAGTCTTTAAAATATTTAAAGCATTGATAAATGAGATAATTTCCCTTAGGACACGAACTCGAACAATACTTTTCTATTACACAACCCTAAATTCCATCATTACTGGACTAGATGAAAGACTTAGCTTTGCTTTTTTTTAAAGACTCTTGGCTTTAAGTTAAATTCTTCTTGGCCATTTTTTTTAATGACCGAACGGAATGAAAGCTTCTATTCACTTTGTTATATGAGGTATGAGGAAAATTTTCAATAAGCAAGAAGACTTATATCCGGGGAATCCGGAAGAAGACTTATATTAGAGCCTTGTTGTTTTGTTTAAGCCTTTCTTCTGATGTATAGGTTCATGACGATCCATATTCTTCGCGAACCTTTTATTTAAACTTTGTATTGATAAATTTTTCAATTGATCAGAAAGTGAAGAAAATTGGGAAAGAAATTTGTGACTTCTGTGTAATTTTTATACAAACCCAATGCGAGATTTATACGGCAATAGTCAGACCAATAATTCCCTATGGCATCGTAGTTTGGTGGAGGTCCCTCCAAAAGAAATATAATCTGAATTCCTTGATGAAAATTCAAAGATCAGCACTGATTAGTGTTAGTAGGGCAATGGGTACGACGTCAGGTACTGCACTTAGTGCTATCCTGAACATTTGTACTCCTGATATCATGGCCGAATCGGCAGCCGCTACATCCCTGGTTAGAATCAGAGATTGTGGCGTTTTGATATCGGGGCATTCCGGACACGCTGACTTACTACACCGGATCAATTCTATTCCCATAAAAACGGACTACTGTATCCCCTACCTTCTACCAGCGACAAATCTAAGGACTTCTATTCCGAACAGGAATACCTGGGAAAAGTCACTGAAAGGGGATACCAGTAGTATCAGATTTTTCACGGATGGATCAAAGTTGGACGGTCCATTCACCGGACCTAAATGTAAATATCTCCTTCAAGCTGCCTGATCACTGAATTGTATTTCAGACGGAAATTACCGCCATACCGGAGTTTGCTGAACTACTGAAAAGTAGTGTCACAACCCTCCGGAGAATATGTATCTACACAGACAGCCAGACTGCCATAAAATCCCTGGAAACCATGTTTGCTACACCCTGACGGTGAAAGAATGCCACTCATCACTTAGGGTGATGGCAGAGTATTTTGACATCAGGCTCATCTGGGTACCGGGACACAGCGACATTGCAGGCAATTGCGTAGCGCATGCGTTAGCTAGACAGGGCACTACGGCACAGGTTCTTCGGGCAAAAGGTGTTAGTATGCCAATCTCTAGCTGCCGTTTGCAGATCAGGCAGTGGGCCGACAATATGTTCAAGGACAAGTGGAGACTTACTTCAACTTGCAAACAAGCCAGGGTCCTTTGGCCAGAGGTAGACAGGAAGAGGACTAGGCAACTACTTATCTTGCCGAGAGACAGGTTATCCATAATGATAGGAACAGTTAGGAGACATTGTCTTGTAGGAAAACACGCCCTTAGATTGGGACATAGAAACTCCACTCTCTGTAGATGCTGCATAGAAGAGGACGATTAAACGACGAAACACCTTCTCTTGGATTGCCCTGCTCTGACAGGACTGATAATTAGGATATTCGGAACACATTTAGTTAGCACCGTAGCCCTACAGGATATTCCTGTAGGTCTTATAGACAAATTCATTGGAGGGGCAGATTGGCTAGACGACTAGTCAATAGTTGCTATAGAGGAAACTGCAGGTATCAGAATGGGCTTATTTAGCCTAAGTGTGCTAGACAGCGTGCCAACCAATGAGAGATTAAAAAAATACCTCATGATTTTGATGTTCTAAACACGAGGGGATTTTAAATAAGACAAAACTGAGATGTTTTAGTAGTATTTTTAAAATGTAGAGTTCGATGAAGTGGCGGCTGAATAGCTGGTATATACATACCCTCGTGTTTCGAGATATTGTCGAATCTATATCCCTATTCTGAACGCAGAATCAGTTTGAAGCAGAATTATCTTTCTTAATAGAAAAATTCAATAAAGTTTATTTTTCAATAGAAAGTTTCTTTCTCAATAGAAAGTTTATAATTGTGTTCTGTTTCGAACTTAAAAACCAGAAGCCGCTTGCATTCTAATTCAAAACTTATGGTTTCCTTCTGAAGTTATTACCAGAATTGCTATTATTTTGAAACGTTTTGTGTTTGTCTAGATTCTGTTTACAGCACAAGGCGATAATTTTCATTTAAAATTGATACCTAAGATCTACACTGGCAGCAATAAGAACGGACACTAGCTCTTTTTTCCTTTAGCGAGTACAATGTAAAGTAAAAATATATAAAACATCTTGGTACTTACATCAGTCTTGGGAGCCGAAATGCAGAATTGAATCAAACCAATCTTTGCCTTCTCAATGCGCTTAGGAGCATTAATGCCCGACGAACGAGAGGTGAATACCAAACCGTCAATCATTTCAGTATCTTCAACAGTTCCGCCCAAACTTTGGATAACCTTAATGTTCTTCAAATCAACAGCAATTTCGCGACCAGGTTCGGTTACTTTCAACACTGCATCTACCGCAATGGGAGCCAACAAACTGCTCTGTTGTGAGACAACTTTGGAATTCAGCGATGTTGAAGCGCTCTTAATCAATGTTTCACGATCGGTCAATTCAATTGGTGTAGACATTTCATTCAAAATCTCAATAGCTTTGTTGGCACAACGTTGGAATGAATCAGAAATGGCAGTGGGATGAATACCCTTGTGCAAGAGTTTCTCACATGCTTCCAACAAAGCGCCAGCCATGACCACAACGGATGTGGTGCCGTCACCGGCTTCAACGTCTTGGGCGCGAGAGAGTTCAACCAACATTTTTGCAGCGGGATGCAAAACATTCATTTGTTTCAAAATTGTAGCACCGTCATTGGTGATGGAAACTTCACCGTTGGCGGCTTGGATCATTTTGTCCATGCCGCGTGGACCCAAGCTGGTGCGAATGGCATTGGAAACAGCTGAAACAGAAGAATATGTATGTTATTTGGGTTTTAAACAAAAAGCCTAGAAAAGTAGATTAAGACAGTTTAATTCCTACGATATTTATCTCTGTCCTATAAATAAGATAATTCCCTACATGAAATCGGTACCAATTCTCGGATATAAAGGTTTATTAGTCATTATATGTACGTGAAACTTGGACCGCCACCTTTCCAGACATAAAATCCCTGCAAGTCTTCTTCGTAAACAAATGGCATCGAAGAATTCCCGTATATTTTTGCCACAAACCATCTCGAACGACATTCGGTGGCGTGCACAAATGAAGTACTAATACGCCTAGAATCACTGAGAAGAAAGTGAATTGGATCGGACACACACACTCGTCGTCCGATATTGCCAGAAATGCAATTAACTGGAATCCTCAAAGGAGTCACAGGGTAGGGCGTCCAGCTCATACATGGCGAAGGCAATTGAAACCGAGATGAAGAAAATGCATAAATCAGGAGTGAAGTGGAAAATATGGCGATGGATAGATTCAAGAAGTTTCTAGAGGCTCTATGCTACTTGATAACATACATGGGAATATAAATTTTTTTTAATTTTTTCTAAATTAAACAGTTATATTCCCTACATAATTTTATTTTAAAAATTGTATTTCTTGAATTATAAAGCAATAAGTTGCAAATAGAAATTATTGCAACAATTTTTTTTTCCAAATAAAAACAAAAACTGACCAGCTGTTCCCGACACAGCTCAACATATACTATGACGTCATACATACGAGCAGCAATATTCACTCAGTGGGCCAAACAAACATCAGATATCAATAAATTTAAAAACAATTCTCAAAATCAAGCAGCCACAGTCAATTTCATTCCAAAATTAACCAATATTTAATTTTACAAAATTGTTTTCCCACACGTGAGTCACATTTCCTCATGTAGAATATTCGAGAGATGACTCTGCGCACCCCTCTATTCCATCAACATCATGACACAGCCGGCTTCTGTCGATAGTGCGGCACACACAAAGCCGCCTTAATTCTACATTGGGTTTCATTCTCCCCACAACTGCTTTGTAATACTGATATTTTTCCATATATTTCCACAACTTTCTAAAATGTTCCTTTAAAATTCTTATATTTCTGTCACAAATATTAACTACTACCCATAAACTAGCAGTCATTTGTTAAACTTTTGCATTAATTTCCATTTTTCTCTAACCTTTGGCTGCTTGGATATTGGATAGACGAACATCCTGAGGTTTCGATTTATCTTTGAAAGCTGCGCTTTTTGGTTTCAATGCAACGTTTCCTGCCTTTGGTGCCATTGTATTGTTAATTTGCAATTTATTTATTTTGTTTTATTGATCCGTTTACAAAATGACTGGATTTCTTGCGATTAATTTAGCTTTCGGGTTACAATGAAACAAATTTTTGCTTGCCGTCGCTGAGAAAATGCACTGAATTTCTGATGCACTGTTTTATCGACACACAGACGTCATGTGAGGTGACAGTTGCATATGCGGATAGGAAGTGCGTGGAAAATTTGTTTTTTGAAGATGCCAGATTGTGGTAAATGAAAATTTTCTAACCCATACACGCGATTCATACGATGACTTTTACGACGTTGCTTTTGCAACGTCTCTTTTTACATATAGGCGAACGGTGTAGAGAAGCAAGAGGGGTAAACAAAAAGACTCGGTTTCTGTTTTTCGTGTCTTTTTTCATATTCCTCTTTATACTAATTTCTTTTTTTCTTGATACGTTTTATTCATTTTCGTACTTTGAAGTAGCCAGGTGGCATTAAGAAAAATATATTTTAGAATTGACTACAGAACTTGGGAAGAAACAAAATTTTTCGAATAGTAAAAGTAAAAATGCGGAATAATGAATTTTTATTTAATATTTAGGCGTAAATTGGTTTCAATTAATTCAAATAATTTTTGTATACAGACATATGCATTTCTTGATACGAATAATCTACTAAAGCATATTAACCGATTAAACAATAACAATCAACTCTGCCTGCAAAAAAAGACATGCAAGTAAAAATCATCGTATGCACACACATGATTTTTGGAAGTTGCTTTAAAAAGAAATTAAGGAAAAACGACGTCGTAAAAGTCATCGTATGAATCGCGTGATAGTAAGTGGCATTTCAATTTCCCACTTAAATTCCGACTTCAGCAATGACAATGTTGCCACATGTTCAATTTCAAGAAAAGAAGGGTCCGGTTACACACGTCGATCGGACTATGGGTTTGGAATGTGGGAATGCTAAACAGTTCCATTTCCCTCTGAGTCAGCACAATTATGCAATGCGCGTGTAGCGATTGCCTGTGGTATGTACAGACACAGTCTTGTCGACATATCTTTACACTACAACTTCAAAAAAGTTTTTGTGGCGGAAAATTTTCGATCGGCTTCCATCTATCAAACAGTTAATTTTTTGTGTATGTTTTTATTATGGTTGCATTTTTTAGTAACTAACAGTGTTCCATCAAAATATACATCAGTTTGAAATGAGGTTAAAAATTAAGCTTCGGTTTTTACAGATTAAAATTGTAGGAGTAAAATCTTCTGGGTTAGCGAGGGTTAATGGAGTTAACCTTCGAAATGCGCTAATCTTGGTTGATGGAAATGCCCCCTGTCTAGTCACGTTTCTGACATACACAGAACAAAAATCGAGGTAATATTACCTACAACTAATGTATGATTTTACCTAAGTGCTAAGGCAACATAGGGTTTGCTAAGTTTTACGGCAATATCAACAATAAACTTAGGTATTTCTTATGTTCGAAATTTCACCTAAAATTTTAGGCACATTTCCATTTTTATTTTCAAAATTAACCTAGAACATTAGCGTAATTTTGCATATCGATGGCTTACTTACTTGACAGTAGAAGGAAAAAACTTAATAAAATCCGTAAAATTTTAGATACAACAAAAAGTTTTTATTAAAAATTGCATTAAAACTTTTTTTGTATTTAAAATTTTACGGATTTTATTAAGTTTTTTCCTTCTCCTGTCAAGTAACAAAAAATCGAGTTAGGCCCTTTTTATATTAAGCCATCTTCTATATGTATTTTCGTGAATTTTGCGGCGATTATTGATACATTGGCAGAAACTATAAATACATTTGTTCTATTACACGACATTAAAATGTAATTAATTTGTCAATTTCTTAATTCCACATCAATAGAAAGATAATAATGAATAATAATGAAAACGTTGCAAAAACGGAACAATTATATCATTTAATTAACATTTATTACATTGTGTAACGTTGTATTTTTCCTGTAGTATTTTGTTAGTAAGTTATTTTCATCAGGTATTGATGTATTAGAGTCTGAATCCTGGACGTTCATATCTGGTGCTTCTATTGATGTGATGTTTCGTCTTTTTTTTTTTTTTGAAAATTTGTATATGTATATATTGTTCGTACACTGGAATGGGCAATATTGAGTGTGGACGCAGTTCAAAAGCCAATACAAAATTTTCAGGTTTCAGCCTTTGCATTGCATACAAAAAATATTTGCCTAAGCAAACCAAGGCAACTTACCCTCGGGTATTATTTTCTGTGTAAGTTTTACCACATGTACTATTTATTACATTGTGTAACGTTGTATTTTTCCTGTAGTATTTTGTTAGTAAGTTATTTTCATCAGGTATTGATGTATTAGAGTCTGAATCCTGGACGTTCATATCTGGTGCTTCTATTGATGTGATGTTTCGTCTTTTTTTTTTTTGAAAATTTGTATATGTATATATTGTTCGTACACTGGAATGGGCAATATTGAGTGTGGACGCAGTTCAAAAGCCAATACAAAATTTTCAGGTTTCAGCCTTTGCATTGCATACAAAAAATATTTGCCTAAGCAAACCAAAGCAACTTATCCTCGGGTATTATTTTCTGTGTAAGTTTTACCACATGTACTATTTTTTCGTTCCCGTACTTTTTTAAAACTTTGGAATCTCAGAGGGAATTATTAATTATTTTTGGCTAAACTCTCTTTTACTAGTTTTACAATTAAAAATGTACGGGAACTATCAATCAACCCAAGTGTATACAGAATTTAAAGGTAAACAAGATGTATTCATAAATGGTCATGATACACTAATAGGTCTGTTTTTTATTCTGGGCTAAACTAAATTTTCGACCACTTGGTATGGAGAGCTAAGCGATTTTAGGTCGTAGAAAAAATAGATTAGCGGGGAGGAAAATAAAATACGGTTAATATTTACATGGTAAGGTCATTTGAACAGCTTTTTTTAAACTTTATTATGATTTATTGAACCTGCTTTACAGAAGCCTAACAATAAGTATTCGAATCTTATTTGCAACGGGGTTAATCCAATTATTAGTAATTAGATTGATGTTGAAGCGGACCGTTGTATTGTTGCGTTTGGGATTTCTTGATTAATTACAGTATTGGGAAATCTGCCATACGTAGACGGGATGAACTTGTTATTCTTAGATTTCCCGCTAGAGCGTTTGTGTGTTGTGGAAGTTTTTGTTAGTGAATTTGTTTGATGCGGTAGATTTCGTCCTTTATCACAGGTATTTTTAAATCTCTATATATATTCTCATTTCGTATATACATACCATGGAGCGCCGGTAATTACTCGCAGTATTTTTGACTGAACTCTTTGGATAACTTCGATGTCACTTTTGCTAGCATTGCCCCATAGTTGAGAGCCGTATGGCCAAATTGGCTTAATAACACTGTTGATTATTTGATGTAGTCCAGTTTAAGTTTTGAGTTCGAATTTAGCAGCCAATGCAGTTGATGAGTCTTCATTTTAATCTGTTTTCTTAGCTTCAAGATGTCTTCTCCACGTCATTCTGCGATCAAGGTATATACCTAAGTATGTAATTTCGTTACATAAGGGAATCAGAATGTCGTTTAGTTTTATTTATGGACAGGTTTATGTGTTCAGAGCGATCGTAACTTGTTTGCTCTTTGTTTCGTTTACTCTTATTCTCCAGTTAGCAATCCAAGTTTCTATTGTTTGGAGATGGTCCCTAAGAATTTTTGCGGATGTAACTGAATCTTTATGGAAGATCAGTATTGCAGTATCATCTACAAAAGTGGACTCGAGCAACCCCGTACTAGTGGAGATGTCAGCTGTAAAGAGAAGATAAAGAAAAGGGCCGAGAACACTTCCTAGCGGAACCCCAGCATTTATTTCGCGGTCATCTGAAATACACTCCATGTTTGGCCCTTAAAATTATATTTTTCAAGTGGTTTTCAAGGAGGCACTGAGCTTTTGCAGGAAGGTATTTCCTAATTTCATATATTAAGCCCTCATGCGAGACGTAGTCAAATGCTTGAGCGACGTCCAAAAATATCGCACAGCAATACTACCTTTTTTCGAACGTTATTCTAGTCTCGTTGGTCAGATGGTTTACCTGTTGTAGTGCAAATTGATGATCAGGGATGAAATTATGGGACGAGATAAAAACTATAATTTTCAATAGAAAGACTCACTCAAAGAGGTTTGACAAACAAGGTAATAAGCTTATAGGTCTATAAGACGATGAGAGCGTTCTATCCTTTCCAGGCTTCAATATCATTTTTACTAAGGAAATTTTCCACGCTTTAGGGAAGTAACTAAGTCTTATTATGTTATTGAACACATATACGAGAAACTTTACGCCCACGGAGGGAGTTCAGAGATCATTTTCTGTGATATGAGATCGAAACCTGGTCAATCGTTATCTCCAGTGGTATTGTAGAAGACTTCTTAATACAAACTATGTTCGAGAGATTAAAACTGTTAGTGCATGGGTTGGGGGCGGTAAACCTGACTTAAATGGTCCGCATAAAGTTTGGCTTTTTCCTCACATGTTGTCACCCACACCCCACTTTCATTCCGTAAGGGAAAGATAGCCTCAGCTGCCTTACTTATATTTCTTATAGGAAAATTTGGTCGAATTTGTCGGAGGGCAGCTCGTAGACCGTTCGTTACAACGGTAAGTCGAAGACTTGCAGCTGGTGTTCTACTGCGAGCGTCAAAAGAAAGTTTACACGCTTATTAAATGTGTATTCAAATTTATTTGAATGTTAAAAAATAAGAATTGATTCAACTCCTTATATTTTCTAAACATTGTATTGGACCCTTTATCAAAAGAAAGTGTACAATGTAAAAATTATTCAGAAAAAAAATATTTCAATATGTTTTTTGTATTCCTTTTGCTGTAATAACAGCTTGTAATCTCTTCGGAATCCATTTAACTAAATTTATGGGTATTTCAGGTGAATTTTTTTGCCATTCTTCCAATATAACAGATTTGAGAAATCCTCTGTTACTTATTAATTCATTTCTTATTTCGCGATCAAGATGCTCCCACAAAGTTCAATCTGATTGAGGCCCGGCGACTGTGGAGGATGATACAATTGTTAGGAGTGTGGTAAACTAGACATGCCTTAACTAATTTTGATGTGTGCTTGGGATCATTATCTTGATAAAGATTTAAGTCCTATCCAAGCACAAAACAACACAACACTGCGAGCCAAATTTTCTTTCAAAACATTAAGGAAATCTGTTTTAGTCATGGTTCTTTCAACACTTTAGCGGCATTCATGCAAACATGAAAGCCGAGAACTTTTGCCCAGCGCAAGTTTCCCTCGCACCGTTGCATGAGGCACCAAGTAAAGTTGCTCAGCGTATTTGTGCTCAAAACCATATCAGCTGACCAAGATGGACACATAAGGTGGTAGCAGTAGCAATTGCATGTATTATGTATGTGTACTTTTCCTACTGTTCTAGTGCTATCACCTTATTTATCCATCCTAGTCAGATGACAACGAAATGTCAAAAGTTTACACGTTCCTCCATCCCACGTTTGCGCAGCAAATCTGACTTGAAGACTTTCCACTTTTGTGCAAGTCGCTTTGTATGGGAAATTTCTTTGTTTTGACGTTTGCCGCGTAAGTTTGCGAGGTTTACGCGTTTACGAGGCTCTTTCGAGTTTGCATGAGGTTTTCCCTACTCTGATCCCTGTAAGACACCCCAAAACCATCACCGAACCCCCGCTGTACTTTATTGTAGATATTACATTAGTGGTATTCATGCAAACAAGAAAACCTAGAACTTTTGCTTTGCTCAGCGTAAGTTTGCCCCGAAGCGTTTCATGAGGCACCAAATAAAGTTGCTCAGTGTATCTATGCAGCAATTGTCAAAAAAGGCTGATAAAGTAAATAAACAAAGTAAAATTAAAAGTATATGTATGCTTTACCTATTCCATTATTTTATTTTTTTCACATAAATCAAAAACACTCTTTTTTTCAATACAAAAATATTGACATTGAAATGTCAAAAGTTTTCATGTTTCTTTTTCCAGGTTTGCTCAGCAAATTTGTCTCGAAAACTTTCCACTTTTGTGCAAGTCGCTTTGTATGGGAAAATTGTTTGTTTTGACGTTTGCTGTGCAAGTTAACGATGTTTTCGAGTTTACGAGGTTCTTTCGAGCTTTCATGAAGACCACTATTTTGTTCAGAAAATTCGTTGTAGTTATTTCTCCAAATTTTGACGAGCTTCATTTTACAAAAAATTTTTAATTTGATCTCGTGGCTGTATTATGTTATTCCAGATATAAATGTATTGATTTTTGTTGTTATTAGCAAACTTAAGGCGCCGCTTTTGGTTGACTTTGAATACTAATATTTTTTGTCTTGAAACCTTACCATGAAGTCCATTAGCTTGGAGTGCTCTACGTATTGTTTTGACGATGTTGCTGAAATATCTGTCGAAATTTTAACGGAACTGTCAGCTGGACATTTCTTACAAATTTCGAAGAATGGATCGAATTTGAGCTTGAGTTAATATTTCCCAAATTTGCCAATTTTTTGAACTTTTGATACTTATCAAATATTTTTTAAACTGTATTGTGGCTTCTACCAATGACGGAACCAATTTCACGCAGTGACTTTCCTTCTATGTGAAATTTTACTGTAAGTTCCCGGGTATCCCATTATTGGAAAATATAATTAAACCTACAAATTTTGTCCGGTACCTATCGCTGATAGCTAATTTCTGCAGCAATAGGAAGATATAAACAAAAAAAAATAATAATAATGTAAAAAATAACTAAACGGGCCATATATACAACTTTCAGCACATTGTAAACATTCTTTTGACGCGACAAATATGAAGTACTTTTTGTTTTAGCTATGTATTTTTTGTAGGTGATAGATTTTTCTTGTTATTTTTTCATAAATTGATTATTATTTTTAATATTAAAATATATTTGAAAACATATTTAAGAAAGGTGTAAACTTTATTTTGACGCTCAGAGTATGTATGTGAACCCATTAGCACAGCTGATTAGCTTTGTTTACATTTCAAACCACTTTCGAAGTGTCAAATACATACATATGAAGTATATTTTTGAATGTGGTTGCTTACTTTTATAATTTGTATACATATGTGTTGAGTTAGATATAACGAAAGTAGAAGGCAAAAATAAAATGTCTGGTGTTGCTGCCGCCAATGACAATAACACATATTTTGGCTACCACGCGCCATTTCATCATAGTAAACACCATAGATAAAGGAAATAAGTAGATATCGCCATAGATAAAGGAAATAAGTAGATATCGCACAGGCGTTGTCCAGTATTACCACTAGGTGCTGTGTTGTCGTTTTGTAACTCTAATTGAAATTTCTCATAACTTTCACTGACGTTTATTCAACACTGTGGGAAATTTGATACATACCAAAAAAGTATAATTTTCCAGGTTGTGCTATTCGAACAACTAACTTAATTTTTTTAATGTCGTGTTCCCCAATTTCAAGTTAAAATTTTGTTATTTTGATTATGTGTCTTTTTGTTTACTGTTATTGTTGGTGTTCATTTGTGTTGAATTTGAGAGCAACGGACCACAAAACAAAACAAAATCCCTGTTGATGTTACCTACCACAACTATTGTTATCACCTATCCAACGTTGTAATTATTGCATTGCAACTTGAAAATATCCCATTGAACAAGAAATTTCCCGCGGCATGTGCGATATCTAGTTAATTCCTTAAATAAGTAAGGTAAACTCGTTAGAAGTGGCCGTCGGTGGTGCAATGGTAGTGTGCGCGCCTCTTGTACATGAGATCCTGGGTTCGAACCCAGGTCTGACCACCTTAAAATTTTTTTCGGCGGCGGTCACCTCGCATAGTGATGGCAACACTATCGAGTATATAGCCATGAAAAAGCTTCTCAAATTACCGTTCGGAATCGGCGCACAGCTCCGTGATTGTGAGAAGCTCTCCCCTGTCCCTTCATGGGATGTAATGGGAAACCATTTATTTATTTTATTTTTTTATGAACAAATTGAACAGTTTTCCCGATTTCGTATCAAATGTCCTAACCAAATCCGAAGTGTTCGCATTGGGATTTTTCTTGATTTGATTGAATGTCAAGGCGCTTTGACGAGGTAGTATTACTACGAAAACAAACACACCAAGCCGACAACAGTAGGCATTTTGTTTTATCTGGTATTTTTCCGCAATCAAATTCAGTACAAATGTATTCCAGGAAAAAAATTAAACAAAAAAGTATAAAAAATATGTTTGAAAACAATAAATACCTAAGAAATGCGATAAATAAATAAGTCGGGTATTCTAGTAGTACCACCACATCGATGTGCCGTGATTGGAATGGTTGTAAACAAACGTACTATTCGTTCGTAGTGTGAGATAAAACAGCGTTGCATAAAGCAAATCAAGCATTTTTTTCCTGATTCCTAGGCAAATAAGAAAAAATACCCGATTTGTCGCGTGTCAAAACGTATGGGAAATCAAGCAAATTTTCTTGATTTGTGCTTGAAATCAACAAAAGTGACAAAATCAAGAAAATCGATGCCAGTGCGAATGCTGTATTAGGTGTTCCTCTTATGTCAAATTCACATGTATTTTGTTTTTGTACTTTTTTGTTTACTTTTACAGTAGATACACACATGTAGAAAATTTGACAGATTATCGACAGCAAACAATAACAAAATGCCTGTTTTTGTTGTAACAATTCCTACTGCGCTTACCTTACTTATTTTACCATGCACAATACATTTGAATTTGACAATTGGAGATAGCCAACAAATGAGATATTTTAATCAGCTGCTCCAGACGTCTCACCTTTGCAATACGCCATTCCAACAGCTGTCAAATAATAATTTTCACATGCCATTTTTGTGATTCTTATTAGAATTATTGTGTGCCTCTTTCCCTCTGGAATGAACAAAATTATGTTGTTTTTCTAACAACCAAATTACATAAAATTTATACATTTTATGAATTAGAAATTAGGTATTTGTAAATAAAATATAAGTGTTGAACTATAAATTTATTATTAAGTGATAAATCAAGAGGCGAAATTGTTGCAAAAACGTCAGAAAAGAAGCAGCAGAGCGTGACGAGATACGGGAAAAACGCGAGTAAAGGTTAGTACAACATATGAAGAAACAGGGCGCAGAAGTATTGGTGGAAGAACACGGCAAACTATTCACATTGGTTGGGTGTAAAAACCCTGAAAGATGTGATAAATCAATACTTTCCCACTGAGTGATAGCGTGTTAATTAAAGAGAACTTTGTTTACATTACAGACTACATCCAGAAGTAGGCGAAGAGCATTGAAAACATGTCCACAGCATTGAGGTTTGGTAATGTAAAATTGACCAAATGGCAGCTGGCTTTGTTGATAGGCACTCCCTTGGCCATAGGCATGGGAATTTACGTGTATCGTAAGATGTGTGAGCCGTTGCCTAAGCCGGGTGATAACCCTAAGAAGCATCTAAAATCCAAGCAGGCTTTGGATGCGAAGAAACAACAGTCACTATCCATTGATGGCACCTCAGAAGACAAGGAATTGGAAAAGAAGAAAAAGACTGTGGAGCTAGAGAATGAAAAGTTGTCCCCCCTCAAAGAAGCCACAATGTTCAAGAATGAGGGCAATGCCTGCTACCGCAATGGAAAGTTTGATGAGGCGATTTGTTTCTATGACAAGGCCATCGATAAATGCCCTCAAGAGAATAAAACCGATTTGGCGATCTTCTATCAAAATCGTGCAGCCTCTTATGAAATGTTGCGCAAATGGCAGAAAGTTAAAGATGATTGTTCCAAATCTCTTGAGTATAATCCACGCTACGCTAAAGCTTACTTTCGCCGAGCTAAGGCCTTCGAGGCGACCAAAGAAATATTCGAGTGCTTAGATGATATAACCGCCACTTGTATTTTGGAAATGTTCCAAAATCAAAACACGATTTTATATGCAGACCGCATTTTGAAGCAAACTGGTCGTGAAAATGCCGAGGAGGCTGTCAAGGATAAAGTTCCCATATTGCCTTCCAACAGTTTCATTACCACATATTTGAGCTCATTTGTGGCTGACCCTATATTGAATATGTCATTGCCTGAGACCTCGGAGAAATTACATGGCTTTGCACGTGCCAAGCAGGCCTTGGACGATGTAAAGTATGATAATGTTATTGCGGCTTGTATTGAAGAATTGGAGTCTTCGGAATCGGAATCACAATATAAAACTGAAGCTTTATTGTTGCGTGGTACTTTCCACTTGATATCGGGGTCATTTTTGGAGGCTCAACAGGATTTGGATGCTGTGATCAGAAATGGTGAGGGAAACATGAATATGCATATTTCAAAGGCATTGTAGAAATTATTTCTATAAAGCGCGTGTTTGAGACTTATGGGTTGCAACCACACTTCTATAGTCAGCGAATAATCGGAGATATATTGCAATTGAAGGCACGGGAAATGAAACGTTACGGGTTTCAACATAAAACTCCTCACAGATTGTTGTACAATAAGTCTAGGTTTAATATTAGTAGGACCAGCTGTTGATTAAGAAAGTAATTTCGAATCTGTGCATACAATTCTGAGAAAAAATATGGTCACTTCATGAGGTCATGCAATTTTACTAAACCCCCAACACAGTAGAAAAATGTTTTGGCATTTTTAATCTAACAACTCAGTACGTTCATTCAGTAACAGTGCGGTATACGCTGTATCAAGTCCAAGAAATAGAGACACAACCAGCTACATGAAGTGCAAATAATTCTACTCTACAGCATTAAAAACATACACAAAGATATCAGCGTACTTCTCCACTTGGAGACTTTTCCCATTTAATTTCCCCCCTAAAGTACAATCGACTACTATTGCTCAACATTCAGCACTGTCCCATACCAGTGTCTCATACTTCCGAATTGCTTTATGGTAGGAACTAAACTGCAAGCAGTAAGTTCAGTTTTCAATAGCAATGGAGAAATGAGTTATACATTATTGGTCGAACATTCGCCACTTTAATCCAGAGTTCCATGTTGGCCATTTATATCTATCACTTTTAGAAGATACTTTTATTGACTATTTTACAACCTCATGAGGTCAGACGTCTTACATATATTCATTAAACAAATTTCAACATATTCCTCCAATTGGCTCTATCCTTCGCCTTTTCTCGCCAGTTCATCAGACTCTTGGTCGTCCTCTTTTCCTGCTTCCATTGGGTACGTTATCGAAAACCTTTCGCGCTGGCTCATCTTCATCCATTCTGATGACATGGCCTAGCCAACGCAATTGGTCTAATTTGATTCGCCTAGCTATGTCCCTGCAGAATATATGTTATATAGCTCTGGGTTCCAGCGACGTCGGTACTCGTAGTTTTCTCTAACAGGACCATATATTTTACGGATAACTTTTCTCTTGAAAACTCCCAGGTGCGATATGATCCAAGTTTCGGAGCCATATGTCAAGACAAGTAAAATGAGAGTCTGATATAGCTGGACTTTTGTCCGTCGAGAGAGGGCTTTGTTCCTAAACTGCTTGCTGAGCCCAAAATAGCATATATTTGCAAGCACAATTCTCCTATCTATCTCCAAGCTGACGTTATTGTCCTTGTTCACGGCGGATCGAAGGTAGACAAATTCATCTACCACTTCAAAATTAAATCGGTTATCAACGTTCACGTGCGGACCAAGTCGAGAGGTTTCTCTAGTCGTTGACACCATCAGTTTTGTCTTGCCCTCATTAACAGCAAGACCCACCTTCGCTGATTCCTTTTCAATTCTTGAGAATACTCCAGTAACCTCTCGCAAATTTCGCCCAATGATGTTCATGTCATATATATGGCTTTTCGTGTTAATGGTCTTGTTTGTATTTACTGCAGCCTTTCTCATTATTATCTTAATTAAGATGTTGAAGAGATTACACGAAAGTGTGTCGCCTTGTCTAAGACCTAGCTTTGGTACAGAATGGTTCAGTGAGGTCTTTCCCCCACTTTCACTGCTGATTTGGTGTTGGTCAGCGTCATTCTACAGAGGCGGATCAGTTTTGCCGTAATACCAAGTTCAAACATAGCTTCGTACAGTTTTCTCTGTATGGGGCTATCGAAAGCAGCTTTGTAATCGACAAAAAGGTGGTATGTATCGATTTGCTTTTCGTGGGTCTTTTCCTGGATTTGGCGTAGCGTGAGTATTTGGTCAGTCGTGGACTTGCCTGGTCTAAAACCACACTGATAAGGTCCAATCAGGTTTTCAATAATTGGCTTTAGTCTTTCATGTAATACGCTTGACAAGACCTTATACGCAATGGATAAAATACTGATACCGCGATAGTTGGAACAGACACACGGATCACCCTTTTTGAATACAGGTTATAATACACTGAGATTCCAATCGTCGGGAATAGATTCCCCCAGCCATATACCGCACATAAGTCGATGCATGTGGGCTAGCAGTTCTTCGCCACCAAGTTCAGCGGGTAGGCCATCCGCACCAGCGGCTTTATTATTCTTAAGGGCGGGAGATCGCCGTTCTAATCTCGTCTTCCACTATCATTACCTCCTGATATTCAAGGAAGAATTTGAGTGGAGTAGTGCTGAAAAGTGGGTTCTCCACATTCTGAGCACACACTGCTTCTCAGTCACCAGATTCCCATTCTCGTCCTTGCAGGAGGGCAGCCCATTATTAGGCCCGTTATTCAATCTTCTTACCATCTGGAATAACTTTCGGGATTCACCATTCATCCTGCACATTTCGGTTTTTTCAGTCTCCCTCTGCTCCCACTGCCATTTTTTCCGCCTAAATAAATAGTTGGTTTTTCTCCCTTCTGAGCTTCTTGTACCGTTCACTCGCAGCACGCCTTGTAACTGACTGTTTCGTTGCCATACGTGCAGCGTCTTTTTCATCAGTTGCAATGCGACATTCTTCGTCGTATCATGGCTTATCCTTCTGCGGTTTTTGATAGTCAAGTTCAGTCCTTGCAGCGGTTTCCAAAGAATGGGAGACGTGCTTCCACTGCGCATCTGGGTCTTCGGGAGGGAGGGTATTCTGCTCTAGCAGGAGAGAGAGCTTCTGTCGATAAGACATTGTTATCTCCGGTATTTGTAGCTTGTCAATATTAAGCTTTTCCTGTGTTCGACTTCGTACGTTTTTCGCCCTGCTCAGTCTTATGCAAAGTTTGGCAGCCACCAGGTAATGATCCGAGTCGATATTGGCACCTCGAATCACACGTACATCCATTACACTAGAAGAGTGCCTGCCATCTATTACCAAGTGATCAATCTGGTCCTTCCTCCGTTGATCAGAAGATATTCATGTCGCCGTATGTACATATGTCTTTTTAGAATATACTAGAAAATTAAAGAAAAGTTAGATTGTAGCCGATTTTAGTTAGTTAATTTGAAAAGAGGCGTGCGGTGTTGAGTGTTCAGAAGGAGCACTCTAAACCTACCCATGTCAGTAAGACATACACTTAAGGCGCTAATTCGACCTGTTGTGCGCTCTAAGTTTACCCTACTACTTCACTATATCCCTTATAGGAATTCGGTGCTATTCACGAAATTCCTTAGGTTGTTCCAGTCCATACCCACAAGTTCGGTCATGTCCGGTATCGTACTATCCGAAAGATATCTGGATCTAGCTTGTGTGAAGGCCGGGCAGTGGCATAAGATGTAGCCGATTTTACTAAGCGAAAATACATTTATAAAGTTAATATTGCTTCCCGGATACAAGACTTGTTCATTAAAATATCTTTTCAATAGGTGATGCTGATCCCAAACTTCGTACGTATGCCTACATAAGACGTGCCTCTCTGCACATTCAGAACGGAGATAAAGATGCCGGCATTGTTGATTTTACAAAAGCCCAGAAGTTCCAGCCTGATTGTCCAGACATTTATCATCAACGAGCTCAAATCTACATTTTACTTGACCAGTTACCCGAGGCTCTGGAGGATTTCGAAAAGGCCATTAAATTAGCCCCCAACAATGCTATGGCATTTGCACAGAAGTGTTATGCTGAATACCGTATTGCTCTCATGTCCCAAGACGAAATGCGTTTGCTAATGGTAATGAATGAATTCAAAAATGCTATGGAAAAGTATCCCGATTGTGTGGAGTGTTACAGTTTGATGGCTCAGGTATTATGTGATCAACAGCAATTCTTGCAAGCAGAACAGTTTTATGAGAAGGCCATTAAGATGGCTCCTGAAAACGCGTCATTACTGGTGCATCAGGGCATTATGTGTCTGCAATGGAAGGGCGATATCGCCATGGCGGTGGCACTAATGGAGAAAGCTATTAATATCGACGAGAAATGTAGTTTGGCTTATGAAACGTTGGGTACAGTGGAAGTACAACGAGCCAATTTGGATAGAGCAGTGGAATTATTCGAAAAAGCAATTAAATTAGCAAAGAGTCAGCCAGAGATGTGCCACTTGTTTGCTTTGCGTAATGCTGCTGTGGCTCAAATTAATGTTACCCGCAAATTAGATATCCCCATGTCGACGATATCAGCCCTCGCCGAAGCTGGCATTATGGCCCAACCAGTACCAGTTTAAAATTTAGATTCTATTCTACACTCTATTAATTTGTAATTTTATCATAAACAATTTCTTGCGTTTAATTAAGAAACTTGAGGAAGACAAAAAAAAAAACATTCACAACTACACGGCCATACAAATTGAAACGATTTGAAATAGTTGAACCCAAGTGTCCTATAAAAAAGATTTCTTAAGATCCCTTTGGTCTACGTGAATTAATGAGCACATTAAGATTTTGAAAAAGTCAAGTTTTGTGAGGTCCTCATTGCCTAAACTAACTCCTAATTGTCCCATGGGTAATTCACATCTTGACGTTATGATCATCTAAGATTTTAATTTTTTTTGTATTATAGTTTCTCTATAGATTTTTTGTTATATAATTTTAATCAACGGTAATAATTTCTCCTTCCATAAACCCCGGATTTTACCCCATTGAATATTTAAGATATTGTTTTTTTTTATTTCAAAAGATTTTGTAACAAAAATATGCACTGAGTTAAGACTTTAATTGTTTTTGTTTTTCGTAATTTTATAGTATAACCCGATAATCGTCTCTTAAGATTCATTATCGTAGTATTGTAAATTTGAAACCTAAATGCATTATGCAATTATTAATAATAATTATATAAAATTATTGTTAAAATTATTAGACCAAAATATCCGAATGAAAAGTAATTCAATTTAATAAAAATTATATTAATAAACAAAGATCACAAAGTTTATATGCAAATCGTTTAAATTGAAATTGTCTGAGCCCACAATTAAGGTTATTTAGTTTGAAAAGAGGGTTGCGATGTGGAGTGTTCAAAAAGAAAGTGCTATAATTCTTCCCATGTCAGTAGACATACACTTAAGCCGCTGATTCGACTTACTAATTCTCTACCCTACTAATTCACTCTACGTTTCATATGAATTCGGTGCTATTCACGAAATTCCTTAAGTTATTCCAGCCCATTCCCACAAGTTTGATTATATCCGGTATTATACTGTCCGGGCAGTGGCATAGGAAATGATCCATCGTCTCATCATCCTTCATGCACACCCTGCACTCACTATTCGCCACTAGTCCAATAAGGTACAGGTAGACCCGTAATCCCAAATGTCCTGTTAAAACTCCCATCATCTTGCACATTTCAGGTTTTACCTATTTCAGCAAACCTTTTGTCCTCGATCCATCTGGGTCTCCCCATAGGGATCTTTGTCATCCTGCCTACTGTTTCCTGGTTCCACTGGACTATGTGAACCGACTCCGCCCATTTACCCAACACAGCCTTCGTCATCCCAAAGGGTTTCGCGCCCTCTAGGATCACCGTTTGGTGTTTCCTAGCTTTCGTTGCTAGAAGGTTCGCTCGTTCGCTGCCGACTATACCACTGTGCCCCGGCACCCAGATGATGTTGAGTCTGTCGTGCATAGAATAATCGTTTATCACCTTCTTACAGTCAAGGACCGTTCTAGATTTGATAATTTCCCATGATATTGCCCTGATTGCCATTTGGCTATCGCTTCGGCTGCGTCATAGAATAATACATACGTCGATAAGCTTATTCTCTCATCTGACGTTTCATTTCACACTCTCATCCTAGGTTTGTGGAAATGAGAGCAATTAAATTTAAAATTATCTTACACCAGGTGGAGTTACAAAATATGTTCACTTAACTTTTTCCTGTCGTTTTGGTGTAGAACTGAAAAATTTAAATATATTTTGCACTTTTTTATTGACTTTTATCGTTGGTATACATTTGTATTGTATTTAACACAACTAGTTTGCCACAAAAACACGAAATTCGGTTGTTGTTCCTATGTTGATCGCTGTATACTATTGCCACCATCTGGTATTATTGAACCCATATTTTCTACCATCCAATGTTTACTTTCCATCGTACCTATGACGTTTAATTTATTGAGCGAATAAAACCTTCTATGGTATGTGTTATTCTTTGGTCGCCACCATAGAATAACACATACTATAGAAGAACTTATTCTCTCATCTGACGTTTCATTTCACACTCTCTCGGTAGGTCTGTGGAAATGTTTACATACACCAGGTGGAGGTACAAAATATGTTCACTTAACTATTTCCTGTCGTTTTGGTGTAGAACTGAAAAATTTAAATGTATTTTGCACTTTTTTGTTGACTTTTAACGTTGGTATTCATTTGTATTGTATTTAACACAACTAGTTTGCCACAAAAACACGAAATTCGGGTGTAGTTCCTTTGTGGATCGCTGTATACTATTGCCACCATCTGGTATTATTGAACCCATATTTTCCACCCTCCACTGTGTAATTTCCATCGTACCTATGACGTTTAATTTATTGAGCGAATAAAACCTTCTACGTATGTGTTATTCTATGGTCGCCACTAATGCTTGTCAATCAAATGCTCATTTGAATTGTGACAGCCGACATGGACAAGTGCGCGGATGAAAAAAAATGTATTTTACAGTTTATTGAATATTACCAATGCTTACAGATTTTCATGCGTAAACCTTTTTCGCTGTTTATACCAATTTTTCATCGACTGTTTCTTTTTCTCTTTCTTTATTGCTTTTTTTTCAATAAAATTGCACAAGTCAACAAAAGTAAATCATCATATTCTGACGGCGACATGACAACCGAACGCAATGAAGAAAAACTCAGATTGATGATTGACGTATTTATTTGAACGTTTGAACAATTTTTAAAAATTAAAACAATTCATATTGGAATGATAAAAAAGGTTTATTAATAACAAAAAAAAATGTTTTTTGTGTGTTAAAACAGAGACTAGTCACATTTAAATGAAGTGTATTGAAAAAAATTCATATTCATATTAGTACCTTACATTCAATATATGTATACTTAAAAAGTAATGACTGCACAAAGAATAAATAAATTTCTGCGAATGGATCTTTGAAAAAGTCAATGATCTTTTTCGCGGCTAATCTTGTGATTCAAAATATGACTTTAATGGCAGGAACAGTTTTAAAACTCTCTCTACCGCTGGAAAAAGACTTAACCATCGAGTTTTACAGCTGGATAACTAAAGGAGGACAAATACCACATTTTCCAGAAAGGAGGGAGGACAGGAGGACAATGGTCAAAAAAGAGGACATGTCCTCCGAAAGGAGGACGTATGGTAACCCTGCTTATCGGGGATAGGTTGTAAAAAAATGTAGTGAAAAGCTAACAAAAGATACAAATGTTACCAAGTTAAAACTTTATATTGAGAAATGTCTACTAAAGAATGTATAATTGACAAATGTCTACTGACATGACAATTAATAAATAAAAATAATAATTAGTGAAATATTAAAATTGGCATTCATTTACTTTAAGAGCAATTGTGTGATCTACATGAAAATTTCAACACCGACAGAGTTTGCTGCGCTGAATTCAAAAAGTTGTTTTTTCCCTTCCGTTCGGCCCAACTTCTTGAGATATAGACATTTAAACCTTGAGTGTATAATCGGTCATATCTCAAGAATTTATGACCCGATATGGTTCAAATGGATATCATTACAAAGGTATTTTTATACTCTATAAATCCTTTGTATAAATATACTTCGTTTATTAAAAAAAAAAATAAAAAATTGTCGGAGGCCACTGTTATCCAAGATGATTTCGTCCATCAAACTGCACCTATGATCCTATTCTTAATAAAGTTGATGCCAAAAAAGTCGCAGAAAAGGAGTATATCGTTGGTTGAGGTGAAACAACTATGGCTGAATACTCTGCAGTGGTACACGCAAATAAGAGTGACGCTCCTTGTTGAATATCCAACTCATTCAGATGCAACTCTTCAGTCGGGCAGGCGCAATACAAAATTGCTAATCTCCAACCATGGTTCCTTCAACGAATAGTGTACCCGATATTTGTCTTAATGAACCCAAAACTCGTAATTGTAAAACATACGTTTAAAAAATATTCCTATCTCAAAGAAATGTGAAGTAAAAATTTAAAATAAAGGGAAAACATAAGATAAAAATAAATGAAATGCAAACGATAGTGAGGATGGGTCACAACACAATGCAATATCGCAGTGTTTTTCAAATATGAGATACTACTACTTATACAAATTCTGACAATTGTAAAGAGCAAAGCTTTTGCGATGCTATTGTATCATTTTCGGCCGAATCCACCTAACCTAAACCTAAATTGACGTGCTTTAAATGGGGCTGGTTCCTTTCAGAGCTTCGCCAAATCAAAGGCGCTAATCATTTTTACCAGACTTATCCGCCTGTGTATGTAAATAGATTTCTCATAAACTCAAATATGTAAGTCCAAAACATACATGCATGTCAAGAAATATTTTAATTTTTTATTTATTTCAATTTTGTTTACAAATGAATTCTGGAAAATAGAAAAAAAATCCTCAGATTAAAGTGCTGCATGCCGCCTCATTCATTAAATTGAAATTTTACCTTTCATCGACATATAGTAGTCAAAGTAAACTAAAAATCGTGGTGAATCAGTGCATCATGTTAAAGTTCACGTACCATTAATTTATTTTATCGTTTTCATTCATTTCCTAGCAAAATTTTGGTTATTGTGCCCAGGGACTACAATTTTACTAATGTTAATGTTTGTAAACAAACAGTTGTCATTTTCAACGAAATTGCTCAATTGCCAGTGTGAACGATTTCAATTTCGTTCGACAATTTCAACCCGAAATTGTCAATTTCGTGGCAGCGTGACTAAGGCATTAGTCATCTTTAGAATTTGTGTTAAGAAAAAACCTGTGTTAATGGTACAATAACTTTTGAACGCGATACAATATCTGCCATTTGTATTTTTGTTCATAAAGAGAAGGTTAAAACCTATTAGGCGATACCTTGATCGTTACAATCTGATATCGCATTCAAAAGTTATTCTAACTTTAACAGAGGTATCTCTTCACAAAAATGCTGCAGATGACCAACTTTACACAGCTATAAAACATGAACCGTGGGGAGTTTCGACCGTTTCGAAACGTCATTGGAACGGTAGCAACGAGTAGAATATACTTGTTTCTTGGGAACATTTTCTTAGAATTTGCCGTAGATTACGTTTCTTGCTATACTCTTTGTCAAGTTTTTTTGGTCTCACACAAATTGACCCACATTAACCCACATACATACATAGATAAAGGAAATAATAGATACAACGCGACCATTGTCAACTATGCTCACTAAGTAGAGCCTACGGTCATAACCGGTCGACCGGTTCTTACGGTCTACCCGGTCGTCCGGTTAACCGGTCTAGACCGGTTTTCATATTTTTTTTTAAAAGGGTTGTTTTTGGTACTTTTTTGGAAATACGCAAAAAAAATAAAAATAAATACAAAAAATCCAAGTTTTTGAAAAAAGTAATAAATTTTTAGCAAAAAATTAAAAAAAAAATAAAAATTTAAATTTTTTTTAAAAATCGATAAATTTTTGAAAAATCAATATTTTGATAAAAATGGGAAAATTTTCATGAAAATCGAAAATTTGTTAAAAAAAAACAAAAATTTGAAAATATCGAAAATTTTTGAAAAAAATCCAAAAATTTCAAAAAATTCAAAAATTTAAAAAAAATAAAATAAAAATTTAAATTTGTTTGGTACTTGTGGAACCAAAATCTTCCGAAACTGGTCCTTGAATTCAATAAGTCCTTTACTTTCCATACATTTATATGAAAATGACACGGTCTTTTTCGGTCCCATGTCGGCGTTTTTGAGCCTTGGGGCGTAATGGGTTAAAAATTCGTGCAAATAATTTAGACGTAATTACGACTTGGAAACATAAATTTTTTTGGTACTGGTAGAACCAAAATCTTCCGAAACTGGTCCTTGAATTCAATAAGTCCTTTACTTTTCATACATTTATATGAAAATGACACGGTCTTTTTAGGTCCCATGTACGGCGTTTTTGAGCCTTGGGGCGTAATGGGTTAAAAATTCGTGCAAATAATTTAGACGTAATTACGACTTGGAAACATAAATTTTTTTGGTACTGGTAGAACCAAAATCTTCCGAAACTGGTCCTTGAATTCAATAAGTCCTTTACTTTTCATACATTTATATGAAAATGACACGGTCTTTTTCGGTCCCATGTACGGCGTTTTTGAGCTTTGGGGCGTAATGGGTTAAAAATTCGTGCAAATAATTAAGACGTAATTACGACTTGGAAACATAAATTTTTTTGGTACTGGTAGAACCAAAATCTTCCGAAACTGGTCCTTGAATTCAATAAGTCCTTTATATTGAAGATATTACACACTTGCTACGAAAAAATTCTTAAAGTACCAAAAAGTACCAAAAGACATACTCTTTTGTTAAAGTACTAAAAACCGGTCTGACCGGGTAGACCGTAAAGACCGGTCGACCGGTTTAGAACCGGTCTAGACCGGGTAGACCGGTCGACCGTAAACCCGGGTAATGGAGGGCTCTATCACTAAGTGCTGTCCTGTACTACTGACACTTTCATTGAAGTTTCCCATAATTCTCATTGACGTTTATTCAAAATTGTGGGAAATTTTTGTGAAAGTAATTTAAAAAAGGGAAAATGTGACAACATTTTTTTCAAAGCCCTGAGGCAGGTGTTGTGACATCAATAGGAGAAAACCTGTAAGACCGCCCAACGATGAACATGCCGGAACGCCTTTTTCATTTAAAGACTTCGCCGTCCTAAAACTGTAGCAACTTCTGTAGTCGCAGATGCCAAAACCGTTAGAGTGTCTGCGGGCTCTCAACAAGGAATGGTAGCTGAACCGGAGGAAGAACCAATTTATTAGGACATAGACGGTGGTGACACGTCTTTGCAGTTCGTAAGTAACGTGTTGTATTTTAAGTAACGTGTTGTATTCTTGTTTCGAAGTGATATTTTTGTTGAAAATAATTCTTTCTTTTGATACGAAATTTTAGAATTTTAACGTCACATTTTTTTGGGAACAAAAAAAATCCCATTTATTGCTTTCAACGACATCTAGAAAATTACCTATTAAACTAAAATTTTCCCAACACTTGTGCTTCATCTATCAGTTTACTTTATCTATGCATCTATGCATATCTATGGCATATGTTGGATTTTAATCTAATTAAATATAATTTTTACTAATATTTTAGGCTTAGACTTCGTCCTGAATTTTAGTAGGGGGAAACATTAAAAAATAATAGCCTATAGCACTCAGTGATAACGTAGCATTCTACTGGTGAAATAATTTTTAAAATCGGATGAGTAGTTTAGAAGATTACCCCCTACATACAAACTAGCAAACAAACTCACAAACATTTTCTCTTTCTAATATTAGTGTCTATTTGTTTTTCGTGGGTTTCCTCCAGGATTTGTCGCAATATCTGGTCGAAAGTTGACTTTCCAGGCAACAAACGGCTTTAGTCTTTCGCACATTACTCTCGAGAGGACATTGTATGCGATGGATTAAAGTCTACTCCAATCGTCGGGCAAGCATGTGTTGTTTGCATATGAGCTGATGCAAACACCTTTCCAACTCATAGCCGCCAGGCTTAAACAACTCAGCCAGTAGTTCGTCAGCACCAGCGGCTTTGTTGTTCTTAAGCCGGGAAATTGCAGTTTTAATTTCGCTTTGGCTAGGAGGGGGCAGTCGACGCCATCGTGTTGCTCAGCATCCTCACCTATATTGAAGACTTCTACGGCAAGTAAAGCAGAGAAGTAATCTCCCGATATTCCCAACATACTCTGCACATCAGTGACAAGATTCCCGTCCTTATCTATACAAAAGGGGCACCCTGATCTATTTTCGTAGGTTTGGTTTTGTACTTTTCGTTTGAAGGTACAGGCATCATTCTTCCTTCTGTAAGATTCAATTTGCTCACTCTCCCGCTTTCTACACTACAGGTATTTCTTCTTCAACAAACGAATTCTCTCTCTCCTCTTCTCCTTATACCGCTCTGTCGCGGCTCGCGTTGCAACTGACCGAAGCGGTGCCATACGTGCAGCGTTATTTTCGTCACTTACCTTGGCACACTCCATCCTACCATGGATTTTCTTTTAGAGGTTTTTCATAACCAAGTAACGGCCTCTGCAGCAGTTTTCATAAAGTGGGAAATGTACTTCCGCTGCGCTTTGGGATCATGAGGCGGGGGTGCTTCTGCGCCAGTATCTGAATGAGCTCTCTGCATAGGCCGGGGGTAATTGTAGCTTTTTGATGTCGAGCTTTCTGTATATCTGGTTGCATACATTTTTCGCAATGCTTATCCTTGTGCGAATCTTTGCTGCACCCAGGTAGTAGTCTGAATCGTTATTAGCTCCTTGAATCACACGTACATCCATTACATTAGTAGACTGCCTTCCGTCATTACCAAGTGATCAATCTGGTTCTTCGCCTGTTGATCAGGGGATATCCAAGTAGCCTTATGGGTGTCTTTATGTTGGAATCTCGTACTACTGACAACCATGTTTTTCGCCGCTAACAGTCTCATTCTGTTATCAAAAGTGAAGGCGTGTAGACTGAGTTTACAGTTGAATGGTTCGAAGACTTTTTCCCTGCCGACTTTAGCATTAAAATCAGCTAGAACAATCATAGTGTCATGGCCTGGTCTGCGGTCGTATGATTCCTTTAGGCGCTCTTAAAACATATCCTTGGTGTCCTCGTCTTTGTCTTCCGTCGCGGCATGTGCAAAAATGAGCGATATGGTGAAGTATTTCACTTTTATGCGAATGCTGGCTATTAGTGATGTGCGGTTCCGCGTATTTTAAGACCCGGTTTCGAGTCCGGTTCCGAGAAGAATCGGGTATTTGAACCGGTTCCGTTTCTCAGCAAATTGCTGTTCCAAAGAGGATTAAGTGAAATTTATTATTATAAGAATATAAAATTTGATAAAAATACACACTTTTCGTACCCTCACCCAAAGGTTAACACTTTTGGTTCCTTTGGAAACGAGTATTCAGGAACCATTATACGATTCATTTCAACCCGTTTTTCTATTCCTGTAGAATCGTTTTTCGGTCATTTGGAACCGTTTTCGGTTCATTAGGACCCGTCTTTCGGTTATTATAATTCCGGTCGGTTCCCGGAAAGATTCTGTGCATCACTAGTGCCTATACGTTCACTCGCGGGGTTGAACTTTGAGATGTGATGCCGCAGTTGTTTGCCACCTAACAATTTACAACAAAATTCATGCTTTTTCTCCTGTCAGCTGCAGTATATGTCACAATTCTTCTTCCTTGTACAGCCATGACCTGTGCATCGCATCTCCTGGATAGCAGTAATGTCAGCCTTATAATTCTCGACGAAATCTGGAAGATCGATAGTGGCATCGGATCTGTAAGGTGTTCTAACATTCCAAGTGCATATCCGTAAATATAACGGTGGAGGAAGGTGAGCCTAGCCCACCGTGTGTTGCATTTTACCTAATGCCAAGATGATTATAATTCAGCCGCCCATTATGGATCAGACGCTGACCAGAATGCAGTGTTTCTAAACTGGATTTTTGTTTCTTTACTTTTGATTGGCCGTTGGCTTGTAGTGTTGGATTATCCGCCTTCAGAGGGCAAAATAATATATCCAATAGTTCGAAGAGCTTCAGTGAAAGGGTCACCTGAGATGCATCAGTGATCGCATAACCAATCAGGCTGCTCATTCGTTTCGCCTTCTCACTCTATGTAGCTAACGGAGGGTTCCGATAAAGCCATTGCCCGGGACATACTTCTAGGAAGTAGTGAGCTACTTGGGAATAATTTCCCTATTAAGGAATCATTTCTCGCCACTCCCAAATGAGTGGCCATCAGAAAATTTCCACCTGCCTTATACTGCTCCGTTTCATGGACAAAAATCAGAAATCTGACTTGATTGGAATTGAATTTTTTTGGTATCGTTTTAAAGGTAATAGCGTAGCTAAGAAAATCAGCAAAGATTTTTTCAAAGAAATAGATTTTTTTTCCTCCAGAGCAATTCAAAGTGAGCGATTTGTACTCGTATGCAAAATAATTTGATTTTTTAGTTTCGTCCGTTAGTAGTTGAAGGAAAATATTGTTCAAAAATACATTTGTGAAAGAAATTAAATTATGTTCTATTTTTTGGATAGGTAAGAAGCGGTACAAACAAGTTTTGTTTTTATTTCGTATAAATCTTAAAATAAAATTTTTAATTGATTTTTAAAAATTGACTTTTTTAAGATGAATATTTGAAAAATTCTCATTTTTTTATGGCAATAAAAACATCATAAAATTCGGTGAAATATTTTTTCATGATAAATTAGTTTAAACTATTAGAAAATTGCAAAATCTTCTCCGCTTCTTTTAAATTTAAGCTTTTTAAAAAGTGCTTAAAATTCCTTTTTTACTTGTTAGTCAAATATGAATTATTTTGAAGGAGATTATTTTTACTTTAATTAGTTAATAAATATTTGCAAATATCAAGCGCTTTTGATATCCTCTGTCCGATGAACAATTGACGACTGAAACTGAAACGTAATATATCAGCCAAAATATGAATCATTGACTTCTTCAATTTACACGCACATTCACTAATATTTATGAATTACTGACGGAGAGAATAATGCAAAAGTACTGATACACACTTACGAGATAGACTCTATCGTTGTCTCTTTTTATTTCTCTTGCTCTCAAGAGAGCATAAAGAGTGCAACAAACTCGGCAAACAAACATAGATATATTTGGTACTCAAACACATATGTTATAACATATTAATCATTGTGTCTCAAACATGTAATATTGAATAGCAAACAAAATGTGTTTGGACACAAGTATATTATATTTGGGGCAAGCTCCAAACACACGTTATATTTGCATCCAAAGAACTAAAAACGACAAATTTTCGAGATTTTTTACAATTTGTATGGGAGGTACCAGAATTCGTTATCCGGTTTGCAAATTTTAGTTAAAATCTGTTTATTCGATAGGGTGTTACGACAGTCTATACATCTGTCCTACAGATGAAAAAAAAGGAATGGGTCCCTATCGATCCAACAAATAATGAAATTTTTTTTTCAGTCTTTTTCGTGATTTAACAACATCTTGTTCGAGTAGTTTCACGAAAAAATTCCAAAAATCCATTTTTATATGAATTGAGTAAAGTTTTGTCGTCTTTATTGGTTTCTTATATACATAATAAATAAAAAAATTACTTTAAAAAAAATATATAAAATCATACTGTTTTGCGGCTTCAAAAAGCATACATTTTTTACTTGATACACAAAAATTATAAGTTTCATGAAATGAAACAAAATAATACGAAATATGAGGTTTTTTTTTATTATTTTTGTTTTTTACAGTTTATGCATTTATCTACCAGGGAAAAATATGAACAAATCCCTATCTACTGCTATTGGAGAAGTGTTTTTGAAAACACTTGGTTTCTGCGTAGAATAATAATAATACAAATTTCGGTTTTTATGCCAATCAATGTAGATAAAATGCTATTTTTTGATAAGGTGGCATATACGTATGTTCCTCACGCAATTTTCATGAAACTTGTCGGAATAGTTCCATTTTTACAGCCGATAATAATTTCGGTTTGTATGGGCGTGGTGAATTTTGTGGATACTTTGAAATTTTCTTAATTCTATTATATTAGGGGCTCGTGCCAAATTTTATTACCCTAGGACGACTCCTTCTATTTTTGTCCCATCGATGTACTGGGACAAAGCACTGTGTGCCTGGTCAGTCCCATGTCCTTTAGATGATTGCAGTATGTATTAAAAAACTCGTCTATTACCTCGTTTACGCGCCGCTTTAATTCGTATTAACTCAAATCGTGTTATTTAGATATACGCGTTTTGACGCGTCCTTAACACGAATCGAAACTATTAAACGTGTCATCATAAATCGCATCCTTAATGCGAGCTAAGTGTTATAGAACCTAAGTGTCCCTATAAAAACGTCCTATGGTAACACGGGTTTGGTCAACTGATGTAAGCACATCATTTCTGAGCCAGTGTTGCCAACTCAAATATGAAAGTATTTGCTAACAAAGATAATTTAGTTAGGTGACAGTAGGGTAACCATTCAATTAACCATTATTCGGTTAATCGATTAATCGTGCTATAAAATTAACCGAACATTTTAATAATTAACTTTTTCGATTTACGATTAACTCGAACAAATAATAGCGATTAATCGATTAATAACATATAAGTACGTGTCAATGGCTCCTACAATGTGGCAACTCATATGACAACGATTTGCGAACAAATTTCATAACTTTACACACATTTCGAACAGATTTGATAGTTTGTTGAGAGAAAGCGCCGCACAGTGCTTTGGCTCATAGACATACATAAAAAAATTGTCTCAAAATTGGTTCATTAAATTGGGTGTAATAGTCTGATGAAATTTCAAGACCCACTGGTCACTTTGTATGGGGGTATCAAAATACCTGGTCCGATTCTGCTCAAACTATATCTATACAATAAGGATAATAGTCAAACAATTTTTGTAAAAATTAATCAATCCAATAGGGTGTTATAGTGTGATATAGTTTCAGAGCGACCCTACCTTTTGTATGGGAGTTACCGGAAAGCGTAGCACTTTTGGGTTCAAACTTTGAGATTTTTTTTTAATTTTGGCTTGCTACCAAAAGTCACTAATTTTCATGTTGCTGCAACTACGATTTGTGAATCGTACCTACATATATTTTATACTTTATAATGAAGATGCTTTTTTTACGTTTTGTTTTGTTTTAATAAATATGCCTAGTACAATGTTTGAACACTGTTTCCTTTTTTTGTTCTATTTGATTCGAATAATCGAATAATTTGATTGCGTTTTGTTCGGTTAATTGTCAGATTGAAATTTACGATTAACGATTAACCGATTAATCAAAAACCCCGATTAAATGGGTACCCTAGGTGACAGGCTAAAGAGAATTTAATTTCTTACTTTAAATATACTTTGTTTTAAATGATATTTGTTTGTCACATTCAATTCGTCAACAAAAGCTGCCATGGTGTGCTTTATAAAGGGTTTTTCAATAAGAGCGCTACAAAAGTTTAAAAAAAAAAACAAAACCGGTTTTAGATACCAATGAAATTCTTTATTCCTGTGAAAGTACGTTCGATGCCATTATGTATGGAACTCGATTTCTTTTGCATGGCCACCACGGGCACGCTTGCAGAAGTCCAGACGCTGAACCCAATTTTCGACGGTTTTCAAGCATAAATCGGCCGATACTGCTGCAATTTCACGTTCGATATTCGTACGAAGATCATCAATCGTCGCTGGCTTGTTGGCATAGACCATAGACTTGACGTAGCCCCACAGGAAATAATCTAACGGCGTCAAATCGCACGACCGAGGCGGCCAATCGACTGGGCCATTTCGTGAGATAACACGTTCACCAAACTTGGTTTCCAATAAATTGATTGTGGCATTCGCTGTGTGGCTTGTGGCGCCGTCCTGTTGGAACCACATGTCCTCCAAGTCCATATTATCCAATTCGGGCCAAAAATATTCGGTTATCATTGAACGGTAGCGATTCGCATTCACAGTAATGTGCCGGTCTTGATCATCACGGAAGAAGTACGGCCCAATGACGCCGCCGGCCCATAAACCGCACCAAACCGTAATTTTTTCGAGATGCAATGATGACTCATGGATTACGTGTGGATTGCTGTCTGACCAATAACGCATATTTTGCTTATTGACGAAGCCATTCAGCCAGAAATGAGCCTCATCGCTGAAGATGATTTTCCGATGAATTCCGCTCTTAAAGTTGAGGCCCCTGACTCCAAATTTCGGTAGTAAATTTTAATAATTTCGACACGTTGTTGGCTCGTATATCTTTCCATGATGAAATGGCAAACCTTACTGAAGAGAAATGTCAAAAGAGCGGAAAAAAATATGGCGTCGTTTGTTGTCTCTATCGATTTACTTTTGTAGCGTCTCTGTTGAAAAACCCTTTATATTGATTGTAAAAATTAAGTAAGTAATTAAGTACATATGAACATCTCTTCTCAATTGCAGAGTTGTAGATTGTGTACTAACAGTTGTAAATAAAAACAAGCCCTAATGTATGTATGAATTTTTTTTTATAATTTCCACGTTATTTTTCCACGTAACTTAGATTTTCGAAATAGAAAATAGGATTTTAAAATTATTCAAATATGTCATCTGTTTCAAATACTATAAATTGCTTCCATTTCCAACGTGGGCATATCAGTAGGACGGATATTTTCCGAAGAGAACAATGTGCAAATGAACCATATCAGCGAACGTATATTATCCAACGGTCCCTGTAAAAGATCAGAGATTGTTAAATAATCGATGAATATAGGCTGAGAATTTGAATATACTCGTACTAATTAATGATACAGAATGGTAGATTTCTCAAAGATGAAACATTTGGGTAAATTTCATTTTACCTCTTGTCTTGACAATAATTCCATATATGGCGTCATAATAGTCATAATTGATCCAATATCATTTGCCAAATTCATTAAAGTATCGGCATGGTATGTATTTACATCTAGGGAGCTTATTTTAATGCCCATATAATAGGTATTCAGGACGCCTGTGGCACAATTAAAAGCCGTTATTACATTATTGTTTTCAGTAGACATCAGACACATTACGAAATCGGAACAGATTTTAGGACCAAATGAGACTGAAATGAAGGACAAACGTTTTTGAATATTTTTACTGCAGATAAAACGGATGACAAATTTACGAATAGACACGAGGGCGTATCAAGAAGACCGCGACTTTTCGAACTTCCCTCGTAGTTATATGAAATGCAGCACTGTGAAATGAAATGTCAGATGAGAGAATAAATGTATTATTTTGAAATGTCAGATGAGAGAATAAATGTATTATTTTTATTTTTGACGTAGAATACGTCTTACCTTACGGTATGAGGAGTCATGTCAGGTTTTTATTGTTGTAATCTTTATTTCATTGAATTTGAGGAAACGGCTAGATGAATTTTTTTAAAATTTTTTTTGTAGGTAAATGAAGATGTTATCTTTCGTTTGATATACATTTCATATTGGTTGATATATTTCTAGTATTTTAATTTCTCAAATGAAAATTGTTTAAACACATACACTCAAACATATGTGTGGTGTTTGGTTGAGTGTTTTTGGTTGCTCAACATTGCTTAGGAACATGTATCTAGTAAAAAGTGAAACGAACAGCAAGCTAATGTTGCTTGGCAACATGTATCTAGTAAAAAGTGAAACAAACAGTAAGCTAACGTAATAAAGCTTTTTTTGCGAAAGCTTCAATAAAGCTGTTGTAACATTAATTTTGAATTGTAAAGCGTAAAGCTTTCACACAACGCTCGAATGCTAATGCGAAGACTCGATAAGGTAAACCTTTTTTAATATTAGGGCGGCCCTCTCAACATTCGCAGAACTTATTTCAATAAAAATATTAATTAAAATACATAAATTAAATTAAGTTTAAAAAAATTGAACATAATATTTTTTTTTTAAACGGACTTGAATCAAATGCCGTTGGTAAATATAAAAATTACAGCAGACAGTTGTCCGAGGCCTTCGGCCACGGACTGTCCCTGCAGGCTGTGTCAGAGACACGGCCATTAAGTTTAACGTAGAATACGCCATCCGATAAGACAGAAAACATATATAACAATAAATGATAAATAATATAAGCAAATGAATTTATTGTTATATATGTTTTCTGTCTTATCGGATGGCGTATTCTACGTTAAACTTAATGGCCGTGTCTCTGACACAGCCTGCAGGGACAGTCCGTGGCCGAAGGCCTCGGACAACTGTCTGCTGTAATTTTTTTTTTTATGTATGTATTCGTCTATGATTCCAGTGTTTGGTCAAGAAAGCGAAATGCGAACAGTATTTGAACTACACTATCGAGTCGCAGCGTTATTTTTTCTCATCTTTCAGGAATCAAAAAATCTGAATTTTTTGTAGGTTCTACTAGTAAAGGGTTTTTAACCAGAGATGCTACAAAAGTAAATCGATAGGGACACCAAACGACGCAATATTTTTTCCCGCTCTTTTGACATTTCTCTTCAGTAAGATTTGCCATTTCATCATGGAAAGATATACGAGCCAACAACGAGTCGAAATTATTAAAATTTACTACCGAAATTT
Source organism: Phaonia tiefii (assembly GCA_963931995.1). NCBI lineage: Eukaryota > Metazoa > Arthropoda > Insecta > Diptera > Muscidae > Phaonia > Phaonia tiefii. The sequence continues at coordinate 298,849,477 of OZ008368.1, forward strand.
GGAGTCAGTGGCCTCAACTTTAAGAGCGCTACGTCCAATTTATGGTCGTCAGCGATGAGGCTCATTTCTGGCTGAATGGCTTCATTTCTGGCTGAATGAATGGCTTGAATGCGTTATTGTTCAGACAGCAATCCACACGTAATCCATGATCCGTCATTGCATCCCGAAAAAATTACGGTTTGGCGCGGTTTATGGGCCGGCGGTGTCATTGGGCCGTACTTCTTCCGTGATGATCAAGACCGGCACATTACTGTGAATGCGAATCGCTACCGTTCAATGATAATCGAATATTTTTGGCCCCAATTGGATAATACGGACTTGGAGAACATGTGGTTCCAACAGGACGGCGCCACAAGCCACACAGCGAATGCCACAATCAATTTATTGGAAACCAAGTTTGGTGAACGTGTTATCTCACGAAATGGCCCAGTCGATTGGCCGCCTCGGTCGTGCGATTTGACGCCATTAGATTATTTCCTGTGGGGCTACGTCAAGTCTATGGTCTATGCCAACAAGCCAGCGACGATTGATGAACTTCGTACGAATATCGAACGTGAAATTGCAGCAGTATCGGCCGATTTATGCTTGAAAACCGTCGAAAATTGGGTTCAGCGTCTGGACTTCTGCAAGCGTGCCCGTGGTGGCCATGCAAAAGAAATCGAGTTCCAAACATAATGGTATCGAACGTACTTTCACAGGAATAAAGAATTTCATTGGTATCTAAAACCGGTTTTGTTTTATTTAAAAAAACTTTTGTAGCGCTCTTATTGAAAAACCCATTAGTACTGGCAACTTCTAAACCGAAACAAATATCCTGACTAAAACATTTGAAAAAATTGCAAACGACTAAATGTTTTTGTTGGGATGTGTTTGATTGGAATCTTACCCATAATATTTCTGAAATTCCTTGCCTCTGTTATAGTTAATATATTGCGCATAACCATCATATTTCCCAGCACATCTGTCATAACAGCAAGAACCCAGCTCATGAAGAATGGTATCAACATTTTCCAACATGAATAATAGTTATTCCAAATATTCGATTGCTTCAAGTCATCCATTAGCCGGTGAACTTCCGTAATTATTAACGATTGTGTCCATTCGTGTTGTATAACAGCAGAAATAAAAGTCCACATAGTAGGACTATACCACAAATGGCTCCATGTTGCAAAACTATTAGATAATTGGTAAGGGGAAGAATATCCAGGTTCAATATTTTGTGGCGCGTAAGTGATTAATTCGTCATTGATGTGGTTATAAGTGCCCGGTTCATTTAGAAAAATCACAAGCTAAAAAAGACAAGGTAAGGTTAAGGTAATTTTCCACCATGGGCCTAAAGAATACTCACAAAGCTGATAAACCAAAGTACAGTACAAGTACCACAGGAATAGGAAATAATTGGCCATTCCATGTAAGGTGCAAGTATGGCCGATATAAGATTTATAAATAATATACCAATATGTCCGGAAGTTAAAAACTGAGTACCTTCCAAATACCCACTGTGCCGATTTCGTATCTGTTGTGATGTCAATTTAATCACAGCCGGAAAGAGTGGTCCCTCAGTCACACCCATAATGAAGCGAATGCAAATTAAACCTCTTACTCCATAAAAGTCAACCACGCAGGGTGTAATGACAGTTAAAAAGGCAGTCAAAGTTAAACCTATAACAGAAATCCATTTGCCTCCATAACGTTCGACCAATACAACACCGGGAAAATGGCTTAAAGCATAGCCCACATAAAATGATAACATCATCAGGACCCTTAGTTGCTCCGAATGCGCGTACATATAGGTTTTTTCGGAAAATTCCTGATTAGATTTTACATTGTATGTCTCTTTTTGCAGGGGTTTGGTGCAATCATCATGACCAAATCCTTTACGATGAAAAATTTTGAAATTTAAATTGAATATTTTGGACTCTTTGGAATTTTGAACGGTGTCGTTTTTGCATTGGAGCCAATGAACACCATAACGCATGACAAAAGCGTTAGCAATGACCAAGAAGCCAAAGATGCCGACTACAATTCCAGGATATAAAAACAGAACTTAACAAAGATCAAAAGATTTTCTATTAGAATGTCATTGGTGTTAGTCTCTAGCTTTAGCTTACTATTACAGATTTTGGACCAACTTTGCAAAAGGTCCATGTTGAATCCATCTAAATCCTTAAAACGTTAGCTAGAAATCATTCTCTTTGTATAATTTATGTTTTATGTAAACATTTTAAAGAAATTGAAAAATTGTTTAGAACACTCTGTGGAAAATTGTGAATTGTTTTTAAAATAATTCTAGATGGATATTCCAAAGAAATACAATGGAAAATTCGACGAATGGGTTGTTTCTCTATAATACACATAGAGAAAATTGAAGTTTGTAAAAACAAAATTTATTCGCGATGATAGAGGAAACAATGTGAAAGGAAAAACCTAAGAGGTAAAAGTGAAACCACCGGTCATGGTACAGGATTCCCATCATTTAAAGATGTAAACTATTATGGTGTTGATTTTCGACCTTTTGGTGTTTAACTATAGCTTTGTTCGAGTACTTGACAAATTGTGCACTTTTTTACTGAATCGTGTTCGTTTACTCCAAAAGTACAGTAACTGAGAGCGAAACAGCGATAATTTTGACAGTTCGATGTTAGAGATCTTGCATATTTTGGTTGACGAAAATTTGCAAGATAAAACAGCTGTTTGAAATCAGCTGTTTCATGTAAACAACAGTGCAAATTAAATTGACAAAGGCTGAAAATAGTACAAATGAATTTTAAATATTTTGTTTAAAATATCACCGAAATTTAGAAAGAAAATGAAAAGCAATAATATGTAGTGGCATTCAGCAAATTCTTGTGAACCGGCGAAGTCATAATTGGACAACTGTGGCAGTATACATATATGTAATGTAACTACAATCCATAATGTGTGTAGCAAAGAATAAAATTACATCAGCTGTTTCTTTGTAAATTTTTTCTGGAAGTCGTTCGCGTACTTTTTGTCAAAATTATCATAAAGACAGTAAAATCCATTCGCTCAATAAATCAAACGTCATAGGTACGGTGGAAAGTAAACATTGGATGGTGGAAAACATGGGTTCAATAATACCAGATAGAGGCAATAGTAAACAACGTCCAACAAAGGAACAACAAACGAATTTCATGTTTTTGTGGCAAACAAGTTATGTTAAATACAATACAAATGTATACCAACGATAAAAGTCAACAAAAAAGTGCAAAATCATAGAGTAATCTCAGACTAGAGAGAATATTTGGCTCATCTGACGTTTCCTTTCACACTCTTCGTGATGCGGTCGGTGTGATAGAGAGATGTTGGACGAAAAGTGATATACACCAGGTGGAATTACAATAACTTCGTGCTTTAATTTTTCATGTCGTTTTGGTGAAAAACTTTGAATTTTAAATGTGTTTTACACTTTTTTATTGACTGTTATGTCGGTGGTGCAATGGTTAGTATGCGCGCCTCTTGTACAGGAGATACTGGGTTCGATCCCTGCTCCAACCACCTTAAAATTTCTTTCGACGACAGTCACCTCGCTTAGTGATGGCGACACTATCGAGTACTTAGCCATGAAAAGCTTCTCAAAATACCGTTCGGAACCGGTGTAAAACTGTAGGTCCCAATCAGTGAGTATACAACTAGAAAGCGCACAGCTCACTCATCCCTGGTTCATGGGATGTAATGGGAAACCATTTTTATTTTGTTATTGTTAGCATACATTTGTGTTGTATTTAACACAATAAATAGCGAATGATTCAAAACGTATTACTCTCTTTTTGTCATAACTTGGTCCATTCATAATTTTGATGTGAAACATTGATGCCTTTTGAAACATTTATGCTTTTTGTATTATCTTATGTAATAACATTGTCGAAATGGTGCATTTATATTGTTGTATTCTATAAATATAATAAAATAAGATTACGACTAAAATAATAAGACCTTTTATTCAGACTCTCTACATGAGAGCAGAAAAAGATTGCAATAAGTTCTCTATACTATTCAACACTTTTTCTCGTCGCTCTGTTTATGACAAAACAAAAACAATTATTTCAATGAGCTAAATATTGCTTTATCTATTTTAACAATATATTATTATATTACTAAGTCCCAATCCACACACGGAATCTTTTGTCGCCGGAGACACGAGTTCGTGGGAGAGGGAGGCGAGAAATAAGAAGAGGGGTACTTACGTCGTCCCTCCCTCTCCCACGAACTCGTGTTTTGTGGCAAACTAGTTGTGTTAAATAAAATACAAATGTATACATTTTTTAGTTCTACACCAAAACGACATAAAAAAGTTAAGTGAACATATTTTGTAACTCCACATTTCCATTTCCACAAACCTGCGACGAAGAGTGTGAAATGAAACGCCAGATGAGAGAATAAATGTATTTATACATATATTAGTCGATGCGACGAAGAGTGTGAAATGAAGCGTCAGATGAGAGAATAAATGTATCTATACCTATATTAGTCTATGGTACGTTTTAACAAAAAGGTGTTACACATCGCCCATGAGTTCGAACACTCATTGATTTTTTTTAAATAAATAGTTAAAAGTTCATTTTCATAAAACATATGTTTCAATCATCGTCATTGACAGTTATGAATGAAAAACAAATCGTCCAAATGGCGTCCACGACTTGCTTTACAGTACCTCATTCGATCTACCCAATTTTACAGTTAATTTCCGATTGTTTGGGCCTCTATCTCGTGAGCGACAGAGATAATAGTCTAACGGGGTCAAATCGCAGCTGCGATGCGGCCAATGGACTTCCGAGTTGCGGCTGATTATTGCGGTTTCCGAACTCAACCCGCAAAAATCGATTGTAACGCTGGCTGTGGCACGTCATCCATATCATTCTCTTCACATTTTTGGAACAAGAACCGCTGAGCTTGAAATGGTAACGCTCGCCATTAATGGCAACAGCGGATCCTTGCTCATGTTTGAAGAAAAATGGACCTATGATGGTGCCATGCCTAAAACCGCACCAAACTTACTCATTGTGGATGCATCGGCTTCTCCTCGACGGTGTGTGGATTTTCCGAGACTCAAATGCGACAAGTTTGTTTGTGGGAGAAATGTTCAATTATTCGAACTGTGTCGAGTTGATGTCTGTTCGAGAAGACTTTCAGCTACATCGGCAATTTTTTGCACTGAACGTACTGGACGAGCACGTATACGAGTTTTTTTTGAAATTAGGACCCGGATTGACGAAACCGCTTGACAAATTGATCCACATACTGCATTGATGGCTCTTCTATCAAATGTATTTCGTAGGTTTCTTAAAGTTTGAGTTGAAGCCCCAGAACTTTGGAAGAAAGTTTTTAATATTTCCCAATTTCCTCAATCGTAAAGTGACCTATTTTGTAAATTTCCAACCTTTCACTAATAATCTGTCACGTCATAAATGCCAAATTGGTCATCTGCATTCGAATCAACGTGTGGTTCAAATTCAAAATTTTATACGGCCTACCCTTTGTCTTAATTTTTGAATTTCTGCAAGATTAAAAGCCAAACTAGGTTTGATTTTCAGGCTCAATGAAATCCATAAAATGTGGTGTAATGCATAAGAAACAGTGAGCACTATTTTATGAAGCCGACGCTTCAGTCGTTTTTCAGATAAATTAAAGGGCAAAAATTTCATCACCAAAAATGTTGCTGTTTTCAAAACAATTGTGCTAAAAAATTGCACCGAAATGAAAAAAAATGGAAACTTTTTGGGAAAATTGTGCTAAACGGCATTTGGCTTAATTTTTCAAAAAACAAGTGCCAAAACCAAAATAATTATGCCAAAACGGCACAAATTATGCCAACATGGTAGCACTGATACTCGCTAACGTGACGTAGATACGCAGAGAGAGAACAGTTTTTAAGCACCATTGGCGAAATCTTATTATTTCTTTCATTCATGGCACAAACCATCTACGCGACACAATCGTTGTTTTCTCAAACCATCTCAATTCTCAAGAGCGTAGTATAACTGAGAGCATGAGACGCATTAAAAACAGAACATCTATTTATTTCGAATGTGTATGTATGTATGTGTGTTTTCTCCATTCGTGTGTTACTCCGCGTTAGGTAAATAGCGAAGTCTGGTGATTTATGTGTTGAGGGTTGCTGGCTCTTGAAAACAAAGTATAGGGCCGGATCTGCGGTCAACATATATTGCTGTATAATAGCAATTGGATCGATATTAAAAATTATTTAAAAAAGTCATTTATTTAACCCTCTCAGGGTCAGGAACATTTTATGTCGCGCTAAAAAGTATTTAGGGTAATATGATGGCGCTGAATCCAGGAAAAATACTAGTTTTCATCTGGGGTGCCCACCCCAGCTGTTAGGGGATGTCGAGTATATTCGACATTGACTTCCAAAGACACCTAATGCCTTTAGGGATGTCGAATACATATATTCGACATTGACCTCCTAAGACACCTGCTGTTGTTATGCAATTCTGATACAATTATGAGGTAAGATATAGTTTTTCAGAGTTTATTTATTAGTTTTAGTTACTCATAAAAAACACAACGCAATTTGTAAGCGCGCAAAACTTATTTTGTCTATTTGACAGTTCAACAGCTGGATACTTTTTTTCATGAGCTGCAAATTCTTGCAAGTAAAAATTTCGCTAGCAGAAATTTGCAGCTACTTTCACCTCTTTCAAGTTCTTACGCTCTCGTTTTTGCTCTCTGTTGCAAGTTTTTCGAGTTCGTGAACGCTTTGCCAGTAACAATTTGTAACAATTTTTACAAGTTTTTTGATAATGAGCAGACCTAATTATGAGGTAAGATATAGTTTTTCAGAGTATATTTATTAGTTTTAGTTCAAAAAAAAAAAAATACAAAATTTCAAATGCACAAAATTTGATTTTTAACATATTCGTATTAATTATTATTTTTGTGAAAGTTTTCAAAACAATTCAAATTCTGCTTTATGCAGAGGTAAACATTGCAGTTCTTGCGGATTATAAATGTACTTTTATTGCAACCCTGCGCCTTGCATCGATCGGCGCTCTTTGCTTCCAAAAATATTGGCATATGCAACTTCTGGTCATGACGAACCTCTTGTGGTGGTACTTTTTGGAAAGTATTCTTTCTTTTTTGGGGTGGTGGTGGCATCGATTCGGCGCTGTCTGAGCTGTCACTGTTGTTCGTGTTCTAGGTTGTATATGAACTATCTTTGGATGGTCTTCCTCGTTGTCGTGGCGTATACGGCAAATCTTCTTGTTGAGCGGCGAGCAGAGTTCGAGCAACTTCAATCCGAAAGTTCATCGAATCTAGTATTTTATTATTTGGGATTTTCATTTTAATGCAGTCACGGCGATACTCCATCCATGCCGCAGTTAATGCCAAATCAACACAATGCATTATTACTCGTAGTGTCCACTTTACTGAGCGTATATTTATGCGGTAATATTGAAGCATTTGATCCAACAAATCGACACCGCCCATGCTTTCTTTATACATTCGTATAACTTGGGGCAATGCATTATTACTCGTAGTGTCCACAACGTAGTGTCTATCAATGTTTACAAACTCATTATTATTTTTATCCCAAACGCTTAGCTTTATCTTCTGTGCCAATTCCAATATAGTTGGAGCCAAGATTAACAATTTTATTGTCATACCAGCGAGTGATAATTACATTACCGTCGGCACTTGTACACTGAGCGGATGCTCCACGTCGTCTATGCTTCATTTCTTTCTTGCTTGCCAGGCGAGGATTACAAAATCTGTTGATTCGTATTGTTCCAGCAGCGTTGATGTTGTTTTGCTTTAAAATTTCGAACAATGCGTAGGATGGAAAGTAATTGTCGAAAAACAAATTATTTTTAGGTATGCGTTGAGTGAGATGAAGCACAATAGCCGAAACAAATCCAACGGTTTTTACCCATTCTTGGTTTAAATCCGTTGTTGCACTTTGGTAGACAATAAAATCATATGGCATTGCGCTTTTACCGCACATGAATAACACTTTTATTACCCATGGACACGGTTTACCTCTTATATACTGCTTAGCAATGAACTTGCCTTTCAACGGAATGATTTGCTCGTCGATGCAAAGATTTTCTTCCAGTGGTACCTGCATTAGACGACTTCGGACCAGTTCAATGATTGGTGACACTTTATAAAGACGATCTTTGCATCCAGACTCCACTGTATTTATATCAACCAGATGCAAATTATTTCGAATGACAAAGAATCGTTTGCGCGTCATATTCTCAGTGAAGAATGTAATGTTAATTGCTGAATCATAGAACATCTCCACTCGGGGTAATTTTTTGAACATAACTTGAACAACTTTCCGCTGCTTAGCGCATACATATTTGTGTAGTGTGCCGTTTTGGAAAAAAGTCATCCGTTAAATATTTATTGAAATAGGAGAACGGTGATCCAACTTCTAATACATCAGCTTTTTCTGATGCTGGACTAAAGGTTATGGCTTCTTGAGTTCTGAATTTTTGAACTGTCTGCCAGATTATGTTTTTCTTCTGTGTGCAAGAATGTGAAATATCCTGAGCTTTTCCCGGAAATTCGTCAAAATTATCCGGAGAAATAGCTTCGTGCTCGCCAAGCACAACATACCTGTACCTCGTTTCTGTAGTTCTCGAATCGAAAACGTTTTCACATTAAGCATGAAACAAAAAATTCCACCGTTTCTCGATTTGTGAGTAAAAAGTGTTTCTGTATATCAATGCGAAAAGAGGCAACACTGATGAAGTTTTGATTGGAATATTCCAAGAAAGCTGTCAAGTAAGAAAAAAATATAAACAAACAAAATAAACTAGCGCGAAAAAGAATAACAAAAGAAGTATAGACATGTATTCAACTGCATTTTATTTTTGCTTTCTTGATTTTTCTGTAATATTTTGGAAAAATTAATTGAAATACATAACAGAAAGGATATAGTTCTTCTCTTCTCCACTTAAAAAATAAGTTTTAATTTCTCAAAAAACCTTTTTGTAGAAGCAATATCAAAATCTCGCACCGTTTTAATTTGTGAGTATTTTTGACGTTTCACATTTTAATTTTTTCGACTCACTACTTTTTAGAAACAGATTTTCTCGCATTTTTCCAATAAGAATGAAAAAAGCAGTACGTCACAGAAAGTTTTCGCAAAACAAACGTTGTAGAAACAGTCACATGTGAGAAGCGATTTTTTGTACCGATTCCTAGCGTTTTTGTTTCAATTCACTTGTTTCATGTGAAAACTTTTTCGATTCGAGAACTACAGAAACGAGGTACTGGATAGTCTTCAATAATTTCGTCAACATCTGACCCAGCTTCTAGCATCGCCAATATTTGATCGTCCGATAATGCTGCCATTATCTATGAAACACAAGCGAAAATTGATACTATTTGTGAACTAAAACATAAATTTGCACTGTACTATAGCAGTACAAACAAAAACGACCTTTCAAGGTAAATGTCGAATATATTCGACACCCGAAAAATGATCGCCGATAGAAGCCGTTTTATTATTCCCTAATTATTTTTTCATAAAACGTTTACTAACACAAGTATCATTACTCACCAATTTTTTCGATATCGCCTGATCACTAGAAATATGCTTTTATTTATTTTAAAATTTATCGTTTTTAACAAGGCGGCATGCACTTCTTCACAGATCGTTCACTACTGATGAAACAAATCGAATACCTGCAACGATCACAATTATGAGCGACAATAGTGTTTTGCATCGAACGAAGAAAACAAAAGAGAACACACACACAATGTCTAACGGGAAATTATCGGCCATCAAAACAAACGCACATGTAATGTCGAATATATTCGACAAACAAAAACGATGTATACAGTCCGAATTTCTCTTCACTCAAATGCCAACAATCAAAACGAGTGAAACCCTAGTACTTCTCTACTCTCTCTCTTAATCTCTTCGTTGAATATTTCAATACACGAGCTGCTCTTTGATAGTGTTATTGTATATATGTAACTATACAAATTCCAACCATGTTGAAGTAAAATTACATAAACTATGCAAAAAGTATGAAATAAGCAAGATATGACGCGAGAGAGAAATGCGTTTGAGTGAACTCCTAGCACTTTTTGGTTCTCTTTTACCAGGGTTGCCAAGTTGCGCACATCTTCTGGTCGTCTAGATTGCGCATACGCGCAGCTTAAAGGGAACGTTGCTGACCGGCTATAAATCCGAAAACAAAGCAGTGTTAAATGTTTTCTTTTTGTTTTTTTTTTATTTACGATAATCGAAAAGCTGAGTTTTGTTTCTTGGTATGATACCTCTTTCAGTTAATGCTTACAAAAAAATTTAGTTATGAAAATAAAATTGATTTAGTTAAAAGTTATTTGCCGCAGTATAAAAAATTAAAATCGTTTCCATTATATTTCCCATCGCTGTAGATTGGCCACGTTTAACTAAGTTGGCCGGATTTCTTAAATCAATACAGGTGCTTGCACGGAGAGTCCATCAGCCCAGATGTTAAAATCCGGTGGCGAGGATGTGATAACATATTCGGGCTTTATTTTTTCCATGTTCTTTATTTACAAACAAATGTTTTAAATTACATGTACACACATATAAAATTTAAGTAATCAACTACTACAAACAGCATTAGGCAACAGTCTTTAGTTATTTGCCCTTGCCTTTTTGGCGCGCTTCTCGTCCTCGTATTCCTTAAGTGTAACGGGATCATTGTAAGGTTGTATTTCGCCCGAAGCCCAAATACAATAGATCACCGCGGTGACGCAGAGAACTACGAAGGCAACCCAGAACACCATACGCCATTCCAACATAGTTGCCTAAGGATCAGATAAATATTTTAAATAAATATTCAAAAATTATGGAGTTCATATTAAAACTTACATTGGGTGTCATAACACCCACCATGTAGGGTGCAAGAACACCCGTAATGGCTCCAATGCCATTAGTGATGGCCATCAATGTACCCGCATAGTTGGGACTCATATCCAAGGGACTAAGTTTCATGCCAGCATAGTAGGTTCCCATTAGCCCCATACAAATTGTGAATAGAATAACAACTGCCACACGATTACAGCCCGCATAAGAGGCGGCAACCATGAAAATGGCTGGACCAAAGGCAGCTGGAAGTAAATAACTTAGGCTTGAGTAAAATTTAATATTTTGTTTATCCTCTTACCTAAAGCCGTCATTAGTTTACGAGTGTTTGTTGTATTCAATATATTTTTATGAATCAACCAATCCGCAACAAATCCAGACGAAATCGAGATGATCCACATCGAGACATAGGGCAGTGATGATAAGAAACCATTAGCCTTAATTGAGAATCGCATGATATCTGACATGTATTTAGGCAAATCCGTAACCATAATATAGAAGCCCCAATCGTGACCGATTTGAGCGGATATCAAGGCAAGCATAGGTACGCTGGTGATGATAGCTATCCAGGGCGTAGGATGCAAATTTTTATTAAAGGTTGCTTCATCCATTTCCTTGGTCAAATATTCAAGTTCAGAGGCTTTAATGTAAGGATGAGACTTGGGATCATTGAAACATAAAAGGCTCTAGAACAAAAAAGAAACACAATTAGGGGTTTTACTCACGTAATGGATAAAATATAAATACTTACGAAGAGTATGAACCAAACTAAACTCGCCCCACCAAATACGTAGAATACTACGTCCCAGTCATAAGCATCTATTAGCAAACCCGATAACGTGTTAGACACTATGGTACCAATTTGACCGCCACCCAATACCAAAGCCCCCAACTTGCCACGCTCCTTTGGCGGTACCCATTTGGACAGCAAAACACTCAATGCAGGGAAAGTAGTACCTTCACCCAAACCCATCACAATGCGTACAATAATCAGAGCCGTTGGACCGCCCTCGGTGATGGCCAATGGTGTGATGACCGTGAAAAACGCTGTCGATAGAATGCCCAAACCTAAAACCCATTTGCCTCCGAATTTATCAGCCAAAATACCGCCCGGTATGTGTGTGAAAATATAACCAATATAGAACGAGGCTAAAATGAAACCTTGCAATTCTTCAGACCAGTGATACTGGCCAGCACCCTGAAAGTACGAAAAACAAAATATCCGTAGAAAACACCATGCTTAAATGTGTATTACACTTACAGATGTTTTTAAACTCAGAGTAGAAGCTTGACAAACGACTGATTCATCCTCTCCAGTATGATTTTTCTTAACCACCAACTCTGTAATCGCCATAGATAAACTAATGCGCATAGTGTAGGCATTTACGATGGCCAAAAAGGCCATAATGGACATTATCACACGCTGTGGTAAAAGGAAGTCTGAAAATAAACCACAATATGTTAATAAAATGTTGATCAATTAAACTGGCGTCCAGGACTATAGACCATCAAGGAAAACTATTCCGTTGTGAACGAGTAAGATGAGATTCAAAAGAAATTGCATTTCATTCTAGTTTGATTTGAAATACTTCAATTTATAATATGTCCCAATGTAAGTAGTTGTGAAATTAGTTGGTGTGCATCGATGTGCTTAGCGGACATAACCTCAAATTCAATTTTATAGGTTATGGCCGTTCAGTATAGCGGCCTAGATTTAAGTCTTTGTGTTTTTTATTTTGCATTTTCCTTACATTTAGAGCTAGAGCTGTCCATACTAGAGCTGTCCAAAAATTACGTTTACACAATAACAATTTTTAGCGAAAAATGTATGTTGAAATTTGTAAATTAATTGAAAGATTTTTATAGAATTCCCTCTATATTGAACTTCAAATTATATTTAAATAGGTTTGGTAAATATTCTGAAGTATGAGTTGACAATTAAAAATTCAAAAAATAGGGTGCTTTATAATGTTACTTTTCGATTTCAAAACTGAGCCTTGTGAATATAAAAATGTTTTACAACTTTGAGTTAGGATGAGTTTCACACTCGTCTTTTCAAAGCTCAATTCAAAAGCTTACAGAAAATTTTCATATTAAATGACATTTAAATGACAAAATTCGGGAATTTAAAGTCCAGTTAAATGGAGAATTTGCAACTGTGAAACTGAGCATGAGCATTAGACAGTCAAAATTTCTCTTCACTCAAATGCCAACAAACACATCGAGTGAAACTCTAGTCATTCTCTGTTCTCTCTCTTACTCTCTTAATTGAATATTTCAATACACGAATAGAATTTTGATAGTGTTATTGTATATAATTATACAAATTCCAACCATATTGAAGTAAAATTACATAAACTATGCAAAAAGTATGAAATAAGCAAGATATGACGCGTGAGAGAAATGCCTTTGAGTGAATTTCTTGCACTTTTTGGTTCTCTTTTACCAGGGTTGTCCAATTCTAGATCGTGAGAAAAGCAAACAGGATGTACAGGTACAGAAGGAAAAACCCCGCAATTTGGCAACCCTAGTAGAAGAGAACCAAACAAGTCGACGCGATTCACTCAAACGCATTTCTTTCCCGAGTCATAACTTGATTATTTCACACTTTTTACGTAGTTTATGAAATTTTGTTTAAATATGGTTGGAATTTCTATAGGTAGATCGAATAACATCAGCAGAAAACTGCTCGTGTATTGAAATATTCCACGAAGAGAGTAAGAGACCGAGCAGAGAAACGACACGCTTCACTCGTTTTCTTTGTTTCTTCTCTATACAATAGTTGGTTTATGAGAAAAGAAAATTTACTCATGGAGTGGAATGCCAACAAAGAAAACGAGTGAAGCGCGTCGCTTCTCTATTCTCTCTCTTACTCTCTTCGTTGAATATTTCAATACACGAGCAGTTTCTGATGATGATATTGTATCTAACTATAGTAATTCCAACCATATTTAAATAAAATTACATAAAGTATGTAAGAAGTATGAAATAATCAAGTTATGATGCGGAAAAGAAATTCGTTTGAGGGAACCGCGTCGACTTTTTTGGTTCTCTTTTACATTTATTCTCTCAATAAATTAAAAGTCATAAGTTCGTTGGAAAGTAAACATTGGATGGTGGAAAACATGGGTTCAATAATACCAGATAGAGGCAATAGTAAATAACGTCCAACAAAGGAACAATAACCGAATTTCGTGTTTTTGTGGCAAACTAGTTGTGTTAAATACAATACAAATGTAGGTATACCAACGATAAAAGTCAACAAAAAAGTGCAAAATACATTTCAATTTTTCAGTTCTGCACCAAAACGACATGGAAAAGTTAATTGAACATATTTTGTAACTCCACCTGGTGTAAGTTAACTTTTGTCGAATTTCTCTCATTTCCACAAACCTATAACGAAGAGTGTGAAATGAAACGTCAGATGAGAGAATTAATGTGCCTATACCCAATTCGTCTATGAGCTGGCCTTTGACTCAGACAAAACATTATCATCGCCTGAGGTATCAAGATCTAATCTAATGCTGACTACACACGTGGGAATATTAGTAGAAAAATTGGAATGTTGCACTTAATGTTCCATCGTTCCTCAAATATCAAAACATTTTGAGATTTTGTGTTTCCAAACACAATGTTCCATCGTCTGTATCCATGTTTACTGTTTTTACCATAGAGTAAATCTTACTAGAGAGCATGTTTTCCTCAACTGACTTTTCTTTTCCTCACGAAGAGTGTGATGCTGTCGGTGATAGAGAGACGAAAAGTGACATACACCAGGTGGAATTACAATAACTTCTTGCTTTAATTTTTCATGTCGTTTTGCTGAGAAACTGTGAAATTTAAACGTATTTTGGACTCTTTTGTTATATTTTATTGTTAGTATATATTTGTGGTTTTTTTTTTTTTTTTTTTTTTTTAAATCGAGCGAACCCGTCGCCGCCACTCTTACCCGCCCCTACCGACCGAGAGGGCCACGTCCCCATAACGTGAGGACAGCGTACACATTATAGACCGGTCTATAACGGGAGAGCAAGGGTCATAAGTTCACACGTTACAACCAACTACAGAAATTCTTCACCAGTTGGTATTACACTAACATAAATAAGTATAAAAGTACATCACGAGATATTAATATAACAGACTTCATAATATATAATAATTACGAGCAAAACGAAAACCCAGTTATAAATCAGACAGACAGACAGATAGTAAGGATAAAGTAAATTTACATATGTAAAGGAATATATAGCACTAATGCAATCTGTTCAAATGACAAATTATCCTAGACTTTGTAGTTTCCCAACTACCAGTGAAATCAATAAACTGATATAGCTCATTAAAGTCACGACACATTCTCCTAACTGGATCAAAGGACGCATAATTCGAACGCTGAAACTCGATGTGAATGAGTTTATAGTACTTCGTGGGTCTCAATGGGATATTTATGAAAATCTTAGATAACAGAAATTCAGAACATATACATCCATCAATTATCTTCAAAGCTGTAATAGAGTTTATCATGGTACGTCTACTACTAAGAGTCGGCAATCTGATCAATGCTAGTCTACTGCTATACGAAGGAAGATTATGGTTCGGGTTCCATTGAAGGTTTCTCAGACAAAATATGAGAAGCTGTTTCTGGACCGATTCAATCATATTAACATACAAACTTACACAAAAATTTTAACGCACAAAACGAAATGCCGTTGCTGATTTATTGTTGTATGGTTTGAGCCATTGCCTCTATCTGGTATTATTAAAGCAATACTTTCCAACATCGAACCGCCCATCTGCAACACATCAAATGATATACATATATTTATTGAGAGAGTTGGCGTCTCTATACGCCATTACTCTATGGTTTTAACAACCAATGGAGTGCGTAGAGGAATTATGTACGAAATACATAAAGCAACTACGGTATAGAGAAGAAAATTTACTCATGGAGTAGAATGCCAACACAGAAACCGAATGAAGCTTGTCGCTTCTCTGCTCGCTCTCTTAGACCCCTTTCACACTCGGCAAGTTACTTGCGCAAGTCTCTTGCCCAAGTCTTGGTTTGTTGATGACAGAGGTAAGGTCGGGATAGGGGAATAAATTTTGAGTACAGACTTGCTTGTACTCGGAAAGTTGAAAAACTGACTTGCGCAAGTAACTTGCCGAGTGTGAAAGGGGTCTTACTCTCGTCGTTGTTGTTATTGTCATGTTATTGTATATAACTATAGAAATTCCAACCATATTTAAATAAAATTACGTAAAGTATGTAAATAGTATGACATAATCAGAGAAGATATATGCTTGAAAATGCATATTGCATATGCATTTTGCATATTTGGCACGTTCACGCATATTTTGCACGTTCTTGCATACAAAAGCATATATTTGGCTTTTCCCGAAAATAAAAGGAAAAATTGTCTAAATTTTCCACAAAAATTGTTCTAATATTAAAAAAAATTCTGGTAACGATTTTTACGCCCATTTTTCATATACATCTGGCAACATTGTAAACAAATTTTGATTTGCGCGTCATTTTCTGTATACGTGTTTTTTGTGCTATTGACATAATAAGGCTGTTTTTTTATTCCATTAAGCTATCCCCACTTTTGACTTTCCAAATAAAACGATCCACACTTAATACTACAAAATGTGGCAACATTTGCTGTAATGGGTGAAAAACAAATTCGATATGGCAACACGTGCCAACAAATACATGGTAGCAGTACATGTTGTTGTAATTGTAAGCAGCAACAACAGACATTTTATTTTCGTTCATTCGTTTCAGTTGTCAAACTCTACACAAATATATACCAACAATACAAGAATACAAATAAGTATAAAATCAAAATACATATGATTTTGACAAGGAAAACGAAAAATGACATGGAAAACATTACATCACGTGTTTAAACGACTATACCTGATAGATAATTCCACCATGTTCAATATGTATAACATTTACCGCGCGTTGTTGTGAACAATTTATTTCCAATTTTGTTTTCAATCGCAAATAAAAATCTATCCTTCAAATTTAGAGATATAGAAGTACAAGTAGTCTTCCATTAAATAAAATAAGTTTAATGAAGTTAAAATGTATAAGCCATTTTGCCAATTTCTGCTTTTGAGTCTCTCCTTGATAACATTTTCATTCACAAGAAATGATAATAAATGTATCTACGATAACTTTTTGTTGCCATTTCTTGAAATTGAACATGTGGCAACATTGTCATTGCTCAAGTCGGAATTTAAGTGGGAAATTGAAATGCCACTTAATATCGCTTAGCTGTCTCGTACAAATTAAGCTATAATTAACTTTAGCAGGGTAAAAAAACACACTTAATGTCAAAAGAAAAAGTGTCTGCGGTAGAGTTCAAGTCGCGTGTTATCCAACAGTTTCCTGGTGTTTTTCGTGCGGATCGTTTTGTTCTTTTTTGCACTTACTGCAACTGTTCGGTCGCCACGACCAAAATTTTCAATGTTAAGCAGCATTTGGAAACGGCAAAGCATAAAGAAGCTGCCGAAAACCGAAATCCGAAGCAAACACAGAGTTTGGTGACGGAATACCAAGCAAAAGAGCAAAACACTTTTGCTATGGACTTGTGCGAAGCGTTCGTAGAAACAAATATTCCTTTAAAAAATGAGCCGCTGCCTTGCGAATCAACGCTTCGCCAGAGATACGTGCCATGTCTCTACGAAAAAGTTCTAAAAGATCTAAAGGAAAAGGCCAAAAGGGAATATATATGGATTTCTGTGGACGAAACGACGGATTCAGAACAAAGGCTGGTGATAAATTTAATTTTTGGGGTATTAACGTGTGACCCTAATGAACGCGCGAACAGCTACTTGTTCAACGCAGCAACAGTAGAAGCTGCCAAGGCCACCACTGTGGCCGCCTTCGTGAACGACAGTTTGTCTTTGCTTTGGCCAAATGGTTAGATGGAATTTAGCTGTTTAATGTGTTCAAATATTAACTTAGACTGTAATTTTTAAGGTATCCAGTACAATAAGGTACTTATCATTGTCACGGACGCTGCTTCATATATGATGGCTGCTGTTTGTGCTCTGCAGGTTTTGTACCCAAAAATGATACCATGGACTCCACAGATAAGCAGTTTGTTCGCTCTCAATTTCCGCTGGTGAACAATTTAATTTCAAGTACGAAATCTGTATTCCTAAAGGTAAAGTTTTATTTTATTATATTGAAGAATATTTTACTAACCACTAAATTTTTAAGGCCTCATCGCGACGCTATGAATTCCAACGAATGCTGCCAGGTATACCTCTGCCCCCAAGACCGTGTATAATGCGTTGGTGTACGTGGCTGAATGCTGCTTTTTATTATTGCGATCACTTCAATGATGTTAAAAGTGTTGTAGATTCGTTAAACAGCGACGATGCTGAAGCCATTCGTGTTTCTCAAGAGTTGTTCAGTTCAGACTGTGTTGTTTCTGATCTCGCTTATATAAAGCTAAATTTTTCGAGCCTGACGGGCGTGATTGTAAAATTTTAAACTCGAGGATTAGAGCTTAAAGAATCTATTCGCATTGTAGAAGAAATTCGAGCTTCTGTATCTTTAGAAAACAGTGATTACTCTTTAAAACTCGATGCCATTCTCCGAAGAAATAAGGGGTATGAACCTCTTAAAGAAATTAATCAAATTTTACGTTTTGGTATAGATGCCAAAGATCCATATGTCAAAAAACTTTCACCAACAGAGCTGACAATCTTTTCATACTGCCCCGTGCCGTCTGCAGATGTTGAAAGAAGTTTTTCAGCATATGGGAGTATATTGACAGAAAAAAGGAAAACATTTTCTTTTGAGAACTTGAAGCACCAACTGATAATTTATTGTTACTGTTACTGATGAGAATTTGAATTAAATAAAAAAAACTCTCTATTACACGTATTTGAAAAACTTTTATGTTGCATATTTTAGATGCATAATTTTCAGTTTTAAGGGCATATTTCAAGCGCTTATTTTGGCTTTTTTCGTGCTTGAAAATATCTTCTTTGGACATAATCAAGGATTGCCAAATTACGGTGGTTTTTCTTCTCTTCTTGTACATCTTTTTTGGGAAATATTTGCAAGGTAATCCAAAGATATGTGGTAACTCTCCGCAAGAAAACTTTCCGTTAAGGATAAATGATAAAATTTCTTACGAAAATTTCGCAAGAACTGAATATGGGGCAATTCCGGAAAATTTTGTTGCGGTGAGTTACCACCTGTCTTTGATTTACCTTGCAAATATTTTATTTATAATTGTAACTAATGAAATAACAACCCTGTAATTGATTTTGCTACGAAATTTCTAAATTTACGCTTCATGAAATTTTGGTTATTTTTTAATACACGTACTATATATGGCAACGACAATTTCATAAAAACTGAATACCTGCGTTAAATGACAAAATTTCTTACGAAAATTTCGCAAAAACTCAATACGGGGCTTTAGTTGGTAAGAAGTCATTTCTGATGACCGTCGTCGAAAGAAATGTAAGGTGGTCAGAGCACGGATCAACCCACCGACGGCCATTTTATAACAACCTAATATGGACGTAGTATGCTATGAGTTTCACGAACAGAACCACGATTTTCAAAATTAATCTGCACATTTTGTGCAGGCGTCAGTTTATTTATCATAAAATCAAACCAAATTAAACGTAAATCACGTGACAGCTATTCAAAATGGCTGGTACTGAAAACGGTGATGCCAACTTATCGTTCTATAGTTCTTACAAAAAGTAATTGATAGGCACGTTTTTTTCGTAACTTGTACAAGTTAAGTCAATTTTAGACGTTGAGAATAACCCCGAAAAAAGTGTTACCAAATTCGAGTGTGTTGTATGGAAAATACAGAATTTATGTCATTCCATTTCTTATATTTCCACGACGTTTCGAAAATTATGATGGAAATATAGGGGTAGTTAACTTTTTTATCAAAATATTTAAAAATTTATTGATTTTTTCTTCTTCAAGAAAAATAATTCCAAGACAACACTGGAGACAAACAACCGCTAAAGTAAAACCCCAAGGAAATGAAGTGTACAAGGAATGCCGACGAATACTTCGATTCTCAAAAGATATCTACTTTAACCGCTATCTTCCATGACTCACAAGAACGCCTTCGGTTCTGTCTGCTTGTTGCACCTTATGCAATTTTTTGATATACTTTATGCACTTTTTGGTACCCGTATGTCTTTTGGTACACATTTTAGTACCTTTATTACACTTTAAGTACTTTGGGTAAAATTTTAGTACAATTGGCTTTTTTGTACTTGTGGTACATTTTGTGGTAAATTTTCATATGTATTTTATGGTACATTTTATGCACTTTTGAGGAACATACTAGGTTAAGTAAATATTATATGTAGTTTCTGGTACATTTGATGTACTTTTTGAACAAATTATGGTGAATAAATGATACCGATCCACATTCATCACTCATCATTCATTCTCATACCACTAAACAATTCCATTTTATATCTCGCTTGCGATATGAGATCTGTTCCCTAGCTCCTCGTTTTACTCATTTAAAACCTAAAAGAGAGCGTAGAAGACTATATAAAAAAAGCACGTGGATAGCTCGGGGACGCGTGCGTTGTTTGTTTTATTTTATCTCGTGTTACGATTCCTGATTTATTTTTGAATAGAGCGATATCCCAAAAGAAACCTCGTGTTTGGAAATTTCGTTTAACCAAACATCTGTTTCTCATTGTAATAATTCACTGCTATTTTAATTGAAAACTTCATATGAGAAAATGTCTGCTGTAATGTCGTTGCAGAATAATTTTATTTTCTCTTTGACTTTTAAATGAACAAATTGACAAATAAAAATAAATAATTATCTGATGAAGCCAAGTTGATTATACTCAACGGATATGCGTTTTTTCGTAACAGTTGATGTTAACTTATGTATAAAGGTTACGAAAAAAACATCCCTGATATACATATTATGTACTTATATGTAACGTTGTTTTCAATAAGATCGCTACAAAAGTTTTTTTAAATAAAACAAAACCGGTTATAGATACCAATGAAATTCTTTATTCCTGTGAAAGTACGTTCGTTGCCATTATGTATGGAACTCGATTTCTTTTGCATGGCCACCACGGGCACGCTTGCAGAAGTCCAGACGCTGAACCCAATTTTCGACGGTTTTCAAGCATAAATCGGCCGATACTGCTGCAATTTCACGTTCGATATTCGTACGAAGTTCATCAATCGTCGCTGGCTTGTTGGCATAGACCATAGACTTGATGTAGCCCCACAGGAAATAATCTAACGGCGTCAAATCGCACGACCGAGGCGGCCATTCGACTGGGCCATTTCGTGAGATAACACGTTCACCAAACTTGGTTTCCAATAAATTGATTGTGGCATTCGCTGTGTGGCTTGTGGCGCCGTCCTGTTGGAGCCACATGACCTCCAAGTCCATATTATCCAATTGGGGCCAAAAATGAACGGTAGCGATTCGCATTCACAGTAATGTGCCGGTCTTGATCATCACGGGAGAAGTACGGCCCAATGACGCCTCCGGCCCATAAACCGCACCAAACCGTAATTTTTTCGGGATGCAATGATGACTCATGGATTACGTGTGGATTGCTGTCTGACGAAGCCATTCAGCCAGAAATGAGCCTCATCGCTGAAAATGATTTTCCGATGAAAATCCGAATCATTTTCAAGTTGTTGCTCAGCCCAATTCACGAACATACGACGCTTATGGTGGTCAAGCGGCTTCAGTTCTTGCGTCAATTTGATCTTGTAAGGATGTAGGCCAAGATCTTTTCGCAAAATTCGCCACAACGACGTCACAGAGATGCCCAACGCTTGAGAACGACGTGTGAGAGACACATTTGGGCTTTCTTGAACTGAAGCCTCAACGGCAGCAATATTCTCGACACTACGGCCACTTCTTTGTCTCACTGGCACGGGAACATTTTGTACTGTGCCTGTGGATTAAAATTTTTCCACTAGACGCTCAATTGTTGATCTGGTAGGACGATTATGACGACCATAAATTGGACGTAGCGCTCTTAAAGTTGATGCCACTGAGTCCAAATTTCGGTAGTAAATTTTTATAATTTCGACTCGTTGGTGGCTCGTATATCTTTCCACGATGAAATGGCAAACCTTACTGAAGAGAAATGTCAAAAGAGCGGGAAAAAATATGGCGTCGTTTACTGTCCCTATCGATTTACTTTTGTAGCGTCTCTGTTGAAAACCCCTTTATGTCTATCAAATATCAAAAACGGAAGGTATCGACGTATTCTCGACTTATAACCGGGCATCGACGAATTAGACTGAGTCAAAAAACAGCAATTGCCTTCACAAGGATATGTCATCAGAGTCTTACAAATACAACAGTGCAAAACGAATTTGAGTTATTTAAAAGGTAGAATGGAACGACCAAGATTCCACTAGAAAGATCAAGAAAATGGTTCCCCTTGAAAAGTAAAATATCGAAACAGATTTACATATTGTTACGAATAAGTAAAAGCTTTTGCTTGCTGTTAATGACTCTACTAACAGTATGTAAATAACAGGCGGTTAGTACTGCGTCTGAAAGTATGCATTGTAACAACGTACCAGCTCGCTAAACCAGTAGCATGAATTCACCTCAGTAAAGATAATTCAACAACGTCTAGAAGGTTCTTGAATTCGCTAGATATACCTTCTTTTGAGTATGGTGAGTTGGTATAAATAGCGGAGGTCTTTGGAATGGAGAGTTCAGTTTGTGATTAAACCCCGTAAAGTAAGCAACGCGAAATGATAGTAAAACATAAGACTTGTTAGAGTGTTATAAATAAAGTAAACTGTTGTACTACATAAGTAAAATAAAAGGAAGTTAAACCATTGTAATTATCGTAATTTAAAACGAACCTTGTTTTATTATTGGGAATAAAACAACGCAAAAAGGACGAATAAGGAAATTCGTAACAAAATAATAATCGAATTTTCCTTCCAAATACTCCACAGCAGAATTAAAAAACCAATTGGTTCTTATTATTTTTAAAAGATTTGTATTTATTTAATTTTTGTCCTGACTTATACAAAATATTTTACAATAAAAGTACCATTCATATATGTATGTACATCACAATATGGGAGGGAAACTTAAGTTTTTGTGTTATTTCATACAAAAAAATTTCGAAAAAGATCATTTAACTTAGATTTATTTAATTGCAAAATATATACTTTACTTTAGAAATGACTATAATTTAAAAGTTTAAATAAATTCGTTTTCGATATTTCGAATAAAGTTATAAACTAATAGGTGGATAGAAAATATTAAAGAGAAACCAAGAAATGTATTGTCAGAAAACACAGCAGAATGTTATGAAAGGCAGGGAAAAACTTTCTAAGAATTTAATAGTTGGGAAAAGGGCACAATACTTTATAAAAGAAGGAGCATGCTGTTTGATCAAATTTTGTTTGAACCAAAGAAAAACTTTATCGGTTCAATTATAAGGTGCGTTACAAAAATTGTGCTAGAAAAATATCACATACACTTCCACCATATGTGGAAGCAGCATTTTTGAAGGCGTTAGTTTATGTTTATCTTTGTTTGTTTTTTGAATCCTTTAGCATATTTTGGGAAATAACTTAACTGGTAAACTTATAAATTAATTAATACATTTTAAATATACATAACTATTTCTACATATATGTACATAGACAACAAATTATTTAAGTAGAGTTGCTTTTGAATGAAATCTAAATCTTGTCTGCAATTTCTTTAAGCCATGTTCAGGTATACCGCGATTTCGCAGATTTCATTACCATAAACATTGGATTTTTGTCTAGCAAACATCTTGTTTGGTGTATTGAAATTTTGAAATCGCGGTATACCTAAATGCAGCTCCTTTTAATATGTAACTACTTAAGCCCTATTTTCAGTTTTTATGAAATTTTCGTTCCCTTAAGAAGTACTTGTCATTTACTTGGTACTCAACTCTTTGCGAAAATTTCGTATGCAAAATCAAGTACAGGGTTGTTATGCCACAGTTATTTCATACGAAATCAATTGTTTGGGACAGGTATTTTAATATTTCGAATATTTTAACAAACAAAAGTAACATGCGTTAAAAATAAAATGGCGTGCAAAGAGGAATTATTAATGGAATATTGCCAACACATATTTCCGTTTAGAGATAAATGACAAAATTTCGCAGGAACTGAATACGGGGCTTTAGTCTATAAGTAGTCATCATCTCTGATTGAACAAGTTCTACTTAATAAAAACAGTTAAAAATACTGTTCTTCTGTAGAATGGGATCAGTTTGGGTTTGAATGTCCCATTCAAAATACACAGTTGGTACCAAGGCGTTACAAGTTTTCTTTTGAATCCTGAATATTTACAAGTATAAGGTTTAATAGTAAAGGCCGGTACTAACTTCACTCGCGCGAAAACATTGAGCAACATCAACTTGTTTCGGTGCGAAACTGGCAATCAACATATCAAGTGTTGACGACTACATTTTTCTCTGTTTTTACACTAAATATATATTTTTTGAGAAAATGCATGAGAGTTGACAACATTGTTAATTACTTCCTACAATTTGATTGGTCGTTACATTTTTCTTAGCAAACTTAAAAATGTCGCTCGATACATGTTGCTGATATTCCGTGCGAGCGATAAATTTAGTTTAAAATGACGGACATTTGTCATCGATATTTCGCAGGCATATATTTTTTTTGTATAAACTTTAATAAAATTTCGCCCGAAATATTGAACTTAGTGCAGGCCTTTATATATAAATTAAGTAATAAACTACTCCGTATTGCATGTGGCAACAGTTTTTAGTTTTTTTCCTTTGTCTTGTTGCCTCGCTCCTCGGCCTCGTAGTCCTTATATGTAGGGGGATCATTGAAATCTTGTATTTCGCCCGAAGCCCAGAAACAATAGATCACAGCGGTAACGCAGAGCACGCCGAAAGCAACCCAGAATACCAAACGCCATTCTAGTAAAGTAGCCTGGAAATGGAAAATATTTTTTTAATAAGATTGTAAATCATTAGAGTTCAGTTTAAAACTTACATTTGGGGTCATAACACCCACTAAGTAGGGTGTAATAACACCAGTAATAGCACCAATGCCATTAGTGATGGCCATCAATGTACCCGAATAGTTGGGACTCATGTCCAATGGACTTAGTTTCATGCCAGCATAGTAGGCTCCCATTAGACCCATACAAATTGTAAAGAGAACAACGACCGCCACACGATCACAGCCGGCGTAGGAAGCAGCAACCATGAAAATGGCGGGGCCAAAAGCAGCTGGAAGTTAAAAAAGTGAGTTTTGTAAGATTTACTATTAAAAAAATAAAACTGAATATAAATACTAATGTTTTTTTTATATCATAACTTCAATAACGTGCAATGACACTCGAATTTTACAAAAAGAATGTACAAGTAGAGAAGAAAAACCCGGCGCAATTTGGCAACTCTCGTAGAGAGAACAAAAAGCGAGTGAATCGCCTCGTTTCTCTACTCTCTCTCTTACTCTCTTCGTTCAAAGAGTATGGAATTTTAAATAGAGAAAAAAATTTACTCATGGAAAATTTACTCGATTCTCTGCTCTCTTTCTTACTCTCTTCGTTGAATATTTCAATACCCGAGCAGTTTTTTGAAGATTTCATAGTATCTAACTATGTATATAATTCCAACCATGTTTAAATAAAATTAATTAAAATATGTAAACTGTATGAAATAATTAAGTTATGACGCGAGAGAGAATCGCGTCGACTTTTTGGTTCTCTTCTACGAGGGTTGCCAAATTGCGCACTTTTTTTCTTCTCTACCTATATTTGCTTCGTTGAGTATTTCAATACTGGAGCAGTTTTCTGATGATGTTACAGTATCTAACTATAGATATTCCAACCTTGTTTAAATAAAATTACTTAAAGTATGTAAAAAGTATGAAATAATCAAGTTAGTCGACTTTTTCGTTCCCTTCTCCTAGGGTTGCCAAAGTAAGCAGGTTTTTTCTTCTCTACCTATACATCCTTTTTGAATATTATGTATGATTATTATGTATTGTTACGAATTTCCTTATTCGTCCTTTTTGCGTTGTTTTATTCCCAATAATAAAACAAGGTTCGTTTTTAATTACGATAATTACAACGGTATCACTTCCTTTTATTTATTTATACAGTACAACAGTTTACTTTATTTATAACACGTTAACAAGTCTTGTATTTTACTATCAATTCGCGTTGCTTACTTTACGGGGTTTAATCACAAACTGAACTCTCCATTCCAAAGACCTCCGCTATTTATACCAACTCACCATACACAAATGAAGGTACATATATCTAGCGAATTCAAGAACCTTCTAGAAAATAGATGTTGTTGTTGTTGTTTATCTTTGTAGAACATTCTCCTACACAGGAGAATTATCTTTACTGAGGTGAATTCATGCTACTGGTTTAGCGAGCTGGTACGTTGTTACAATGCATACTTTCAGGCGCAGCACTAACCGCCTGATGTTTACATACTGTTAGTAGAGTCATTAACAGTAAGCAAAAGCTTTTACTTATTCGTAACACTGCCCCCCACTTAAGCCTGTTCGTCCCGAGCAGGCTCAACCCTCCGTTTTCCATACAGAGCTAGTCTTTCCAAATGCACGACTTTCATTTTAGCTCTTGGACTTTGACTTTTCTGGATTCTATAAACCACGTCGTTTATTCGTTTTACAACCCTGTAAGGGCCTTCCCAGTGAGTCTGAAGTTCTGGAGATAAACCTTTCTTGCGCTGTGGGTTGAACAGTAAAACTAGCTGGCCTTCATGGAATCCTTCGGAATTTGCCGCTTGGTCGTACCTGGCTTTCATCTTATTACTGACCAACTTCATTCTGCTGCGAACAAACTCGTGAAGTTCGCTAAGCTCCCCTGGGATACCATCATTCTCCCCACTGTCGGATGTTAGGCAGTTGCCAAACTCCAAATTTCTAGGGAGCTTTAACTCTGTCCCAAAGACGGCACTAGCTGGTGTTCGGGCAGTGGTATCCTGGGTGGCCGACCGGTATGCTAGAAGGAATTTTGGTATGCGTTCGTCCCAGAATTTTCTATCCTTACTGACGATCTTGCTCAAATATTCTTCAAGAGCCTGATTAAATTTCTCTACCGTACCGTCAGTCCGAGGACGCACTGATGTCGTTCTTATACCACGAATTCCACTCCTCTCGCATATTTCTTTCAAGATCGCAGATTCAAAATTTCTACCCTGCTCCGAATGCAGTTCTAAAGGGACACCAAAACGACTTATCCAGTTGTTCACCATAGCTTTGCTTATTGTTTTCGCTTCTTTATTTGGAATAGCGTACACCTCGGGCCATTTACTGAAGTAGTCCATAACGACTAGGGCATATTGGTTCCCAGAGCTACTCGTTGGATATGGACCAGCCACACTCATGGATATTCGCTCGAAGGGAGCACTTGGGCTCTCCTGATGTCTCTGTTCGCAACTCCTCCGCGTTGGTCCTTTAGTTGTCATGCACTGGGTGCAGCCTGCAATCCACTCGGATACAGCTTTTTGACGACCAACCCAATAGAAACGTTCCCTTAGTTTCTCCATAGTTTTGCCTTTTCCGAGGTGCCTACCACTCGGACCATTATGAGATTCTGCAATTATCTCTTTCACTTTCAAGGCCGGTACCACAATTAGATTTTTCTCCGTTTTACCATCTTCACTTTCCCATACACGGTACAGACAGCCATCTAGCAATCTCAGGCTATTCCACTGGGCCCAATATGATTTTAAAACGGGGCTTTCTGAAGCGATTTCATTCCGCGTTAATTGTCTATCCTCTTCCTTTGCCAAAATAATTTTTGCCAATACAGGATCACTTCTCTGTGCCGTGAACCACTCGTCGTCGGATTCAATTCTCAGGGATCGGACGTCAAGAATTTGCTCTTTGATCTCAGCCTTAAAATCCTGTTTAGGCTCGATTACATGTGGACGGTCATTTACTCGTCCGGTATCGGCCGCTATCGCTGGAGATCTTGACCGTTTTCTCAGGTCTCTACAGTCACGCCCTATATGGCCACGTTCGCCATGACTGTCACCTTTCAATTTTGTTGCTTGCCATAGCGCTTTCGTGAGAATCCGAATCACTTCCTTCAGTTCGCTAACGGCGCCTTTCAAATCTTTTGATTTGCCTTCCGTTTCTACCCTTCGCACATGATATGTCTGTTGACTGGCAACAACCCTCGCCGTCTCATTCGCCAAAGCGAATGAAACTGTTTCCACAAATGTAGCTTTTTGTGAGGCATACACCGAATATCTAACGTCAGGATCGTTAATGCCCCTAGCAAATGCCTCTATCTTAAATTGCTCTAGGAAAGTTTGGGGTTCTCCAGGATATGCCATCAACACCAAACGTTCCACCTCGGTTGCGAAGTCCTGAAGCGTTTCATTATGCTTTTGCACTCGGCCTCTCAATTCCATGCGATATAAATCCTTCTTGTGATCGCCACCATACTTGCGTTGTAACGCAGCCAGTATATCCTCGTAGTTGTTTCTGGCACTGACGGGAATGCTCTGAAGGACTTCTGCTGCGTTGCCTTTCAGTGCTAAAATTAGCTCTACTGCTTTGTCGTTGCTGTTCCACAAGTTCTTAATTGCGACCATTTCGAATTGGAATTTAAAAACATCGAAAGGTGTAGAGCCATCGAAACTGGGAGCTTTCAATCTACTAGAGCCTTCAGAAATTACTCGCACCGGACCCTCTTGCAACTGAAGTTCATTCATTTTCCTTTGCAATTCGCTTACATCGTTTTTTAGTTCCCGTTCGACTTCCTCGAACTTATGTTCGACTTCTTCAATCTTCTGCCCCATTTCCTCGATTTTTTCTTCAACCTTTTCGAATTTATCGTTCACTTGAATCTCCATATTGCTCACAACTTCGGAGATTTCTTGCAGTTTCTCATTTGTGGCATTTGATGTTTCTTGAATAATTCTAGAATTCTCGCTTAATTTATCGTCCATAATTCTAGAATTCTCGTCCAATTTCTCGTTCATAATTCTAGAATTTTCACCAAATTTCTCATTCAGTTTGTCGTTAATTATTCGAGAATTTTCGCTCAATTTCTCGTCCACAATTCTAGAATTCTCGTTCATAATTCTAGAATTTTCGTCCAATTTGGCCATCATGGCAGCAAACATTGTAGAAACATCTACATTGCCAGTTGCTTCTTTTGCACAAACCTCCATTTCGTCTTTGCACTCGAACTGATATGTGTCAATGTTGATGTTTCGGCGTTTAAATTCTTCTATTAATCGCCTCTGCAGCTCTACTTTATTACCAGCTGTCGGTTGATCCAATTTGCTCAACTCCTTTTTTAGCTGTTCAACTTTGAGTTCCTCAAACTTCATCGTTGTCCTTAATTCGTAATTTCACTTCTGACACCAATGTTACGAATTTCCTTATTCGTCCTTTTTGCGTTGTTTTATTCCCAATAATAAAACAAGGTTCGTTTTTAATTACGATAATTACAACGGTATCACTTCCTTTTATTTATTTATACAGTACAACAGTTTACTTTATTTATAACACGTTAACAAGTCTTGTATTTTACTATCAATTCGCGTTGCTTACTTTACGGGGTTTAATCACAAACTGAACTCTCCATTCCAAAGACCTCCGCTATTTATACCAACTCACCATACACAAATGAAGGTACATATATCTAGCGAATTCAAGAACCTTCTAGAAAATAGATGTTGTTGTTGTTGTTTATCTTTGTAGAACATTCTCCTACACAGGAGAATTATCTTTACTGAGGTGAATTCATGCTACTGGTTTAGCGAGCTGGTACGTTGTTACAATGCATACTTTCAGGCGCAGCACTAACCGCCTGATGTTTACATACTGTTAGTAGAGTCATTAACAGTAAGCAAAAGCTTTTACTTATTCGTAACAGTATGATACGATATCGAATTCGTTATAGTTTTGTCGGTAGTAAAGTTTTACGAAGGCATGTATGTTAAATGGTAGAGTAACCGTCATTATCGAAATAATAACGTTTGCGCTATTATTGTCATACATAATTAGACAACCAGGGGCCTAACTGTAAAAAACGATGTACTAAAGTAGGCAGTCAAAATTGCTCTTCACTCGAATGTCAACAAACTAAACGAGTGAAGCATTAATCAAAGACGATCTAGAATTAGACGACCAGAAGATGTGCGCAATTTGGCAACCCTGGTAAAAGATAACCAAAAAGTGCTAGAAATTCACTCAAAGACATTTCTCTCACGCTTCATATCTTGATTATTTCATACTTTGTGCATAGTTTATGTAATTTTACTTCAACATGGTTGATATTTGTACAGTTATATACAATAACACTATCAAAAAGCTGATCGAGTATTGAAATATTCAATGAAGAGAGTAAGAGAGAGAACAGAAAATGACTAGGGGTTCTCTTGTTGTGTTTGTTGGCATTTGAGTGAAGAGAAATTTTGACTGTCTAATTAATTGTACATCGTTTTTGCCTTGATCATTCTCTGTTCTCTCCCTTACTCTTACTAGTATGAAATAATCAACTAATCATAAAAGTATGAAATAATCGAGATATGGCGCGAGTGATATGCGTTTGAGTGAATTGTGACCACTTTTTGGATCTCTTTTACGAGGGTCGTCCAAACGATACTGACATGTCGATAATGACAGTTCATCTACCATTTAAAATACAGGCGGGCATAAAACTTCGCGACCGACGTGTTGATAGTAGGTATGTCTGTGTACTTTTCCAGAAAAAATTGTCAAGTAACTATTTTTGAGATAGTAAGATATATTTTACTCTCCCAGTAGAAAATATCACAAAAAGTACACAGACGACATCCATTAAAATCTTGCAAGAAATAGGAACTGTATTTAGTACGGACATAAATACTGTTACTTATATTTTGGGCTATAACAAAAACTAATGAACGTTTTTGGACAACATTTTTTTTCCTAAGTTTTATTCAAAATGTCCGACCTTGGAATTCTCGCACGTCTTAAGTCGCTCTGGCCAATCATCAATAGCTGTACGCACCTCATCCATTGGAAATTGGCTACAGCACGAACCAGAGCTGTCTTAAGAGAATCAATGTTGGGGAATTTTTTCATCCGTAAGAAAAGACGTTTGGATTTTTCTATCTTAATTTTTATAAAGTTGCAGTCAACAAATGTCCTGAACGCCGTCTGAAAGCTCCAAGTTCCAACTCTGTTTTAATAATTCCTCTCATGGACTTTTGCGTGATTTTCATCTCACGGGCCATGATTTTCTGTTTCCGGAGAGCATTTCGTTGAATTCTTTCTTTGGCGGCTTTGATGACTTGCTGTGTCCGAACGGTATATGGGAGGCCCGTCCAGGGGCGGTCTTTTATATCTCCAGTCTCTTCGAACAATTGTATGCACCTGCATATGCGACTAATTCCGAGCGGGCGGAGCGTTTTGAAAATATCGCTTTTTTTCTTTCCACACTTAAAAAGTGCTATAACTGCGATACGGTTTTCCTTATCTAACCACTCCATGGTGAAAGTTGACACAATTTCAAATTCCTGTAACTGACAAACGCTATAGAGGTTAACTCTCTAAAACCATATGATAATAAAAGGGTATGTTCAATTTGACTATTCTAATGGGTATGTTCAATTTAGTAACAATATTTATGTCCCTACCAAGGCTGATCTAGTAGAGGTTAACACAGTAGGATTTGCTGTTGTTGTGGGCATCAACAACAGGGATTTTATTGTTGTTCTATGACTCTAAATGTCAAATTTAACACAAATGCATATGACAGAAGAAAGTAAACAAAAAAGTACAATAACAAAATACACTGAATTTGACAGATAGAGTCATAAGGAAGCAAAATCAGCTGTTCTAATGCGTTAACCTCTACTAGATCAGCCTTGGTCCCTACTAAGTATGTAAACAGCTGATTTGCAATGTAAACATTGGAAGATCCAACTAGCGCAGTTTGAACAAAACATTATAGATCACCAAAACTGTCTTCTATTTTAACAGAAGAAATACTTAAAGATTAATAACAGAGCATTAACAAATCATATTTTCTCTTAAAAAATCAAATTCCAATGATTAATTTATTATTTCATATTCTTTCTAGATCCTAATTTTGCTTGTTTATATAAAACATATGTATGTATGTTCGAACTTGCAAATTCTTACTGGGAAAAATTTCTCCAGTAAAACTTGTTAGTTCTCTATCATCGAACTGTCAAACTAATCTCTCGTTTGCTGTCTCGTTACTGGCTTTTTGGTGTAAACAGACAACATCCAGTAACAATTTGTACAATTTGTTACAAATTTTCAGTACGCAGACAGACCTAATGAATTCAATATTGTTTCTTACATAAATAATTAGCCCTCAGGACTCTGGTGAAAATACTTAGATTTGAAAATTGTATAAATCCAACCAACTCACCTATTGCCGTCATGAGTTTGCGAGTATTTGTTATACTCAAAATATTTCTGGTCATCAACCAATCCCCAACAAATCCAGATGAAATCGAGATAATCCACATCATAATATAGGGCAGTGATGAATACAAACCATTGGCTTTAATAGAGAATTGCATGACATCTGCCATGTATTTAGGCAAATCCGTGACCATAATATAGAAGCCCCAATCGTGACCGATTTGAGCAGCAACCAAAGCAAACATAGGCATACTGGTTAGGATAGCCTTCCAGGGAGTAGGAGGTAATTTTTCAGTACGTGCTGCTGAACCCATTTCCTTGGCCAAATATTCACGTTCAGTTGGTTTGATGTAAGGATGAGAAATGGGATCGTTGTAGCACAAAAAGCACTGAAAGAAAATATAGGAAAATTTGGAATGCCATCAACCAACAAGTTACCAAAAAAATAATATAGTATACTTACGAAGAATATGAACCATATAACACCCACTCCGCCAAATACATAAAATACCACTTCCCAATCATAAGCATCCATCAGCACGCCCGATAATGAGTTTGCAAATATAGTGCCAACTTGACCACCACCCAGTACCAAAGCTCCCAACTTGCCGCGCTCTTTTGCGGGTACCCATTTGGACAGTAACACACTCAAAGCGGGGAAAGTGGTGCCTTCACCCAAACCCATCAAAACGCGAACAATAATTAAGGCGGTTGAGCCACCCTCGGTGATGGCCACTGGAGTGAGCAGAGTAAAAACCGCTGTCGACAGAATACCTAACCCCAAAGTCCATTTGCCGCCGAATTTCTCAGCCAATAAACCGCCAGGTATGTGTGTGACAATGTAACCAATATAGAACGAGGATAAAATTAAACCTTGTAACTCCTCAGACCACTCATAATCGCCACCAGACTGCAAAGGAATGAAACAATATATCAGTTACGGAAATACCCATAGGATAGTTAGGGTATAAAATTCATTGAACTTACAGACGAATCCGTATCCAAATCATCAGCCTTACATACGGCCGTTTCACCATCGCCTGTGTGATTTTTCTTGACCACCAACTCGGTAATCGCCAGTGATAAACTGACCCGCATTGTGTAGGCATTTAGAATGGCCAGAAACCCCATAATGGCCAATATCACACGTTGTGGTATAATAAAATCTAAAAATTAAACATAAAAAAATTAATAAATAAAATATTTCAATTTAATATGTGTTTAGTTAAATGGATCATCGTGCAAAGATATTCCTTTGCTAATTGAATTAATTCGTACGTGTCAACAATTAATTAACAACACGTTTTATCAGGTGAGTACCCTAAGAACAGGTGAAATGATATTATGAGTGTGAGGTAGCGTTTGAAAAAACAACTTTTTAAATATAATTTTAAGGGATTGTGTTCAATAGAATAGTTGAGCATTTGAGAGGAGGATCTGCCGACCTCTTCTTTTTTGTACATGAAACGCATTTTAAAATTTTCTCCATGCCAGCACTTAATATCGTATTGTAATTTGCGCAATGGATAGTATGTGCTTCAATTGCCCAATTCAGACCCCGAAGTCACCACCTACCAATAATCCTTGGTTCACAACGCATCATAATGGCAAAGACTAAGCCGCGATAATAGGTGTGTTCTTTTTATATTTTTATATATTTTGTTTCAGTTTTTCTGATAAACTGAATTAATTTAACCTATATTTCATTTCTTTGCTAAAAGAATTTTTATGAATAGAGCCGGAGCTAAATTTGATAAAATACAATTTTAAAGTCATGCCAAAGTATTAAAGTAAAGTATTTTACACGAGATATAACACTTTTTCCACTGTAGAATTTATACATATCGTGTGATCCTTTTCAAACATTGAAATAATTCAATTAGAGCATGCTTTATTTTCATATGTCAATGCAACTGACATCAGCTGTTTTTGACAAAACAACAAAGCGCCCATAACTACATCAGCTGTTAATGACAAACAGAGGTTATGTCACGAGTAATTACACATATCTATGCATTTTAACGGATAAATTATAAACCGAATGTACACGATCATTTTGGCATACATACCGAATTACATATGGGTCGTTAAAGTGTCATGTCACATGTAAAATACACAACTTCTAAAGGCGGCTTAAGTAATTGTTATTGCCGAGTATTTTCATTCAGTGGACAGCTGAAACTTAACTAATTTTATACATTTTAATATTTACAATTTTGTATCACAAAGCGAAGTAAATTCTCTGTCTATTGGAAACAAGTAACAAAAATATTGCCAAGTTTCTAATATTAGGCGTGTTTTGGTTACACCTCTTGCTTAGGTTATCACTTATTTTGTATGGAGAGCTAAGCGATATTAAGCGGCATTTGAAGTTACCGCTTCCATTTCAGTTCTAAGCAGGAGTAAAGTTACCAGTCTGAAAAAATCTGGGGTCTGATCACTGCATCCGTTTCGTATCGTAATCCGTATTTTGGAAAAGCGATAAAAGGGAAACCTAAATCCAAACTAAAGATATAGTTTGTGTATTAAGTCAATATAGTAATACGATTTCGTCACTACTAGTTCTTTAAAGGTTATTGTCGAGATGGCCCTTTAAAACGACTTTCGTAATCCGGATTACGATACGAAACGGATGCGGTGATAAAACCCCAGATATCGTTATCGTCAAGCTGACGAATATAAACATTTGCAAGAATATCTACAAACCATACGTTAGAGCAAGACGATTATAGGTATGTATTTCCGGTTGAAAAAGGCAGAAAGTTGGCAGTATAAAAAAATCTGAAAAACAGTGTTGGATATCGCCATTGTGCGCCAAAGACATGGAGAAGAATATGTATACTAGGGATGCTAACCGGGATTGATTTTAAAAAATCCCGGGATTCGGGATTTTCGAAATTAAAATTAAAATGTTCGAGCGGTTGGTCGTCTTTCCAAATAATTGTATTCTCCAATATTTCGCTGCTCTTTGGGTAGCATCGTCAGGAAGACAAAAACAATTAATAATAACACTCTGCAAGTTTTTGAAAAAAAATTGGAAAACCCATGTGGACTCAACGGATTTAAACTACTTCAGGTCCTACGAATCGAACTGCATCATTAGTTTTTTGGACTATAATGTTAGTTTCATTAAGAATTTGTTTTTTAAATTTCTTACTCAGGGGCTGCGATTTAGAGCTCATTTTTTGAGAAAAGTTTATACATATATCACCATTACTCGAGAACGCCTCATCCACTATTTCCAAAGATAAACAACAGTTTCGCAGTTAGAAATATATTTGTGAACAAAAATAATAATTTTTTGCTTAAAAAATTAAAATTGCGTATAAAAAAAATATTATAAAACCATCATTATAGGGCAACAAACTAATGAAGCAGTTCGATTCGTAGGACCCCTATTAGTGTAAATCCGTTGAGTCCTTTTCTGTTTTTTCGACTTCCACAGTGTCGCCATTAATTTTTAATTAATAATTGTCTTTATCTTCCTGACGACCAAATGCTCGAACATTTTAATTTTGAATAGAAAACTAAAATTTTTAACTCATATCTCGTAAACCATCCACAAAAGATCTCTTTTTTTAACTTTATTTCCATAAAAATTCTCCAGCTGTATCTTTCATCGAAAATTCGAGAATTGTAGCAAAAGACAAATAAACATAAATTAATCAATATCCATTGAAGTGGATACTCTCGGTGTAGCCTGTGAAGTTGATGCTGTAGGTTTTTTCGTTGGTGGTTCAGGTCCATGATCTGAATCATCATCACCATCTGAGCTTGATAGCACATTCGATGGCATATCTCTTTCGGTGTGTCCTTCAAATCTATCGCTTCAAATCTATCGGTGCCTGTATCTTCATATTGGGATACCTTATGACTCCACTAACAAACTTCTGCAAGCAATGCATCCAGCTTTTTTCCTTTGTATCGCTTTTCCATTGTGGCGGTCGGTGGTGCAATGGTTAGTGTGCGCGGCTCTAGAACATGAGATCCTGGGTTCGAACCCGGCTCTGACCACCTTCAAATTTTCTTTCGGCGGCGGTCACCTCGCGACACTATCGAGTATCTAGCCATGAAAAAGCTTCTCAAATTACCGTTCGGAATCGGTGTAAAACTGTAGGTCCCAATCAGTGAGTGAAAACTGGAAAGCGCACAGCTCAGTGATTGTGAGAAGTTCTCCCTAGTCCGTTCATGGGATGTAATGGGAAACCATTTATTTATTTTTTTTATCGCTTTTCCATTGGCATGGTGACCTGATGGTATTATGTAATTTCACTGTCATATATGCATTGATGTTATGAATGTAATTGTTGCACGTGTACTTCATTTTCAATCAGATATTTGGTACATAACATGGGGGGAAAGTTTTTAAAATTGATTGAATTCAAATAAAACCTTTAATTACTCATTATTATGCGACCCAAACAATCTCAATCGCAGTTCTTGTCGAAAATATGGGCCAAAAATGGTGACAAAAGATAGAAAAAAATTAAATTTTTCGACAATTTTGAGGCACTAGATCGCAGTTTTTTTAGATTAATTTATTTTACACTTTTTTCTCCTAGTCTATAGCTACAATTGTGGCGAAGAGAGGGAAACAAAATTCCAATTGGTTTCCGAGATATAGCCGTGAGAAAAACTGCATGTTTTTCGGAAAAATATAGTTTTTGCCAAAATATAGATGAGGTCGTAAAATCCGAACAGTAGCTAAACTATCAAAACCCAAGTAGGGTTATGTTAGTTTCGATAAGTACTACGAGAAATTTCACAAGAGAAGGAGTTCACATTTTATATGTTGCATTGTGTTTTTTTTTCGTTGCGTGTATACAAAATAACGAACCTTATAAAAAAATAAAAAAAAACATTTCGTGAACTGGAAATTTTGCTCAGTTTTTTTTTTTGCTTGATGAACAAAATCAATTGCTGTTAATTTGTTCAAAAGTTCCTACAAATCGCTAAGTTGATAACTGGTACACACATTCAACGAAGTGTCTGAAACAATTTCGTAAGTATTCAATACTATGTGTCAAATGTGGAAGAAAACTTAATAACTAAAAGGGTGCATTATTTTCGATTCTACCCTATTATTTCAGCTATTTTTATGACATGACGTGACATGCATGTCTTATGTTAATTTGTTTTTATGACAGTTCGTTAACTACAAATTACGATATTAATACGATATTAAAGTGATTAGAGGTATTATCAAATTAGCTATTCAATTACTATAGTTTAACTGAAAATTATATGATATTTTTAACTTTGTATTTCAGATACATAAGTTGCAAACAATATAATTTAAGGGTACCACACACCGGTCAAACAAGAGTGTAACTAATAGTTTTAATTTTAAACAGCTGGATAGAGTATACACGTTTACATTGTTAGTTTTCTCTGACGTTAGTTATCGATAATTCATTGGTTATTGTCTTATTGGTTTATTATCAATTTAAACCTGTTTCATGTAAGAATATTTCAAACTAAAACAGGTCAATCGGCACTTTAAACATTATAGTCATGTTTGAAATAACGTGCAAAGTATTTTTTTTAAATAAAGTATATTTTCCAAAAACCGATAACCCAGCATTTTGAGCACCATATTATAGGGTACCTTTTGAAGCATCCTATATTTAAGTTAAGCGAACAGGGGACTTGTCATTCATGACCATGAACTTCAGCTATCGTTGAAGTTTATTGTCAGTTTCCAAAATATTTTCGTAATATTTTTTCAAATTCATCAGTCAGATAAAAAGTCATCGAACAAGCTCATGCTCAGGAATGACAAGTCTGTGATTTGCTTTAAGCTAAGTTAACAAATGTATGAAAATTGTCAATATTAGACATATTCATACGGAATTTTTTGTGTCGAAAGGGAAGAGAAAATGACTTATTTTTACAGTTGATAGAAATTGTTCTTGATTATTGTTTTTAAGCAAAAAATGCAAATGTGAAAATTTTGAGTTCTTACTCTTTTAACAACCAAAAGTATCACCACATGCGTTAAAAGTAAAATGGAGTGCGTAGGGGAATTATAACTGAACTATTTGCAAGGTAAATCAGAGATAGGTGGTAACTCTCCGCAAGAAAATTTAGTATTTAGAGGTAAATAACAAAATTTCTTACGCAAATTTCGCAAGAGCCGAAAGCGGGACCTAAAGCCTGGTATTAAGTTTTTATGTAATTTTCGTTTCCATAAGAAGAACATGTATAAAATTAACGAATATTTCGTGAACCTAAAATTTCGTTCACCTGCCATTGGCCTAGTACTCAGTTCTTCGCGAAAATTTCGTAAGCAGAATCAATTACAGGGTTGTTACGCCGATGTTATTTTGTACGAAAACAATTCTTTGATAATTGTTTGTGACCGGAATTTTGACATTTCGATTATTTTAACAAAGAAAAGTAAAAATAAAATGGAGTGCGAAGAGGAATTATAACTAAAATATTTGCAAGGTAAATCAGAGGACGTTAGACCAATCAGTCTATCATCCTTTGTTCTTAAGACATTTGAAAGGTTACTGGACATTCTCGTTTGAAGTAATCTTCCACAGAATCTACTATCCAGTTCTCAGCATGCCTATATCAAGGACAGGTCAACGGAGACGGCTCTCCACTCTATAGTCAGCGTAATAGAAAACTCTCTTGAAAATAAGGTCGTCGATCTAATAACATTCAACCTTCGGAGTTTCTTAGGTCGTTACATAATCTAGAAGTCGACAGTTTAGTGACACGCCTAATTGGCAAGCTTCTGGTGGATAGATCCGTCAAAGCTGAATGGGGTGGTGATACAATCGCTAGGAACGTTAACAGGTAGACCCCGCAGGGTGGAGTTCTGTCTTCACTATTATGGTTAACTTCTGTCAATGACAGGGCCGAATGCCAGGTCTTTGCCTATGCCGATGATATTGCTATCATCTGTACGGGTAGAAACCTCAATTTACTTACCATTCGTACAACCAGCCTACTTAGTCGGATTTCGAACTGGACCGCTAACAACGGACTATCACTTAACCCACTTAAAACCGAGCTTATCTTGTTCTCTCGAAAATATAAAATACCCGCATTTGAACTGCCGTCAGTTAATGGGGTGCAATTACAGTTGACGGAAAAGGTCAAGTATCTGGGGATAATTCTCGACAGAAATCTGTCTTGGAAACCGAATGTGGAGGAGAGGGTGAAAAAGGCGTGAGTTGCTCTTTACTGCTGTAAAGGGGCGATAGAAAAGCGCTGAGGACTGTCTCCTAAGATCACCATGTGGTTTTATACGGCAGTAGTCAGACCAATACTTCTCTATGGCATCGTAGTTTGGTGGAGGTCTCCCCTCCAAAAGAAATATATTCTGAATTCCTTGATGAAAATTCAAAGATCAGCACTGATTACCGTTAGTGGGGCAATGGGCACGACGTCAGCTACTGCACTTAGTGCTATCATGAACATCTGTACTCCTGATATCATGGCCGAATCGGCAGCCGCTACATCCCTGGTGAGCATCAGAGATTGTGGCGTTTCGATATCGGGGCATTCCGGACACGCTGACTTACTACACCGGATCAATTCTATTCCCGTAAAATCGGACTACTGTATCCCCTACCTTCTACCAGCGACAAATCTAAGGACTTCTATTGCGAACAGGAATACCTGGGAAAAGTCACTGAAAGGGGATACCAATCGTATCAGACTTTTCACGGATGGATCAAAGTTGGACGAGCAAGTAGGCTATGGGGTCCATTCACCGGACCTAAATGTTAATATCTCCCTCAAGCTGCCTGATCACTGTAGTGTATTACGGGCGGAAATTACCGCCATACTGGAGGTTGCTGAACTACTGAAAAGTAGTGTCACAACCCTCCGGAGAATATGTATCTACACAGACAGCCAGGCTGCCATAAAATCCCTGGAAGCCATGTTTGCTACGTCCCTGACGATGAAAGAATGCCACTCATCACTTAGGGTGATGTCAGAGTATTTTGACATCAGGCTCATCTGGGTACCGGGACACAGCGACATTCCAGGCAATTGCGTAGCGGATGGGTTAGATAGACAGGGCACTACGGCACAGGTTCTTCCGGCAAAAGAAGGTGTTACTATGCCAATCTCTACCTGCCGTTTGCAGATCAGGCAGTGGGCCGATAATATGTTCAAGGACAAGTGGAGACTTACTTCAACTTGCAAACAAGCCAGGGTCCTCTGGCCAGAGGTGGACAGGAAGAGGACTAGGCAACTACTTAACTTGCCGAGAGGCAGGTTATCCACAATGATAGGAAAAAATTTCCGATTAGAGTTAAATGACAAAATTTCTTGCTCCAATTTCGCTTTGTACGAAAAATATTGGTGCGAGAGTTACTACCCTCTTTGATGTACCTTGGAAATATTTCATTAATAATTCCTCTTCGTACTCACATTATATTGTTGACTAATGTGGTAATACCTTAGTTTGTTTATCGTCGAATTATAGAACTGTCAAAATTCTAATCCCAAACAATTGTTTTCGTACGAAATAACATTGGCGAAACAATCCTGCAATTGATTTTGGTACGAAAGAGCTGAGTACGAAAAGATCTGAGTACCAAGCAAATGAAAAGTGAGCGAAATTTTCGTTATTTTTTTACACATATTTCTTATGTCAACGAAAATTTCGGGAGAACTGAATTTGGGGATTATTTCGGGATAGCGAGCGAAAAACCAAACTGATGTATCATTTATGTTGAATGTTTTACGTTTTCTGTCCTGATAGAGATAGAACCCTAATATTTTGTCACAAAATAAAGTAAAGTAACCCATTCAAAAAAGGTCAACGATTTATTGTCAGCTATCTGTATAAGTATTCTCACTTCAAATTCATTCAATACGAAAATGAGTTCTCGGATGTGGAAGAATTCATATTTAAGTCGATCTTTAATTATACTAACAGTGATTTCTGTAACATTCTTACTATGGGTGTCAAGATTTTGTTTAATACAAATGACAAATATGAACACAACTGAGGAGATTCTTCCTCTGTCAACTGCAAAGGATGCATTTAGGCCGGAGTTGAATCCTATTGTGAAACAGCGTTTAGTACATGTGGATCTAAAAGGTGCACCGCCCAAGGTAATGTTTCTGATTTCAAATTATCATGAAACTATATGTATTCATATTCATAATTCTTTAGTTGACGTTTTTGAAAAACCTCATTGTGGATATCAAAATCCTGGGGGCAACAGGTGTTCTAATCGAATATGAGGATATGTTTCCATTTGAAGGGAATCTTTCAAATCTCAGTGCTGGAAATGCTTATGAGCGTTCGGAATTAAAGGTACAAAAATATGAGTAAATTTAAAAGTTTACTGATAAGAAAATTATATAGCTTAAAGCTGCTGTAGAAGATGTTGCTTTTTTTAGCTTTAGGCATGAAATATTTTTTGATAATATTAATTTTCGCGTATTTCGCTGCATTTGGATATATCGCTTAATTTTCCGCTTAAAATGATTTTAAATGCCCAATATTTGTCATTTGTACATAGATTTAAGTAATGTACATAGATTTGTTATCTTTGCGCTTCTTCAATGAGGAAATGACCTTCTGTCAGCAACGTCGAACAAAATCCTTAATTTTTAGTTTTGTACATTCACGATGTCCATATATTTACATATTTTGAACATTCACAGTAACAATTTAACCTGTGTTTGCCAAACCTCTTCTGTTGACGTTCGAACACAAGTTCGCTTGCCTTCAATAATTTAATCGATGGGCGAGTCGACAAATCTATGTATAAATTAATCTATGTCGTATACTATGCTC
Source organism: Phaonia tiefii (assembly GCA_963931995.1). NCBI lineage: Eukaryota > Metazoa > Arthropoda > Insecta > Diptera > Muscidae > Phaonia > Phaonia tiefii. Next base: position 298,891,543 of record OZ008368.1, read on the forward strand.
GCTGTTGACATAGACTAAACCATACATAGATACATTTATTCTCTCAATAAATTAAACGTCACAGGTACGTTGGAAAGTAAACAGTGGATTGTGGAAAACATGGGTTCAATAATACCAGATAGAGGCAATAGTAAACAACGTCCAACAAAGGAACAACAACCGAATTTCGTGTTTTTCTGGCAAACTAGTCGTGTTAAATACAAAATACATTTAAATTTTTCAGTTCTACAACAAAACGACATGAAAAAGTTAAGTGAACATATTTTGTAACTCCACCTGGTGTAAGTTAATTTTAAATTTAATTTCTCTCATTTTCACAAACCTACGACGAAGAGTGTGAAATGATACGTCAGATGAGAGAATAAATGTGTCTATGTATGTATTAGTCTATGGCTGTTGAGATCATAGAGTAAATACTTATTCCTAGAGTTACCATATCTGTCATCTAACGTTTCTTACCACACTCTTCGTGGTGAGGTTGGTGCGATAGAGATTCCTATGTTCGACATAAATTGACTTACATCAGGTGGAGTTAATAGAACTGTTGAATGAAATTTGTCATGTCGTTTTGGTTGATAACTCGAAATTTAAACGTATTTTAGGTTTTTTGATATCTTTTATTGTTGGTATACATTTGTGTTGTATTTAACACAAAATTGTTAACACACAAAAACGAAATACCAATATTGGAACGAAGTTCCTTATCGGACGTAGCGGGATGGGAGCTAAATGAAAAAAAAATAAACAACTTCTTTGTAACACTATTATGCTACAACCCAGTATTACCAATTATATTGGATACTTTTGCTTTGGTTTGTGTCTAGACTAGCATGTGTTGGAAATTTCTTGTTTAATGGGAAATTTTCTATGTAGAGCCTGTAACCAATATTTAATATATATTGTAGTTTTGAACCCAATGAAAAGTAAATTTAGAAAAGCCAAAGTGAAAGAAGTTAAAAAAATAAAATTTTTTAAACAAGTGCCTTTTCTTAATAAAAGTAAATTTTCTTAAAAAAAACCTATTCATATTCTTAAACAAAGTACTTTTTCTTACAAAAAATACCTTATCTTAAAGAAGTACCTTTGCTTAAAAAAGTAAATTTCCTTACAAAAAGTACTGTTTCTTTAAAAAAGTAATTTTTTTTAAAAGAAGTACCTTTTCTTAAAAAAGTAAATTTTCTTACAACAAATTGCCTTTTCTTAAAAAATACCTTTTATGTAAAGAGTACCGTTTTTTAACTTTTCTTGAGATGAGTACATATTCTTAAAAGTGTACCTATTCTTGAAAAACAGGATCAATTTAAAAAAAAATTACCATTTCTTGGAACAAAAACATTTACTTCAAAAACATATCGTCACTTAAAAAAATACATTTCTTAAAAATATAATAATACCTTTTCTTTTCTTGGGATAAGTAGCGTTTCTGAAAATAAATACATTTTCTTAAAATTATAAACTTTTCCTAAAAAGAGTACCATTGTTTAAAAAGTACTTATTTTTAAAAAAAATACTTATTAAAAAAATAATACCTTTTCTTAACAAAACATTAGATTTTAATAAAAGGAGTACCTCTCTTTAAAAAAGGATATTTTCGGGAAAATATAATACATATTTTTACAAAAAGGACCTAAAAATATACTTTAAACAAAAATTACATTATAACAAAAAAATTTTCTTAAAAAAAGTTTATCGTTTTACAAAAAGTATCGTTTCTAAAGATCCATTTAAATTATCGTATTTTCAACGGACACCTACCTTAGGCGTGTTGGATCTAACTAGTACATAATAAGTATACAGCGAAAGGAACTTCGTTCCAACCGGGTGTCCCCTGACACCTCATGTAATTTTTGTTTTCTTGTTGGTTGTTTTGAACTAATGCCTCTATCTGCTATTATTAAAGCAATATTTTTCAACACGCAACATCCATATGCAACCAAGTCTAATATCGTAAATTTACTAAGAGAAATGGTCACTCTAGACATATTTACTATATGGTTGAGAGCTTTCAAAGTGAGCTTTCACAAGGCGACTAAAACTATGGGAAGTGGAAGAGAGACCCGTAAGCTTTCCGATTTAAGTTTTGTAAATTCTTGATGAAAAATTATTTTTAAATTATAAATCCAGCAATAATGATTATTTTTTTTGTTGCTAATTAATATTTTTCTTTACAGAAATTTCTCCAATTCTGTGGCGAACAGAACATGAGTGTCATACCGCTTGTGCAAACATTTGGCCATTTGGAATATGCCTTGAAATTAAAGGAATTTTCCCATTTAAGAGAAGATTCCCGTAGTCCTCAAGACCTATGTCCTAGTCAAAAAGAAACCTTGGAATTCATAGAATCATTGATAACACAAATTATAGAATTCCATATGCAACTGCCAATTCAATTTACCCATATCCATATAGGATGTGATGAAGTTTACACAATGGGCGTCTGCTCTCTGTGCAAAGGATCCAAGAAGTCTAAACTGTTCCTGCACCATGTTAAAAATGTTATTAATATCATAAAATATAAGTGGCCGCAATTGAAAGTCATCATGTGGGATGATATGCTACGGAAGATATCCCTAGAAAATTTGATACATGCCAAATTTGGTAACTTAGTTGAGCCTATGGTGTGGATGTATGGTCCTCTAGTAGGGGAAATACCTAAAGCAAGAATGTGGAAGAAATATGAGACTATATTTCCCGCACTATGGGCTGCTTCTGCATTTAAGGGAGCCTCTAAGCCACGTGGTATAATACCACCTATACAGAGTCACATGGATAACAATCGTGGCTGGCTGGCAGTCATCGAGAGAGAACAGCAACAGGGCTACACAGATGGCTTCCAAGGTCTCGTCTTGACCGGTTGGCAGAGATTTAATCACTTTGCGGTCTTGTGTGAACTACTGCCCGCGGCAATACCAAGTTTATTTGTCACCCTTTACACGACATCCCACGCCAACTCTATCGAATTTATCGATGATATAGGGTTGTATAAGGTTTTTCAATGTCCTCCAGATTTTGACTTTCCCTCACTTGTGCCACTTGAAGTTTCGGAATATCATCCCATGTTTCTAAATTGCGAATATCTGGGTCATAAAACGTATAAATTGCTTTCGGAAATTTCCAAATACATAGAAGGTGCACAAAAGTTCATTACGCGTTTTGAAATTGAAGATGCTCTTTTTTCTTTATATCATGTGGATCATAATTTCTCGCTTCCCTTGCATGTTAATGGGGAAATGGAAAAGTGCCGGGGCTATATAAAGACATTATGGAATGCAGCTCATATGATTCATGATACGCTGAGTGAAATGTATGATGAGGTAAGATTGGAGGTTTGACGAGATTGGTGAAATACGTTATTCACAATGCAGAAGAAATCTTGAGTTTCGAGATTTCAACTAAATATACATACATCTAGTTTTTGTATTCGATAACAGCCTTTTAGCTGAAAGAAATCTCGAAGCACAAGATTTAGGTTACACTGCAAACAGAATATATATACAGAAAAAAAATAATTTTCAGATTCAATTAAAATATTCGTAAATACAAACAAAATATTAATTGAAAATCCTGTGATAAAAAAAATTCACATATCAGCTACAATATTTGTAGGTTATTCATTGGAAAAATATTAATTTGTAATCGATGTAAAATTGCACCCATCTACGAAAATATTTGTACGTTGTTTATGTAAAATATTTTCGTTTTCAGTCTATGAAGAAATTCTTATATTAACAAACTAAATTGCAACTCAATTTTCGTTTTATCATCGATCCGAGTTATTTTTAGAAATTTTGTTTCTTTAAAAAAAATATAAAACAGCCGCTGTAGGATTCGAACTCACATTCGCTGGACGATCGTTTCGATGTTTGTGAAGCATAATATTCAGCAGCGTCTAGTCCGCTACTCCACCGACTGACTGCCTGCACAAACTAATCACTAACCGAAGTTATTTGGTTGTTCGTGTCGCATTTATCGAAACCATACACGGCGCAAATTAATTATATGACAATTATAATTTGTTGTTTAATTTGAATTTCCTGTCCAAATGCAAATTCAAAAAACTTTCAATACAATTGGCAATTGTACTTATATTCAAAGCGTTTCCTTCATATCTGGCAATTGTGGTTTTCAAATATTTTATACAGTACAGGTTTATGACTTTGAAAGTACTACGAGGCAATACCTATCAAAGCCACAAACCTCTACATATAAAATACTTTAAAAACAAAATAGCCTGCAGTCAAACAAATTCAAAATAATTAAAAGCATTACCATTGTCATCTGATTCCACAACCTGAATTTGCATTGCTTGAGCAAATGCTAATTCAAAATTTTTTATTTGCAATTACGAACAATGGTAATTCTTTTGCATTTGCATTAGATAAAGTAATGTAAATTAAAATACAATGCAAATTACAAAAATCCATGTATAATCGAAACGAACGAAAATAAAAATTAGTAATTTTTTTTAATTTAACCAAAACGTTTGTTAAAAATGGTATACATTTTGATGAACTTATTTATTAACCAGATTAATTGAGAGTGAATTATAAAATTTTTGATGCCAACAAAAACTTCATCAAATATTGTCCTATGAAATCCTATCCTATGAAATTTTTTGCTGTTACCATTCATCCATTTTTATTTCAATATATGATTAATTTTTTAATATATGAATGAAAAATTTAATTGAGTACTGAAAGTTTTCAAGTACCAATTTTTTGTTAAAATTTTATGGTTGTCTTTTTTTCTGTGTAAAACTGTCTAATTGGTATTATAGGGGGTACTCACGTCAACAAGTTAGAAAAATGGATGAAAAAGAAAAAAATACAACTCTACAATGAAAGTATTTGTGGAAAAACATTTTAAAAACATTGCAGAAGCATATACCCTAATGTTCCACAATTTCGATGGAAAGCCAGTCAATCGAATTCGACTGAACAGGATAAACGGCTTCGTTCGACTGACTTTATCTTTGTTCGAAATTTACAGCACGTTCGAATTTAAGACGTTTTATGTTTTCGTCCGACTTTAAATGACAACATTGTAAACCCCAGATGAAATTTGTTTCGACTACAATACGAACAAAGATTTCATTTGAAACTTTTGTTCGGAACTTTAGGATCATTTTAAAGTGAAAGACATTTGTTTATGATCTCAATTATTCTAAAATTTAAGAAAGTTATACATACTTCAATCATAAGGTACAAAAGTAATACATTGGGATGCATTTGTTTCTCAGCAGTCACTAGTGAAATTTATGAAAATCAAATTAAGCCTAATCGATGAATTTCGAACTTTAGCTGCCAGCCCTTCATTATTTTTAAAATATTGCTCAACAATGAAATCGCATTGTCCTTTCGTGCAGGGTTCCATATTTAATAAATCTGAACTGTAAGCTGTCACGCTGTCCTTTTCTTATCAACAAGAACACATTACGGCGCGAAATTAAAATTTTCTGTGAATTTTTGGACACCCATTCGGGGGCAGTTGACAACTCCTTTTGCTTTTTGAATAAAATATATTTTTTCGGAAAAAACCTTTTATTTCTCAACGTTTCGGTTGAAACATTTATGACCTGTTCCCCGATCTCGTAGGAAAAGCTAAGCGAAAGAAAGTTAGTCACACGCATTCGACTCAAATTGGGTTCCTACCCAAATTGACAACAAATTCGAAATAGAGGAACCAAAAATTGTACTGAAAAGTTTTGAAAAATGTTATGTTGTCATTCGAGGTGATGGTATTTCGTTTTTGAATTTTTTTAAGGCATTTACATAGAGGAATGACGTATAGAGCCATAGAGTAATAATTAAGAGTTTCCATTACTCTCTTCGATGCCTCTTCATGACGACTCGATGAAAAGGCCTATTAATTTCATAGAGTTTTATATGCTGCTGTATTTTTACCAATTTTACACTTTCGTTGGACATAAAACGGACAGAAATCAAAGGGAATGCATATTTTCGTTCAATGAAAACAACATAAAACACAATTTAGCTGTCATTAGTATCAATAAACACTATTTAAAATAAGTTCCTGTCCTGTTGTGTCTCTCATTCTACATCATTTCCCTAGTACCTTTTCGATCAGCTGTGCCATAGAAACCCCCTGATAGAGCTGCCATTGTTCTCGTCTGGCATTTCCTTTCACACTATTCGTGTTGCAGTTGGTGCGATAGAGAGTTATTTGACTTACACCAGGTGGAATTACAAAAATTGTTGACTTAAATCATTCATATCGTTTTGATGAACAACTGAAATTTAAATGTATTTTGGACTTGTTTGATATATTTTAGAGATAGTATATATTTGTGGTGAAGTTACACAAAAATTTTAACGCACAAATCGAAATACCGTTGCTGATTTATTGTTGGATGGTTTGCGTTGGATGGTATTATTAAAGCCATACTTTCTAACATCCAATCGCCCCCCTGCAACACACCAAATGTCATCAATTTACTCTGTGACGGCCCCTTAATTCGACCCAAATCTCTAACTGCTGAGCCATTTCTTCTGATTTGGAAATATAAAGAAGTTACTGGGGGCTAAATCAGGAGAATATGACGGATGAGGTTGCAGTCCGTATTCTTATTAGTTAAAGGATTTTAGCCATGGTGACTACACACCTGTGCGAGGGTGCGTTGTCATGGTAGATCACTTTTTTTCTTCATCAAATGCTCTCATTTTTACTTCAAATCAATGTCGAATCTGTCGCAACAGCTGTGATTGGTATTCGCCGGTGATCGTTTTACCCTTTTCACGGTAATCGATGTGAATGACACCGCATGCATCGCAAAAACTACCGCGAAGAACGTGTTGGCCAACACGTTCACCTCCTTCACGTTCATCCGGAGAAATCTAATGCTTTGGCAGTTCCATGTTTTCTGGTGTGTACATGTGATCTATGTTTCGCTAATGGCCAGTTTTTAAGTGGGTAGTTAACTATCGGATTACTTAATCTTAATTCTAAGTTAATTAGAGGTTAACTTTGCATTTTGTTTTTCAGTGGTGAGTTAATGTAAGTCGTCATATTGTCAACTAATATGGCAACCCTTGTATACTTATTGGAAAAAACGTGTGTTTTGGGATAAATACCAAAACAATAAAGGGGAACAAATAATTGGAATTATGTAAAATAAGAAATAGATGCATAAAATCAAAGTCATTTTAACAAAAATCTGTAAAAAACTATATAGGCGCAACAATTTAACGATCTTGACTCAAGGTATGTGTACAAATACGCAAATCTAAAACATGTATTTTATACAATCTTCATTTCTCCCTTTGACACTCAGTAATTTGATTGTCAAAATAATATGGTTCTCACTATAAGTTAACCAACCAACATTGGGTGGTTAAATCATAGTTAAACAATGACTAAAAAACTCAATTCGATGTTTAACCACAATTTAACAAAGAAACGAAGATCACCACTGACTGAAAAACTGGCCATAAGGGGTACGAAAAGGGGCAAAAAACTTCTTCGGGTTGCGGTTGAGATTGGCAAAACACTCGTTTGAAGTGGTCAATCGCTTGCGCTTATCGTCAAGTGTGAGTAATCGCGGCAACCATCTCGCTTAAGATGCATACAGCCCCAGCCATTCATTCGCCGACCGTTCAATATCATGCCATGGAGTCCCCATAGTAAATATTTTTCACGCCTTTTCTTTTTCGGGGTTTGCACAAAAAAAAATATATTTACTCGATGAGCACACGAAATTATTTTTTTCAATTTTCGCCTAAATTCACGAGGTTGTCTGCGTCAATGGCTATCAAACAGAAACTAAATGACACAGCTTTGATAAAATTCTGCAGTAGTAGAGTTGGGAATTTTAGTTCATTCAAGTGAGCACTCTTTTTAGTTCAGCTCTTCAGAATGAACTAGTTCGTTCATTTAGTTCACTAGTTCATTGTAGCATTTCAGTTTAACAGTTCATATGAGCTGTGAACTAAAGAGCTCATTGCAGTTCAAATTGTAGTTTTAGTTCAATCGGAGCGAATGATCGCGAAAATAATTTGATTTTTGCAGATTTCTAAAGTGTTTTGGATACTATGATATTTGTTTATACTAAATCGCCCTATTTAAGGTCGACTTAACGATTAGGTTATTCCGTTTCTGAAATATTATATTTTGGAATAAAAGTGGTGATTAGCGCTGTAGTTATTGTGTAGAAGCCGTTACATATCTATTCCACAAATATTGGAATATTACGCACCTTTGTGCAAATTGAGTGAGCACAACTGAAATACAAAAAGCTGCTGAAACAAGTGAACTACTGAAACAAAAGAGCGGAACAGTGTGAACTAGTTCATCTAGTTCACAAGAGTGAATCGTTCAATTGAACTAGTTCGTTCGTGAACTACACAACTCTATGCAGTAGTCTATTAACAGATGTTACTTGACGGTAGTCGGTGGTGGTGCAAGGATTAGTGTACGCGATTCTTGTTTCTGAGATTTGTGTACTCTTTTGCAAAACGTTATATATCACTCATTTTTTCAGTTCACAATTAATATTTACAATAGTTTTCTTTGTAAATGTCACAAATTCTCTAACCGAACAATTTTCAGAACATAAAATTTTGATTCTGGTAGGGAAAAAATTATCCAATGCGTGTTGTAAACAACCCTGTAATAGACAACAACTTTCAAAAATTCCGTCTGCATTTGTTTTCATCTGCGTATTACCAAATGGAAAATTTACGAACCTGAAATTCAAGTTGGGTTTTTTTTACCTGAAATTCTGATTCAGCTGCGTACTACGCTTTAAGTCCAGCATTTAGTTCTTATAAGATTTTCGTTCCCATAACAAGTACTTGCATAAAAATTGTGAATATTTTGTGAACCGTAATTTTCGCCCACTTTTTGTTCATTTGTATGGTAAAATGATCCAACATTTCATGAATCAATTACAGGGTTGTTATGCCAAAGTTATTTCGTGAGAAAGCAATTGTTTGATAATTGTTGGACACCCGATTCGTAACATTTCGATTACTTTAACAAACAGAAGTAACACCACTTGCGTTAAAATTAAAATGGAGTTCGAGGAAGAATTAATGATGAAATATTTGGAACGTAAAACAGACTCTCCGCAATAAAAATGTCACTGCACAATCGTTGTAGCTACCTGTAGTAAAGGATGTCGCAGTGAGATTGCACATTTTAAATTTAGTGCCATTTTTTTGTGCAAGTGGCAACACTGAAATTTAGCAGCTGTCAGATATGTTTAATCCGATTATTAAAAATGTAGCGCTTTTCGAAAGAACAACGCGCTAAGCCCCGTATTCAGTTCTTACGAAATTTTCGTAAGAAATTTGCAATTTATCTCTAAACGAAAAATTTTGTCATGGAGAGTTACCACCTATCTTCGATTTACCTTGAAAATATTTCATTTATAATTCCTCTACGCACTCCATTTTATTTTTAACGCATGTGGTGTTACTTCTGATTGCTAAAATTATCGAAGCGTTAAAATTCCGGACCCAAACAATTATTAAACAATTGTTTTTGTACGAAATAACTCTGGCGTAACAACCCTGCAATTGATTTTGCCTACGAAATTTTGGCAAAGAGCTGAGTACCAAGCAAATGAAATATGAGCGAAGTTTTCGGTTCATGAAATTTTCGTTATTTTTTATACACGTACTTCTTATGGCAACGAATTAATTACAAAAATTTGGAAAGTTATGCTGAGACCGTTCGCAAACTTCGAAGAATTATCAGTCGAGAAAGTGCACTTTATGTGTCAACCATTCGAAGAGTGGTCAACAAATTTTAACAAAAGTTGTCGGTTATGGACTGTAAGACTCCTGGGCGTCAACGTACTGGCCGGTCTCTTGAAAACATTGCTGCTGCAAACCCATAAACATCAATTCGGCATCGTTCTCAACAACTTCAATTTCCACGAAGCACAACGCAGCGAATTTTGACTAAAGACCTCTCTCCACCTTCATGCGTACACAATTCAGCTTACTCAGGAGCTCAAACTAGCTTCGTGAATACGTGAATACTGGCCTCGTGAATACTTAAAATTGTCGAATTAGGGGCTCAGAAAATCCTCATGAAATCCATGAGAAACAAATGCACCCACTACGAACAACTGTCTGGTGCGGATTTTGGTCAGGCGGTGTGAAGCTGCCTTACTTTTTTGAAGATGAGTCCGAAATTGCAGTGACTGTGAAGTAGGGTGTCCGATCAATTAAAATTTGTGTTTGCTCAAGCTTTATTTGAAAGGTTATAGAGTAAAGTATTTTTGAGATTTTTTTTTCAGAGTTTTCGGAAAAGGTTTAGAGGTCGCGCAAGTCCAAAATTTTATTGAATTTTTCCATGCTTCTGGAATTGGACAGGGCCGAATGCCAGGTCTTTGCCTATGCCGATGATATTGCTATCATCTGTACGGGTAGAAACCTCAATTTACTTACCATTCGTACAACCAGCCTACTTAGTCGGATTTCGAACTGGACCGCTAACAACGGACTATCACTTAACCCACTTAAAACCGAGCTTATCTTGTTCTCTCGAAAATATAAAATACCCGCATTTGAACTGCCGTCAGTTAATGGGGTGCAATTACAGTTGACGGAAAAGGTCAAATATCAGGGGATAATTCTCGCCAGAAATCTGTCTTGGAAACCGAATGTGAAGGAGAGGGTGAAAAAGGCGTCTGTTGCTCTTTATTGCTGTAAAGGGGCGATAGGAATGCGCTGGAGACTGTCTCATAAGATCACCATGTGAATTTATACGGCAATAGTCAGACCAATACTTCTGTTTGGTGGAGGTCCCTCCAAAAGGAATATATTCTATATTCCTTGATGAAAATTCAAAGATCAGCACTGATTAGCGTCAGTACGGCAATGGACAAGACGTCAGGAACTGCACTTAGTGCTATCATGAACATCTGTACTCGTGATATCATGGCCGAATCGGCAGCCGCTACATCCCTGGTGAGAATCAGAGATTGTGGCGTTTTGATATCGGGGCATTCCGGACACGCTGAATTACTACACCGGATTAACTCTATTCCCGTAAAAACCGACTACTGTATCCCCTACCTTCTGCCAGCGACAAATCTAAGGACTTCGATTCCGAACAGGAATACCTGGGAAAAGTCACTGGTAGCGGATACCAGTAGTATCAGGTTTTTCACGGATGGATCAAAGTTGGACGAACAAGTAGGCTATGGGGTCCATTCACCGGACCTAAATGTAAAAAATGAAAAGTAGTGTCACAACCCTCCGGAGAATATGTATCTACACAGACAGCCAGGCTGCCATAAAATCTCTGGAAGCCATGTTTGCTACGTCCCTGATAGTGAAAGAATGCCACTCATCACTTAGGGTGATGGCAGAGTATTTTGACATACGGCTCATCTGGGTACCGGGACACAGCGACATTCCAGGCAATTGAGTAGCGGATGCGTTAGCTGGACAGGGCACTACTGCACAGGTTCGTCCGGCAAAAGAAGGTGTTAGTATGCCAATCTCTACCTGCCGTTTGCAGATCAGGCAGTGGGCCGATAATATGTTCATGGACAAGTGGAGATTTACTTCAACTTGCAAACAAGCCAGGGTCCTGGAAGAGGACGAGGAAACGACGAATCACCTTCTAGACGACTAGTCAATAGTTGCTATGGAGGAAAACTGCAGGTATCACAATGGGCTTCTTTAGCCTAAGTGTGCTCGACAGCGTTCTGTGTTGCAGCCTTTTCAATCAACCAAAATGCAAAATTAGCTTTTTAAATTTTCATAGGGATTTTAAAAGATGTCAAGCGGTTTTTACAAAATTTCTCCAAAATTTACGAAAAAATTTAATACATGTTACCTTATTGAGCAAAATCATAGCCAAGACTGCATATACAATAAAAGTTTGGACGATTTGCTTTAAAAATGTTGACTTACAATCAAGAAAATCGTGTTCCTTGACCGTTCGGAATACCCGATTTTTGGGGGTGAATTCGAATTGCACGACCCTTAAACCTCTTCCGAAAAAGCTGGAAAAAATCTTAGCAATACTTTACCCTATAAGCTTTCCAATTAAGCTTGAGCAACCATGGAAATCGAAAAAGAAAGTTTGTTTGGACACCCTACTGTGAACGGCATTCAACTGGCCACCGAGATCATGTAATTTAACGCCGTGCGGTTTCTTTCTTTGGGGTTTTGTGAAATCTCGGGTTTACGCGAATAAAGTAGAAACAATTCCTGAGCTTAAATCCCAGATCCAATGCGTCAGCGGTGTAATACAGCCACATATCTGTGAAAAAGTCATGCAAAATTTCATGAAAAGAGTAATGGCTTGTCATCAGAGACGTGGGGGCTATTTGACGGATATTTTATTCCATACCTAATCGGAACGTGCCTTCTTTACATTCCAATAAAAAAATCCGAACTACCTCAAAATATACGTGATTTTATTTTAAAATGAAAAAGTGCATTCTTACTGAGACACCATTTACTACAAATATTTGATTGTGTTGCTAATATTTATACTACATTCCAAGTAGTATCCCAGTATTTTCCACTTTTCCACCATTGCTATTTGTGAATTTTCTGACACTACACCATTACCAATTGAAATTTGAAAAATTCAATTGAAATTTAAAAATTCTATTTGAAATTTGAAATACATCAATTGAAATTTGAAAATTCTTTTTGAAATTTGAAATACATCAATTGAAATTTGAAAAACATTAATTGAAATTTAAAATACATCAATTGAAATTTGAAACACATCAAATTAAATTTAAAAGACATCAATTGAAATTTAAAACACATCAATTGAAATTTAAAATACACCAATTGTAATTTAAAAATCTAATACATCAAATCGGTTAATAATTTTTAAATTTCAAGTGACGAATTGAATGTTTTTCAAATTTCAATTGATTGATGTTTTTCAAATTTCAATTGATGTCTTTGAAATTTCAATTGATGTGTTTCAAATTTCAATTGATGTATTTTAAATTTCAATTGATGTGTTTTAAATTTCAATTGATTTGTTTTAAATTTCAATTGCTGTCTCTCAAATTTGACGGTTTTTAAAATTCAATTGATGTATTTCAAATTTCAAAAAGAATTTTTAAATTTCAATTGATATTTTTCAAAATTAAATTGATAATTTTCATATTTCAATTGGAAATGGTGTAGTACCCGTATTATTAATTTGTATAGTACTAATGATTTTATGTATTTTTCTTTTAGTTTACAATTGGGGAATATATTGAACAACACATCTACTCTTTACTCAAGCCATTACAGGATTTTTTAGTTAAGGCAGAGATGTTTGCAAATCAAAGATACTGGTCTAAACGTCCCTTTGAAGTTCCAAAACATATAAAGGAGTTATATTAATAATTTGTGTATTTTTTTTCAAAAATAATTCTAAATTTTGTAATTTAACTAGATATAATCGCTTTTAACAAATAAAAATTATTTTTTTTAAATCCAATTGGAATTATTTTTAAATTTTGTCAAAATTGCTCAATAGCAAAGTGAAACACCTACTCAAAGGTGAGGCACGAACGAACAACCATATACAAATATAGCATTGTTTCTAATTAATCAATAAAACAAAAATTAATAAAAATTATTCGAGTAATTGTTTTGGTTTAATACTTTCACATTCCGATCCATTGTACTTGTATAAAGACAAAATTGTTATTGCAATTAATGAGTAGAACAATGAGTTTAATTATTGTAATTAAAATAGGACAGTACAAAAAAATATGCAGATAAATAAAAACAGAATAACAAAATTAAAAGGCATTTTGAACCATAAAAGAACATTAAAACAACTTCTTATCATTTTATGATATTATAACGACACATTTCCAGAATAAAATCGCAATTTAATAATATGGCATTTCAGACAATTTAGATAATGAAACAAGAAGTAATTTAGAAAATATCGTAGTAAAATAATTTGCCAACATTGAAATATTTGAGCCGTAAACCTGAACATTTAATTATTGAACCAAATTCATTTTCACTTTGTTCATATCATATACAAATTCACCTGATTTAAGTTTCGAATCGTTAATCGCCCAGCCACGGTTGGTTGAAGTGCACTTGGTTATTTTGCACTTAGTTATTTTGTTCCACTTAATCAAGTGTGATGATGTTTAACTGTGTCATATTAATTAACAATTAAGATAGGGGGATTTAAACTGTTAATAGTCGATTATATTTATCCCATTAAATTTGTAGCAATTAAATAATCAAATAAGAATTACTCTCCATTTTTTATACCAAAGGTAAATTAGATTATTGGTTGCCTTTTAAAAAAGAAAATTAAATATTTTCCCCCAAACAAACGTGACAGGTAAGAGTTTCTTACAATTAAGTGAGCTGCAAGCAGAGTAAGTAAAAATTGGGCTCGCGAGCCGAAAAATTCAGCTCCTCCTCAATATAAAACTCTCAATTCTGAGTTTAAAAAAATTTAAATCTTGAGCGAATTTAATTTTTAAAATTTTTGTTTATTTGAATCGCTTCCGAGGCAATCAAATATAAAAAATACAAATTCGATTCGGAGTTTAATTTTTATTTTACTTCATAGTGAAGAGGAGCCGAATTTTTCGACTCGCGAGTGGAATTTTTTGGAATTTGGATATACATACATAAGAGGCAACTGCGACAAAAATCGATTGGAATATTGTGGAAGGTGCAAAAAATAATAAACTTCTATCAGAAAGAGTAGAATTAGAAAAAGACTAAAAAATCTGATGGAACAATGGGGAATGTTCAGTAAATGTTATTAAGTAAATGGCGAGATCATTAGTATGGAATGATTGGATCTAGAGGTCGACTAATAATTGGAATATAAGTTTAAGTGAAGCTACTAAAGGCAGACCAAAATTTGTTTCCAACAATGACTGGAGATATTGTAATGTGGTTTTGTCGAGGGCTGAGGTAAGCTCAGTCATGTCCAGAGTTGTTCGTTAGGATCCACCAAACCTTTCGAAATAACAGAATAGTTTCCCCTTTTTGTGGGGGTACGAATTCAAATTCTTTATTGATCTTTAATTTACAAAGTAATTTGATACGGGATTAACATAAACTGCTTCACTTGGTGGAAACACTCATCTAGGTTGGCAACACTCTTCTGGGAGAACTTGTCTTGGCTTGACAACACTCTTCTGGGGGCACTTGTCTCGGCTTGACAACACACTTCTGGGAATACTAGCCTTGGCTTGAAAATCGTCTGGGGCTGGTCGATTCTAAGATGACGCGGTTATTCGGATTCGCTGTGTTGGTCGGTATCGGGAACACAGTGTCTTGCACACGCGGTTATTCGGATTCGCGGCGTGGATCCGTATCGGACATGTTGGCTCGGTATGTGATTTGCATGTCCGTCGAGAACGGTTCGGTATCGGTTATCATCGAATGGGTTACATGCAGTGTTGGCAGTTTGGCATAAATAATTAGCATAATTTTTTTGGCTTCAGCATAATTTTTTTAAAACATGATGATAAATGCTTTTTAGCATAATTTTCACAAAAATTTTCCAAAAGTTGATATTGCATATTTTTCCATCTACAAATTTTGATTTTTTTTGTTCTGTGTTTTTTAATAACATGTAACATGCATATTTTTGAATAAATATCAAATGTTTAGTCAGAAACACAAAGGTCCTGTTAATTTTGATTCATATAACAATAATAATAATAATAAACACACACCAACGAATAGAAAGGTAACATATTTTCAATACATTTTCTGGCATCATGTGTCAAAAATGTTTTGGCTGATCCTGTGTTTTCCGCCTTAGAGGCCGATATCTCCCAAACCACTCACAAAACTTTAAAACTGATATAAATTTATTTCTATACTACTAATTTCACACTTTTTACATGACCTCTTAGATGAAATGAGTCTAGTTCGGGAATCCTTTTGGTGACAAATTTAAAACTATTAATCTAATAATATATGACAAAATTTATAGTATTCTAGATTTGCGTAGATGAAGTTTATGTATGTTTTACAATAACTCATAATTAAAACAATATAATCCGTAAATTACACAAATAATATTGAAAATGAATGCAGATACTTCCCTAAAAATGTTCCGCTTAATTTTTTTGGTTTGATGTGGAAATTTTTTTCCCAAATTTTTTGCGCACTTCCAATTTAATATTGACGGAAATGCAATACAAAAGTGTGAAATGGCAATGTTTGTTCTAAATTTCGTACAGTTAATATTGAAAAAAATATATAGGATACGTTTTTTTTTCAAATGTACACTCCATTTTGACTACAGTTTCTGAACAAACAAAATTAAATTTGGGATTTTTCAGGATTAGCTCGTATTCGGATTTTACCGAATCGTGAATATTTTAGCTTGATTGATTACACTTGATTTTGAGTATTTAAGAAAAAACAATTTTTCTTACGGCTACATCAAGTTAACCGATTGGAACTTTGTTTCCCAGCCCTCGGCATAATTTTAGGTAGTGACCGGGGGGGAAATATAAAACACTAGTTTGAAAAAATAGTATTTAGTGCTTCAAAATCGAAAAAATGTCGAGAAATTCTCATTTGTCTTCACACAAAGGGTGAAAATGAAATTACGGTATTGTATCAGGACGTTAAAGCTAGTACATTTAGAAATCCCTTTCAGAAAAATTTTACAATGTTTTTCAAGTAGTCCAGTTGAAAAATACGGAGTATTTATCATCCACTTTTTGTTGTTTACGAAAGTAAAATCGATTCGGATTGCAAAAGTCATACAAAACGTAAAATATCTATTTATTTTAATGATCCGTGACTTGTTTTATGCATTAGATATACTATAATGTTATGCTACAGCAATACAATTCAAACACTTTTTCCCTTTTCGATTACTCATGATTTTTTAAAGAAAGTAAAAATTACATTTTAGCGAAAAAAATATTTGTTTCTCACATATTTTTTGATAACTCTGAAACTGTTGATCAAATTAAAATGTGATATAGGCAGAAGATGAAGATAATGTAAACTTACATTTCTTCAAATTTGGTTCAACAAAATCGGAAAAGTCGTTTTCGAGTTATGATAAAATATGTGGAGAAATATATCAAAAAATTTACAATTTTGGGATTTTGAAGCACTAACTGCGGGTTTTTCAAACCATTTTGTTTCATATTTATTTCCAACTACCCTCAATCTGCAATTACGCTGAGGTTATTTGAATTGGGGCAAATCCAGAAAAAAACCCCAAATGCCATTTTGTTAGTTTCGATAGTACTTCTAGAAACATAAGTCAAATCGGAGAGCACTTTTTATTCTTTGCATTGTGTAATCAATTAAAACTGTAGCTTAGGGTGCCATTGCATAAAAGAAATTTAAGATATGTAATTTAGATATTCATTAATTTTAATATTATTCTTCTTGAGTACTTAATATTAATAGCACATCTCGTAGGTATATTTAGCGTTTATTCTCGAAAAGTTCCCAGCTCCCAGATTAAAATATCAAGACATACTACTAAGAAGTATAGCTACAATATACAAAACCAAAATGTAAAAGGTCCTAAAAATCATACCCAATAAAATTCTGATAAATCATCGAAACTTTCATAACATTTTTGGAATCAAAAATACACATCTCTGATTTTAAAATGGGTTTTCTGTGTTTATAACAATTATACGAAGTTCCCAATAAAAATTATGCTTAAAAATGTGTAAAACTGTGTTATATACGTAAAGTAAGTACTAAATAGTATATACAATAGCAAATATATACAAAAATAGTTTGTTTTAATTTTGCTTAACATAATTTCTTTCCATTTTGCACAATTTTTTTGGTCATTTGGCATAATTTTTTTGACGGCTTCTGGCAACACTGGTTACATGGGAACAGTGAGCCGAAGCCCCTGTGTAGGAACAGTGAGCCGAAGCCCCTGTGTAGGAACAGTGAGCCGAAACCCCTGTGTAGTAATGTATTTACACCGTCTTTACTAGAGAATGGATCCCAAAATTGCTCCTGTCCTTTGCAGAACCCACAGATGAAATGCTATAATCTGTTCTGGTTGTGCGCTCGGGGGCGCCGACTTGAGTCTAGCCAACCTTAACACTAAGTACCATCGCTGTAGTGACGCAAATGAGAATTGCATCCAATCGTGTGGTCATTAAAACTAGTTCGCTGCTAATATGTACACAACGTTGACAGAGCTTGTGGGTTTGTCAGTGAGTGTGACGTCACGTTTCAATATGTTAATTATAGTGTACGTGGTTAAGAAGGTGTACAAATTTAAGACACGAGAATGAAAAGTGGATATGAACCATTTTGGGCTAAAATGAGTTTTATGAAGTTTACTATTCCCTGCTACTTTACGCATCGTTAGGTATGAAAACTGTACATATTGTGTTATATATGTGTATAAATGTTCAAAAATCATTGTTAGCAAAAAAATCTTAATCAATTAGATATAAACTGTTTTTTTTTGTTCTCCTGTAATATTACCTTTCTGGTTCATATCCACTTTTCATTGTCACGTCGTCAATTGTTGAAAACAAGTTAGACTTCAAAATGCAATAAAAATCGTTTGGAATGTTTAAAAATAGTGTTCGTGGGTAAAAAGGGGGATAAATTGGTAAAAATGTGATAACTTGCAATAACGGGAAAAATATTTAGAAATGATTAGAAATTTATTGAAAATAATATGTGAGGGTAAAAAGCTGTAGAAGGGTCATGAAAGGGTACAACTTCAAAATACGAGGTAATCATTCCAAACGATTTGGAATATAGTCTACGTGAGCAAAAAATGTAACAAGGGGGAAAAAAGCAAAACAGACATAAAACTTGAAAGTGCAAAAAAAAAATTGTCATCATTGGGAATATGTATGTATATCACAGATACTATATTGGTTAAAGGGCAGGAAAGGGTAAAACTTGAAAAACAAAGAACATTAGTGTCTAAACGGCAAGCGTTTAGCATTATTATTATTAATTAGATAGTAACATCATATAAGCTAGCGTAACGTATGACACTTAAGCCACTGCAAATGCTACACAGTTATTTTAAGTTATCTATCTGAGATAATAAATTGAGTGCAAAATGAACATACGTAAGAAACGTCTCGCTAAGTGAACGAAGCACAAGGTACCGGGTATCAACGGTTCAACTAATGCAACCAAAATTTTTGAATTCTAAATCTAACTTACAATTATCTTAAAGGCTACAAAATTATCAAGCTATGTTAATCTACATCTTAAAGGTTGTATAATAATAATAAGCTTAAATTAGTCTAAATCTCAAAGGCTATATCCTAATAAACTTAACCTAAATCTTAAGGACTACATGAAATTTAAATATACATAACTTACCCTCAACCTTAACGTATAACTACTGTAAATTGAATTCTACGAAATATACCTGCCTACACGTTGAAAAACTGTCGTTTTTAATCAGCCCAGTGAGATCAGTGTAAGTTCTTCCCTATCGCAGATAACGTCTATTCCATTGGTGCTCTGTTGGTAAATAACCTTGCTAATCCTTCTCTGGTTGTCGTCTCTTTTCTCCCCTCCTTTTCGCGCATCGTCATATACGATCTCTCGTATAAACCCCTAAAAGGTTACTTATTTCTACAGCCCACTCATCTACCCTTAAAATAAGCCGAGACGGGCTTATTCAATTAGTTTGGAATGATTGGAATGTGTTAATAAGAGTTCCTAATCTTCCAAACGATTTGCTTGCATTTTCTACTTTATACCACATACATAATTTTTGCCTCATTCCTAACCTTTTCAAACGATTTTCTCGCATTTTCTAGTTTTACCCTTTTCGCCCCATTTTTACCCTTTTTAACCACATTCATAATTTATGCCACATTCCTACCCTATCCAATCGATTTTTTTTTAAATTTACAATTTTATCAACCGGGATCTCTCAATATTTCCATCTGCATCTCACATAAGATGTTGTTGAACTTTGGTAAAGAAATTATAAAGAACTTCCACACTAGCAGCATTTGATAACTACATATGACACTTCAACTAAGATGTGTCAATGAAAACCAACTATTTTGCACTTAAGTGGTTTACCGCGAGTTCTGAGTTTTCGCTACTTCAACCTCCCAAGTCGCGTTATAACCGAACGTGACTTTAGAAAAATGTTTCTGACCTTGTACGAACTTCTCAGACATTAACATTTAATCATGTAACATGTAAAAAATGAGAGTAAATTAGAATAGAGGAAATATTTTTCTCATCCGACATTTCATTTCACACTCTTCGTCGTAGGTTTGTGCAAATGAGAGAAATATTCGATGAAAATTAACTTACACCAGGTGGAGTTACAAGAACTGTTGACTAAACTTTTTCATATCGTTGTGATATAGAACTATGGTGTTTTAATATATTTTGCATTTTTTGTACCGGTTTTCGGGTTATTACAAAAATCATTTTTGAAAACCGGTTTTCGGTTCCACAGAATGGTAAAATCCGCCGAAACCGGCTAATTTTCGGTTTATGGAAAGCGTATGGAAAACAATATGCAAAAATTTTTGTTAAAAAATAAATTAATACTAAATCAACACAAAATAACATTTTCTTTTATATTCTGACAATATAGAAGCATTTGTCTGATTTTAATATTTTTAAATATTGCCTTAAAGAACACATCAGTTAATTCAACTTAGTTCAATTCAATTCAGTTCATTTCAAATCAATTCAATTCAATACAATTCAATTCAACACAATTCGAATCAATTACAGTCAATTCAAATCAATTCAGTTCAGTTCAGTTCAACTCAATTCAATTCCATTCAATTAAATTCAACGCAATGCAATTCAATTCAATACCATTTAATTCAATTCAATTCAATTCAATTCAATTCAATTCAATTCAATTCAATTCAATTCAATTCAATTCAATTTCATTCAATTCAATTCAATTCAATTCAATTCTATTCAATTCAATTCAATTCAATTCAATTCAATTCAATTCAATTCAATTCCATTCAATTAAATTACATTCAACTCAATGCAATTCAATTCCATTTAATTCAATTCAGTTCAATTCAATTCAATTAAATTTCATTCAATTCAATTCAATTCCATTCAATTAAATTTCATTCAATTCAATACAATTCAATTCAGTTCAGTTCAGTTCAGTTCAGTTCAGTTCAATTCAATTCAATTCAATTCCATTCAACTCAATTAAATAAAATACAATTCAATTCAAATCGATTCAATTCAATTCCAATTAATTCAATTCCATTCAATTCAGTTCAATTCAATTCTATTCAATCCCACTTAATTCAATTCAATTCAATTCAATTCAATTCAATTCAATTCAATTCAATTCCATTCAATTCAATTTAATTCAATTCAATTCAATTCAATTCAATTCAATTCTAATCAATTTCATTCAATTCATTTGAATTCAATTCAATTTAATTCAATTCAATTCAATTTAATTCAATTCAATTCAATTCAATTCAATTCAATTCAATTCAATTCAATTCAATTCAATTCAATTCAATTCAATTCAATTCAATTCAATTCAACCCAATTCAATTCAGTTAAGTTCAGTTCAGTTCAATTCAATACATTTCAATTCAATTCAATTCATTTCAATACAATTCAATTCAATGCAATTCAGTTCAATTCAATTCAATGCAATTCAATTCACTGCAATTCAATTAAATTCAATTCAATTCAATGCAATTCAATTACATCAATTTAGTCCAAGTCAATTCCATCCAATCTAATCTAACTAAGTCTAGTTCAGTTCAATTCTTTGTATCTTCTTAATTGAATTAAACAGAATTGAATTGTTTTTTTGTTGAAATGAATTGAATATTTTTATTGGTTTTTCAATCTCAAAATTTCACAGCTGTATTGAACAGTAAAAACGTTTTATTTTGAAATTAAAATGTAAATCATTTTCCAATTTGCAATGCCTGCAATTGACAAGTTTAATTCATATTCACATTAAACTTATTTAAATTTGAAAATCATGTTCGATTTTTTCGCAATTTTCATGACTGATAATCTTATAAAGTGTAAAAAATTAATTGATATACTAATTTGAATTATTTAATTGTTATTCCAATAATGAAATCATTGCGAAATTAAAAACTGTTTAAAATCTTTATTGTTATTATATTTCAAAATAGATGTCGTGTTACTTAATTCAAAAAAGTAATTAATATATGAAAATTATATCGTTTTTTGTTTAATTCATAAATGTTTGTAAGAACTTTTAACACAAATTGAGTATAAACCGGTTAAACGGTTAAACGAAATCTAAGTACCGGGTTTCCGTTTATTCGAAAATTAAGTATTTTAAAAAACCGGCTCACAGTTAATTTCACGAAAACCGGTTTCGGTTTTGAACGCTCTACTTCCAGCCTACGCTTTGCCAACTTGAACCGAAGTGCAAGCAATATCAATTAAAGGGTTTTTATGCCAAAGTCATTTCGTATAAAATCAATTGTTTTATAATTGTTTGGGACTGAAATTTTGAAATTGCGATCATTTGATCAAGAAAATGTAACAACACATCCGTAAAACAAAAATGGGGTACGAAGAGGAATTATTCATAAAATATTTGAAAGGTAAATCAAAGAAAGCCCCTCACTCACTTTTCATATAGTTGGTACTCAGCTCTTGCAAAAATTTCGTAAGCAAAATATCAAAAAGTAACTACGGTATAGAGAAGAAAATGTACTCATGGAGTGGAATGTCATCAAAGAAAACGAGTGAAGCGCGTCGTTTGTCTGCTCTCTCTCTTAGTCTCTTCGTTGAATATTTCAATACACGAGCAGTTTTCTGATGATGTTATTGTATCAAACTATAGAAATTCCAAAAATATTTAAATAAAATTACATAAAGTATGTAAAAAGTATGAAATAATCAAGTTATGACGCAGGAAAGAAATGCGTTTGAGTGAATCGCGTCGACGTTTTTGGTTCTCTGCTACTAGGGTTGCCAAATTGCGCCGATTTTTTTTCTCTACATGTACATCCTTTTTGAAAATATATTATAGGGTTGTTATGCCGAAGTTATATTCTACAAAAACAATTGTTTGATTATTGTTCGTGACTGATATGTGTGATATCTCGATTATTTTTACAAACAAAAGTAACACCACATGCGTAAAAAAAGGAGTACGAAAAGGAACTTTTATCTTCAGGGTTAGTTTTTATCTTCGCGCATAGTTTTCATCTTCGTGCTTAGTTGTTATCTATAGCAACGCAGCTGAAACTTTCGAGCGCAAGCTAAAGTGACAGTTATGTATATTTTGCTTTTACTGAATATTCTGTTCTGTAATAGAAGAACAGAATCCATTTCTGCCTTATTTATTATAAAGATTTAATTTTCCATACGAAAACAACGTACCACAACCACTTGAGAGTAACTGATTAGAAATTAAATAACTCTCAATTAAATATGACCATAGGCTGCATTTATAGGGCAATCATAGAACTATTAAGATTAAAATTATATTATTTGTTACCACCTCCATTAAAGTGACACATTGAGAGGCGGACTATCAAGAGGCTAATAAAGAAATAAATATATGACCAAAAGTACTACGATACTTAAAGGTGCTAGCCATTGTTGATTGTATTTTGATGGTACATAAATTATGACATGATCGATAAGCCAATGGATTTGATTGATTTACGGCAATAATAAAGAAAGTGAAGTGCGTCCAATCCAACATGAATGCGATTCTTAGAAAGTGGCTACCTTGATAAGGCACATAGGTACAAGTATTGTACAATTAGTATGATTGCAGTCCATTAACTTCTATAAAAATTTTATTTAAATTGCTCTTCTAATTCCAAGCAATAGTCTCGATGTAGTAAGACAAAACTTCAAGAATAAGCTTTTTTTAGATTCACCAATGTTGATGTCAGCTGATTAAGTTTACCAGCTGACTAGGTTTTATAGGTGATTAGGTTTACAGCTGATTCCAGTTTTTCTTTCATACGACAAGTGTTGTAGTTATAACGGGGTTTTCAATAAGAGCGCTACAAAAGTTTTTTTTAAATAAAACATATCCGCTTTTAGATACCAATGAAATTCTTTATTCCTGTGAAGGTACGTTCGATGCCATTATGTATGGAACTCGATTTCTTTTGCATGGCCACCACGGGCACGCTTGCAGAAGTCCAGACGCTGAACCCAATTTTCGACAGTTTTCAAGCATAAATCGGCCGATACTGCTGCAATTTCACGTTCGATATTCGTACGAAGTTCATAAATCGTCGCTGGCTTGTTGGCATAGACCATAGACTTGACGTAGCCCCACAGGAAATAATCTAACGGTGTCAAATCGCACGACCGAGGCGGCCAATCGACTGGGCCATTTCGTGAGATAACACGTTCACCAAACTTGGTTTCCAATAAATTGATTGTGGCATTCGCTGAGTGGCTTGTGGCGCCGTCCTGTTGAAACCGCATGTCCTCCAAGTCCATATTATCCAATTGGGGCCAAAAATATTCTGTTATCATTGAACGGTAGCGATTCGCATTCACAGTAATGTGCCGGTCTTGATCATCACGGAAGAAGTACGGCCCAATGACGCCGCGGGCCCATAAACCGCACCAAACCGTAATTTTTTCGGGATGCAATGATGACTCATGGATTACGTGTGGATTGCTGTCTGACCAATAACACATATTTTGCTTATTACCGAAGCCATTCAGCCAGAAATGAGCCTCATCGCTGATTGTTGAGGCCTCTTAAAGTTGGCCTCTTAAAGTTGAGGCCACTGACTCCAAATTTCGGTAGTAAATTTTAATAATTTCGACTCTTTGTTGGCTCGTATATCTTTCCATGATGAAATGGCAAACCTTACTGAAGAGAAATGTCAAAAGAGCGGGAAAAAATATGGCGTCGTTTGCTGTCCCTATCGATTTACTTTTGTAGCGTCTCTGTTGAAAAACCCGGTATATTACTAACAAATTTGCATCCAATCCGACTAATTTTCAAATAAAACAGATAGTATGAACTCCGCTTTACAGATTCTGTTTAAAAGAGGAATAAATAAATATGTAAATATTTATTTATGAATTCGTTTAATGTCAATATTTGGTAATGATATTATACATATTCAGTTTGTCTTGGATTTTATTTATTCTGCCAAAGAAAGGTACTTTACACATTAAACATTTACAGATTCTCAATATGAAGCTACTAAATGTTTGGAAATAACGAACAATTATATACATATGCACATATTTACTTTTTTTATTATTATCAAATTTACTATTTGTATTAATATTATTATGGTATTTATTAAGATTTGATGTTAAAGCTGATGTCACCCCATGACGATGCTGCTGCTACAAGAAATTGCGATCATTTGAGGTAAAAGCAGTGTTGCCACAAAAAGTTGGCCAAATATCGTAAAATTAGAGGTGCAGAAAACGTCAAAATAATTTTTGAATATACGAGGGCGGACCAAGAAGTCCGTGACTTTTCGAACTTCCCTCGTAGTTATATGAAATGCAACACTGCTGCCATCAAGCAAAGACGATCAAGAATTAGACAACCAGAAGATGCGTGCAATTTGGCAAACCTGGTAAAAGAGAACCAAAAAGTGCCAGATATTCATTCAAACGCATTTCTCTCTCGTGTTATATCTTGATTATTTCATACTTTTTGCATAGTTTATGAAATTTTGTTTCAACAGGTTGGAATTTGTATAGTTATATACAATAACACTATCAAAAAGCCGCGTGAGTATTAAAATATTCAATGAAGAGAGTAAGAGAGAGGACAGAGAAGTGCTAGGGTTTCACTCGTTTTGTTTGTTGGCATTTGAGTGAAGAGAATTTTTGACTGTCTATTTGTACATCGGTTTTGCATCAAGTACCACCTGTTTATAGACTACTGTCAAATTTTGAGCAAGTTCCGTCATTTACTTTGCGTTTAACAGCGGTTCAAATCATACAACCTCGTGAATTTTTTTAAAAATGGAAAAAAGTGAATTTCGAGTGCTCATTAAACATTATTTTTTGCGAAAAAAAAACCCTCAATCAAACCAAGGAAAAGCTTGATAAATACTATAGGGACTCTGCACCATCGATTTGAATAGTAAAAAAGTGGTATACTGACTTTCGTTGTGGTCGCACAACTACAAATGACGCTGAACGTTCTAGACGGCCAATTGATGTCAATACACCCGAAAATTTCGAAAAATCCACGACATGGTGTTGGCCGATCGAAGAGTAAAAGTGCGTGAGACTGTTGATCCCATAGGCATTTCAAATGGCAGTGTGGTTTCGATTTTAAATGATCAGTTGGGTTTAAAAAAGCTGTCTGCAAGATGGGTGCCGCGTTTGCTCTCAATTGACCATATAGGTAATCGTGTGACAACTTCAAAGGATTGTTTGGAGTTGTTTAACCGCAATTCGAAGGAGTTTTTGTGGCGTTTTGTAACTGTGGATGAAACATGGATCCATTACAACACTCCGAAGACCAAGCAGCAGTCTAAACATTGCGTTTCTTCGGGTGAACCGGCTCCGAAGAAGTCCAAGGTAAGTTTGTCGGCCAATAAGGTGATAGTAACAGTTTTTAGCGATGCACGCGGGATAATCCACATCGATTACCTTCAAAGGGGAAAAACAATAAACGGCGAATATTATGGCAACTTATTGGACCGATTTAACGAGGATTTAAAAAAATTACCCCATGTGGCCAAGAAAAAAGTTATTTTTCATCAAGATAATGCAGGAGTGCACACGTGTGTAGTCTCAATGGTAAAATTACATGAATTGGGCTACGAATTGGTACCTCATCCGCCATATTCTCCGGATTTAGCCCCCAGCGACTAGTTCCTATTTCCAAACCTAAATAAATGTTCG
Source organism: Phaonia tiefii (assembly GCA_963931995.1). NCBI lineage: Eukaryota > Metazoa > Arthropoda > Insecta > Diptera > Muscidae > Phaonia > Phaonia tiefii. The sequence goes on from OZ008368.1 coordinate 298,918,335, forward strand.
GTGGAAAGAGATTTAGCTTCAACGATGAAATTATTGATCAAACAAATGCCTATTTTTTGGACATCGAAAAAACCTATTTTTGGAAGGGATTGAGCTAAAAGGAGATTATATTGAAAAATAAATTTTCTTTTTGCAAAAAACTGTGTTTCATTCAAAAAGTCACGGACTTATTGATCCACCTCGTAGTCAAAAATCGTCAACAGACAAAACTGCAATTCCTAAACCAAATTTGAAAATGTTGAAGCATTTGAATAAAAAAATCAACGTTGCAAACAAAGTATATTTGTTTACACTCAAAATTAGATAAATTCTAAGTTGATTTCTAAAAACAAATTTATTAAAGCATTGCATTATAAATTACATAATAAAATAGTTTATTGTCTATTATTATAATAATACTATAATAAAATCATCATACGCATTGCGGTCGTTAGTTTTTAAAAAAAAAGGTTTCTAATTTTAATAGAAAAAATAGTCATACACTTCTCTAGAGTTGATTTATTTCAATCCGATTTTGATTTGACATAAATATTTATATGTATTTATCATTAATCAGTTAAAACTTGTTTTATATAAAACAAAAATTATTTAAGCAAATGTCGAAATTGAATATTTTTATTTAAACTCAACTCTGGAATCTCTTCCATTATTGATAAAACAACCACAAAAGATGTACAAGTGGAGAAGAAAAAACTGGTGCAATTTGGAAACTCTCGTAAAAGAAAATCAAAAAAGGCGACGCTATTCACTCAAACGCATTTCTATCTCGCGTCATAACTTGATTATTTCATACTTGTTACATACTTTATGTAATTTTATTTAAACATGGTTAGAATTTCTATAGTTAGATACTGTAACATAATCAGAAAACTGCTCGTCTATTGAAATATTCAACGAAGAGAGTAAGAGAGAGAGAGCATAGAAACGAGGCGCTTCACTCGTTTTTTGTTGGCATTCCACTCCATACGTAAATTTTGTTCTCTATTTAAAATTTAATTGATTTGAAATGAATTGTCTTGAATTGAACCGAATTGAAATGAATTGAATTGAATTTAATGCAATTGAATTGAGTTGAATTGAATTGAATGGAACTGACTGGAATTGAATTGAATTAAACTGAGTTGAACTTCATTGAACTGAATTGAATTGAATTGAATTGTAGCGAATTGCATTGAATTGATTTGAATTGCACTGAATTGAATGGAATTGAGTTGCATTGAATTGAGTTGAATTGAATCGAATTGAGTTGAATTGAATTGATTGAATTGATTGAATTGAATTGAATTGAATTGAATTGAATTGAATTGCATTGAATTGAGTTGAATTGAATTGAATTGCATTGAATTGAGTTGAATTGAATGGAATTGAATTCCATTGAACTGAGTTGAATTGGATGGAAATGAATTGAATTGAACTGAATTGAGTTGAATTGAATTGAATGGAATTGATGTGAATTGAATTGAATTGAATTAAGTTGAATTGGATTGGATTGAATTGAATTGAATTCAATTGAGTTGAGTTGAGTTGAGTTGAACTGAATTGAATGGAATGGAATGAAATGGAATGGAATGGAATGGAATGGAATGGAATTGAATTGAGTTGAGTTGAGGTGAGTTGAGTTGAATTGAATGGAATTGAATTGAATTGAACTGAGTTGAATTTGAATTGAATTAAGTTCAATTGAGTTGAGTTGAATTAAGTTGAATTGGAATGGATTGAATTGAATTCAATTCAATTGCATTGCATTGAGTTGAGTTGAGTTGAACTGAATTGAATTGAATTGAATTGAATTGAATTGAATTGAATTGAATTGAATTGAATGGAATGGAATGGAATGGAATGGAATTGAGTTGGGTTGAGTTGAGTTGAATTGAATTGAATAGAATTGAATTGAATTGAATTGCACTGAGTTTAATTTGAATTGAATGGAATGGAATGGAATGGATGGAATGGAATTGAGTTGAATTGTATTGAATTGAATTGAATTGAATTAAATTGTATTGAATTGAATTGAATTGAATTGAATTGAATTGAATTGAATTGAATTGAATTGAATTGAATTGAATTGAATTGAATTGAATTGAACTGAGTTGAATTTGAATTGAATTAAGTTCAATTGAGTTGAGTTGAATTAAGTTGAATTGGAATGGATTGAATTGAATTGAATTGAATTGAACTGAACTGAATTGAATTGAATTTACTTGAGTTGAATTGAATTGAATTGAATTGAATTGAATAGAATTGATTTGAACTGAATTGATTTGCATTGCATTGAATTGAATGGAATTAAATTGGATTAAATTGAACTGAACCGAATTGCATTTAATTGAGTTGCATTGAATTGAATTAAACTGAATGGGCTGGAATATTATTATTCGTGTTTAAATCTCAAAATTTCATAGCTGCAGTTAAATTTGACAATCACGTTTAATTTTTAAATTAATATGTAAATCATATTCCAGTTCGGAATGCGTGTTTCATATAGAATTGATATGTTTCAAATTCACAATAAACTCATTTAAATTTGGAAATCATATTCGAATTTGACAGAAATTTTCGTGTATGAAAATTTAGAAAAAAGTGTACAAATTAATTATGTAGTTTCAATTAATATAACATAATTTTCAAATTATAAAAATTGTTTAAAATCTTATGCATAACTTATTCAAGGTATACAATTATATTTGTAAATATTCATTAATTCAAAATTCATTCAGATTTGAAAATTAAAAAATCAAATTTTTAAATCAAATTTTTAAATTTTTGTAAAGATATTTATCACAATTTGAGTAAAAATCGGTTAACCGGTTAATCGACTTCAAATAACTGGTATTCGGTTTATTCGCAAATTAAGTGTTTTTAAAAATTGGCACACGGTTAATTGCAAAAAATCGAGTTAACCGGTTTCGCCGGTTTTTCGGTTTCGGGTTTGAACACTACTTAAATGTGTCATGTCGTTTTGGTTGAGAACTGTGAAATTTAAACACATTTTGGATTCTTTTGTTATCTTTAAGTGTTAGTTGTATTTAACACAGCTGTGTTGTATTGTATTTAGCACACAAATCGAGATAACATTGTTGCTTTCTGGTTGGTTGTTTGGAATCGTTGCCTCTATCTAGTATTATTAAAGCAAATATTTTTCAAGATGTGCAACTAAACCTAATCTCATAACTTTACTGAGAGAAGTTGTTACTCAAGGTATAGAATTACTCTATGACCAAAACGGTCAGATATGAAGGAAATGCTTTGAAAATTAATACAATTGCCAATGGTATTTAATTTTTTTTTTCTTTTTTGAATTTGCATTTATAGAGGTAATTCATATTAATCTACAAATTATAATTGTCATATAATTAATTTGCCCCCCAGTATGCATAGAACACATTATTTATTCTAATTTGTTTTATATTATAAAAACGATAAAATGTGGTTTCTATAAAACAGTCAAAAAATTCTTACGAGGTGCTGTCGTTTAATCCTCGATATAGAAATCAGTCAGCCGTCTAAAGTCAGCAATTATTCATTTATTTGAATATGTGCTTAGAGATGACACTGACTTATAATTATTATTCTTGAATTATAAATATATATCAGTTGTCCGCTCTGAACTACAAATAGAAAAACGTGTCCGAATTTCGTACTACATCCATCCCATCATCCTAACCGCAGTTGGGGTTTTTCCGAATAATTTCAATCTTAAATCTTAGTCATGTAATTTACCCTGACCACCTCTGTATGCCGAATGAATATATAAATAATTGAAATGCTAAATAAATATTGACTTATGCATTTCAAAAAACAAAAACAAAAATAATAACAATAATAAAAATAAAATGCGAATGAACCTTAAAATGTAACTAACCAAACAGTGCGAAGCAAAACAGCCGGAAAACAACAGTCACGTACTATCGATACTCACGAAACCCACAAACAATAATTTAGAACAATAATTTAATTTTAATTACCACCACAGCCAATGAATAACTTAAGCAATTATCAATCAGTTAGTTGACCACTTGGCGAACACAGTGAATCAGCCAACGAAAAAGTATTTACTCGTAACAAAACTAAACTCCACTCAACCTTTACTTGGTTTCAGGGAAAAAGAAAAGACAAAAAAGAGTGTTTACCCACCAAATATCTGATAACCTTACAGAGATATGGAAAAACGTTAAATCGCCAAAAAAAAAACCCCCCCAAAACCCAGAGGATCGCAATTTTAGATACGAACAAACATACATCCAAATGTATGCTAATAGGGGTCGTCTAACACCAGACAAAATAAAAAGATAAACGGCTGATAAGATTTGAAAACAACCTATTAACCTAAGCACAACAAGTAGCACATACACTAGGGTGTACTGAAACCCGGATTTTTTGCAATTTTACATTTAGGTAATAATCACATTTATAATCACATCCTTTAAAACCTAAAGGGTTTTTCAACAGAGATTCTACAAAAGTAAATCGATAGGGACAGCAAACGACGCCATATTTTTTCCCGCCCTTTTGACATTTCTCTTCAGTAAGGTTTGCCATTTCATCATGGAAAGATATACGAGCCAACAACGAGTCGCAATTATTAAAATTTACTACCGAAATTTGGAGTCAGTGGCCTCAACTTTAAGAGCGCTACGTCCAATTTATGGTCGTCATAATCGTCCTACCAGATCAACAATTGAGCGTCCAGATCACCAATTGAGCGTCTTAATCCACAGGCACAGTGCAAAATGTTCCCGTGCCAGTGCGACAAAGAAGTGCCCGTAGTGTCGAGAATATTGCTGCCGCTGAGGCTTCAGTTCAAGAAAGCCCAAATGTGTCTCTCACACGTCGTTCTCAAGTGTTGGGCATCTCTGTGACGTCGTTGTGGCGAATTATGCGAAAAGATCTTGGCCTACATCCCTACAAGATCAAATTTACGCAAGAACTGAAGCCGCTTGACCACCATAAGCGTCGTATGTTCGTGAATTGGGCTGAGCAACAACCTGAAAATGATTCGGATTTTAATCGGAAAATCATCTTCAGCGATGAGGCTCATTTCTGGCTGAATGGTTTCGTCAATAAGCAAAATATGCATTATTGGTCAGACAGCAATCCACACGTAATCCATGAGTCATCATTGCACACACAGCGAATGCCACAATCAATTTATTGGAAACCAAGTTTGGTGAACGTGTTATCTCACGAAATGGCCCAGTCGATTGGCCGCCTCGGTCGTGCGATTTGACGCCGTTAGATTAGTTCCTGTGGGGCTACGTCAAGTCTATGGTCCATGCGAACAAGCCAGCGACGATTGATGAACTTCGTACGAATATCGAACGTGAAATTGCAGCAGTATCGGCCGATTTATGCTTGAAACCCGGCGAAAATTGGGCTCAGCGTCTGGACTTCTGCAAGCCTGCCCGTGGTGCCCATGCAAAAGAAATCGAGTTCCATACATAATGGCATCGAACGTACTTTCACAGGAATAAAGAATTTCATTGGTATCTAAAGCCGGTTTTGTTTTATTTAAAAAAACTTTTGTAGCGCTCTTATTGAAAAACCCGTTATCTTCTACTAAATTTTTTTTCTTTTTGAAAATGATTTGGAACAGAATTATGATTAAAATCGTAAAGAAGGGATAAGCCATGGTACGACGAATAATGTCGCATTGCAACAGTCAGTTACAACGCGTGCTGCGGGTGAGCGGTACAAGAGGCTGAGAAGGGTGGAAATCAAATTAGTTAGGCGGAAAACTTATCAGTGGAAGCAGAGGGAGAGTGAAAAGACCGAATTGTGCAGGATGAGTAATGAATCTCGAACATTTTTCCAGAGGGTAAGAAGATCCAATAATGGGCCTAATAATGAGAACCTGGTGACTGTTAAGCAGTGTGTGCTTAAAATATAGAGAGACCACTTTTCAGCACTGCTCCACTCAGATTCAGATCAGATGATTGTGGAAGACAGTGCACACTGGGACAGATTTAATTAATTATTACATTAAAGGATGCTGTTACACTTCAAAAATCGAAGCAGTAATCCAGATGAAATAATTGACTTAAACAGTTGCCAATTAACCACTGAGGTCGAGAATTAACTGTCTTGAAGGCTCCATGCACGTTGCTGATCAGCCAAGGGGCCCAAAGTTGAGTATTGTTTCAATACATGCATCCAGGATACTTTCGGGTTATTTTTAGTAGATGTATGTTATATGAAGGTTATGTTTCTGGTCGTTTTAAACTTTTTTTTTATTTATTTTGTGTTATGAGAGCTACGAAATTGTATATTAAGTTAATTTAATTTACTTCAGGTTTCTAGTTCAATTGCAATGAAAGTAATTGACTAAAATTATTACATTTTTTAATCTTTTGTGGACCGACAAAAATTATGTTCTACTGGGATCAGCGCGCGATTTTCACTTCTGAACACTTCAGACCCTAACCGAAGTCAGTGATTTTATTTCGTTACCCTTTACTACCATTTGCTGAAGAACATTTTTTTTTAAACTTTAGTCCAGTTTTTGATTTCAAATTTAAATATAAAATACTTGTGTAAAAATTAATTTTTTTCAGTGTAAAGTTAAATACATTACTCTGTCGAACTAAAATATCGAAATTTCAAACTAAAATTTGGAAAGTTCCGAGGACGACGATGATGAAAATTTCGAACGTAATGATATAGATTTTTTTTAAACGAAGTTTTTTTTTGTGGTCTCAAATAAATCTTGTGTGGTTACGAAACAAACTTCTCAAACTTTTTATTTATTTTATAATTCCTAATAAATTTGGTAGAAAAGTTTAAAACGTTAAACCTTGTTAAGAAACGAAATTTTATGTGAAAAGGTAAAATTACACATGCTCTTCCCTCCGTTAGGTTAGTTATCGAAATCCTGATCGAAAAATGTTTGCCAAAAATGAAATCGGGCCATCCAAAACCCTATGAAACGATACCCATAACGTGTTTTTTTCCAAATTTAACCCCCCCCACTTTAACTCCACCCCCTCCAACCAATGGAAAATGCAATGCCAGAAATGAGCTCAGCACCCTCAAAAACCTACCTACTACTGATTTTGACACGACTTAAGTCAAAAACAACGACGTTATTAATTTTGTCCGGTCATTTTTTAAATCTGTCCCAGTGTGCAGTGTAGACTTTTTTTTTTGATTTGATTGAAAGTCAAGGTGCATTAACCAGGCAGTGTTACTACGACAACAAACACACCAAGAATGTAACAATAGCCATTTTGATTTGTCTGGTATTTTTCTACAATAAAATTCACCACAAATATATTCCAAGAATAAAAGTAAACAAAAAATAATAAAAAACTATGTTTGAGAAACAATAAATACCTAAGTAATGAGAAAAATAAATAAGTCGGCTATTCTAATCATAGAGTAATGACGTATAGAGACGCCAAATCTCTCAGTAAATTGATAACATTTGGTTAGTAGCAGATGGGCGGTTGGCAATGTCTTGATTTGTGCGTCAAAATTTTTGCGTAAATACACCACAAATATATACTAACAATAAAATATATCAAAGAAAGTCCAAAATATATACGTTTAAATTTCACAGTTTTTCATCAAAACGACATGAAAAATGTAAGTCAAAAATTTTTGTAATTCCACCTGGTGTAAACCAATTACGTCAAATAAGTCTCTATTGCACCGACCGCACCACGAATAGTGTGAAAGGAAATGTCAGATGAGAATAATGGCAGCTCTTACTCTATGCATCTAATGGTACCATCCACATCAATGCGTCACGATAAGGATGTACAAGTAGAGAAGAAAAAACCGGCACAATTTGGTAAACCCAGTAGAAGAGAACCAAAAATGTCGACGCGATTCACTCAAAAGCATTTCTTTCCCGCGTCATAACTTGATTATTTCATACTTTTTACATACTTTATGTAATTTTATTTAAATATGGTTGGAATTTCTATAGTTAGATACAAACAATAACATCATCAGAAAACTGCTCGTGTATTGAAATATTCAACGAAGAGAGTAAGAGAGGGAGCAGAGAAACGGAAATGGTTGTAAACAAACGTACTATTCATACGCAGTGTGAGCTAAAACAGCGTAGCATAAAATCAAGCGTTTTTTTCCCCGATTCTCAGACAAATATGATAAATATACCTGATTTGTCGTTTGTCAAGACGTATGGGAAATTATGCAAATTTTCTTGATTTCTGCGTAAAATCAATAAAAGTGGCAAAATCAAGAAAATCGATGTCAGTGCGAATGCTCCTCACGACACGTTGTTGGAGCCATAGAGAAATAGACAAGAGCCGCTATCCCTCTCTTTACGTTCTCTTGATGACGATGAGATAGTAGGCCATTTCATCGAGTTCGAGTTGGTTTTGCGATTTACTCTTTGGTTGGACATATGTAATACGGACAGAAACAAAGAGAATGCGTATTTTCGTTTCTATATAACCAAAGATTAATTCATAGGTGAATATAGTATAGACACATTTATTCTCTCAATAAATTAAGCGTCATAGGTATGGTCGCAAGTAAACATTGGATGGTGGAAAACATGGGTTCAATAATATCAGATAGAGGCAATAGTAAACAAAGTCCAACAACCGAATTTCGTGTTTTTGTCGCAAACTAGTTGTGTTAAATACAACACAAATGCATACCAACGATAAAAGTCAACAAAAAATACATTTAAATTTTTCAGTTCTACACCACAACGACATGAAAAAGTTAAGTGAACATATTTTGTAACTCCACCTGGTGTAAGTTAATTTTAAATTTAATTTCCCTCATTTCCACAAACCAAAATTAAACGTCAGATGAGAGAATAACTCATAGGGTAATCTCATACTAGAGAAAATATTTGGCTCATCTGACGTTTCCTTTCCCACTCTTCGTGATGCGGTCGGTGTGATAGAGAGATGTTTGACGAAAAGTGGCATGCACCAGATGGAATTACAATAACTTCTTGCTTTGATTTTTCATGTCGTTTTGGTGGAAAACTGTGAAATTTAAATGTGTTTTAAACTTTTTTATTGACTGATATTGTTAGCATACACTTGTGTTGTATTTAACACAATAATTTTAACACAGAAAACGAACTGCCGTTGTTATTATCTTGTTCGTTGTTTTGAACCATTGCCTCTATCTGGTATTATTGAAGCAATTATTTTCAACATCGAACGTAAATATCAAACCAGGCCAATTGCCATAAATTTGGTGAGTGAACTATTAGGTCTACTATAAGTAAAAATGTGTCTATACTATATTCGTCTATGGATTAATTTATACATAAATTTGTCATCTCGATCATGGGTTTAATGATTGAGGGGAATCGAACTTGTGTTTGAACGTTAAGGGAGCTGAAATTGTGAATATTCAAAATATGTAAATATACGATTATCGTGAATGCACAAAACTAAAAATTAATGATTTTGTTCGATGTTGCTGACAGAAGTTCGTTTCCTCATTGAAGAAGTACAAAGAGAAACGTCAGATGAGACGGATAACAAATCTACTATCAGTCAAACACTATTTAAACTTAGTTTGCTGCATGGTCTATGATCTTTATGTCTTCTTTGGTCTCTCATTCTACATCATTTCCTAATAGCTTTTCAATCAGATGTGCCATACAAACCCCTTCTCTGAACCCCATATTGGTTACAATAATTGTCTTTATTTAGCCAAATTACTCTACAAATGGAAACTTCAACCCTCGCAAAAGCACAAAGTTTGACATTCTCGTCTTCAATACGCATCCAAAACAAAAAAAAACATTTTTCAATACAGCCTAATATGTACATATGTACGTATGTCCACGATTCGTATTCAGTTAAGAATGTATCACGATTTACACATGTCATAAAAATATCACCACCAAAAATCGCGTCAAATAAACGAAAACTCTCAATAGGCGAAAGATATAATAAATGTCAATGTTGAATTTTTATAATATTTGTAAATAAATCACGCTTTGTAAACAAGATCTTATCACGTTTGTTAGTTCTTCCATAGGTATGTTGCGCGCACAGCGTCATCTTGATTAAGTAATTTTTTGAAAAATTAAAAAACAGATGTGGGTTAGCTCTAATCAGACATGATGATAATAAAATATTTTCCCACAACGTCTCGGATATTGCAGGGGTTTCGATGAAGCAGCTGATCGATCTCCTAGTTACAAATTTGATACAGGATAGAATGTGAAGGAGACAGAGCGATAGGTGAATTGAAAAAACCTTAGAGTAAGAGATATAAAGAGTGTGCATGTGTGGTCACTGGCAGGGGGTTTCGATGACACTGCTGGTGGACATTCTTGCTGCAAATTTGATACAGGATAGAATATCAAAGAGAATGAGCGATAGACTAATTAAAAAAATGACTTTCAATTTGATTTATTGGTACTAATGTCCTTTCAATTGTGTTCGATTGATACTAATGACATTTAAATAATGTTTTATTGATGATAATGATCTTTAAATTGTGTTTGAAGCTAGTTTTGTCATCTGCAACTCCAACTTGTTGAAATTGCAACATATGGTGGGACATCCAGTCAGAGTTTTAACAGCTGTTGCAGACTCTACGCTAGGAGGTCTATGAGCTTGGAGGTCCACCAGCTTTTTCATCGAAACCCCCTGGTGACTTTCGGCGAAAATTTGGTGGAACTGAGACACTCTTTATTTATTATTCTGTGGGATTTTGAAGACTGAGGTCCATACTTTTACACGCATGCCAAACCTATACTTTCACACCGATACAGAAAGGTTTTTACGAATCCTTTTCATAACTAATTACTCGATAGTTTTGCCACCACTAAGCGAAGTTACCGCCACCAATACTCGTATAAATGCAAGGTGCTCAGGGAAATTTGTTTCCGCTTTCTTATGTACAAAAGTTGGGTAAGTTGCTGACGAGCGGGATCTTGTCGCTCCCAACTCGCAATTGGTTATTGTAACAGCAACGTTGCACCGCGATTTCTGCACAGCAGCCACATTTATTTGGGGCGTGCTTAAGGGAAACATCAAACCGTGTCTCGTTCAGAGGACAAAAGGTGCCAGCATTTGGTTCTTTTGGAGGGGAAATATTTTACAAGGGTTGTACTTTCTTTTACAAATGATCACAAAAGAGACTTACGGCAAAGGGCAATAGATGCGAAAATTATTACCAGACACAAAATGACCAAACTGGCCCACTTTTAAATGTGTATTCAACGATCGAATTACTTAATCCTAATTGCAATTTAATTAAAGGTTAATTATCTGTTTTGTTTTCAGTGGCGAGTTCATCTAATCTGTCATGTTGTTAATCAATATGGCAACATTGAAAAACATCTGTTTTGCTGTACAATTTGATGCAACACTTCGCAGTACCATAATAAAAACACCATGATAACCATAATAAAAACACACAAAAACTCAATTATTTGACAGACGGAAGCTGATCGAAAATTTTCAGACGCGTCGCCGCCACAAACAATTTTTTGAAGCTCACGCCGCCGCCGATACAATTGTCTCTCTTTGGTTTATATGAAGCATGGCAAAATTATATCATTGTAGAAATTATGACACTCTAGAACTGGTGAACATTTTGAGATATCGGACAACATTAAGACGAGCGCCTCGAGGTCAAAGTTAAAATTTGTGAGAATTACGCATTTTCAACAAATGAGCTGTTCAGGTTGACCAACTTCTAATAGCATTCGTATTCCCACAAACAAATAAAACAAGTCTTGTGCGGTTTAATACGAACATTAATGCTTTAAAAAACTATATTCAATAAAAAAAGGTAATTTAATAAACTTAAGGTTATGGAGAGATCCAGAAAATACTTACTTTGGTCTTTCTTGGCTGCCGTTTAATTCATATGTGTCAATACAAGTAATGAAAACAAAGTAAGGCTGTTTTTATTCCCTTAAGCTATCGCCACTTACGACTTTCCAAATAAAACGATCCACACTTAATACTGCGAAATGTGGCAACATTTGGTGTAATGGATGAAAAAAAAGCGATACGGCAACACGTTTGTAGCCAGTGCCAACAAATACATGGTAGCAGCAGATGTTGTTGTAGTTGTAAGCAGCAACAACAGACATTTTATTTTCGTTCATTCGTTTCAGTTGTTAAACTCTAAACTATGTATATATAACAACAATACAAAAAAGGATAAAATCAAAATACATAAGATTTTGACACGTGAAACGAAAAATGACATCGACAAAAATTTCATCAGCTGTTTAAACGACTATACCTGGTAGATAATTCTACCATGATCAATATGTATAACATTTACCGATCGTTGTTGTGAACAATTTATTTCCAATTTTGTTTTCTATCGGAAATAAAAGTCTATCCTTCAAGCTCAGAGATGTAAAAGTATATGTAGTCTTCGATTAAACAAAATAATTTTAATGAATTTAAAATGTGTAAGTCATAAGTCATTTTCTGCTTTTGGATCTCTCCTTGATAACATTTTCATTCGCAAGAAATGATAACAAAATTTATCTAAGATAACTTTTTGTTGCCATTTCTTGAAATTTAACATGTGGCAACATTGTCGTTGCGCAAGTCGGAATTTAAGTGGGAAATTGAAATGCCACTTAATATCGCTTAGCTGTCCCGTACAAATTAAGCTATAATTAACTTTAGCGGGGTAAAAAAAACACACTTAAAGTGTAACAAAAAGTGCCAAGGTTGGCATATAAAGTAAACTAGAAAGATTGCCAAAGGACCAAAATACAATTACACATTGGTATTAAAACTAACTTTAGGAATTCAAGAGTAGCGAATTGTTATCATGAGCTATTTTACTTAAATTTAAAGTTTAATCTCGAGGCGCTACGTGTTAACGTTCACCGATATACTCCAAATTTACACCAGCTTTATAGTAATGACAGTGTAACAAGTTTACTGCACATGTCTCATAAAAGTCAGCCGAGAAATGAGTGGGTTTAATTTTTTATTTATTTTTTTGAAAATACATATTTTCCTAAAGTTTTAATTTTGCCTTCGAACCGCCACGGCTTGGTTGGTTGAAAAGGCTGAAAGACAGCACGCTGTCTAGCACAGTTAAGCTAAAGCAGCCCATTGTGATACCTGCAGTTTCCTCTATTGGCAACGAGCCAATTTGCCCTTTCAATGAATTTATCCATAAGACCTACAGGAATATCCTGTAGGGCTACGGTGCTAACTAAATGTGATCCGAATATCCTACCTCTCAGTCCTGCCAGAGCAGGGCAATCCAAGAGAAGGTGTTTCGTCGTTTCCTCGTCGTCTTCCATGCAGCATCTATAGAGAGTGGAGTTTCTATGTCCCTATCTTAGGGCGTGTTTTCCTACGAGACAATGTTCCGTAAGTGTTCCTATCATTGTGGATAACCTGCCTCTCGGTAAGTTAAGTAGTTGCCTAGTCCTCTTACTGTCCGCCTGTGGCCAGAGGGCTCTGGCTTGTTTGCGAGTTGAAGTAAGTCTCCACATGTCCTTGAACATATTGGCGGCCCACTTCCTGATCTGCAAACGACAGCTAGAGATTGCTACGCAATTGCCTGGAATGTTGCTGTACCTGACGTCAAAATACTCTGCCATCACCCTAAGAGATAAGTAGCATTCTTTCACCGTCAGGGACGTAGCAAACATGGCTTCCAGGGATTTTATGGCAGCCTGGCTGTCTGTGTAGATACATATTCTCCGGAGGGTTGTGACACTACTTTTCAGTAGTTCATCAACCTCCGGTATGGCGGTAATTTCCGTCTGAAATACACTACAGTGATCAGGCAGCTTGAAGGAGATATTTACATTTAGGTCCGGTGAATGGACCCCATAGCCTACTCGCCCAACTTTGATCCATCCGTGAAAAATGTGATACTACTGGTGTCCCCTTCCAGTGACATTTCCCAGGTATTCCTGTTCGCAATAGAAGTCCTTAGATTTGTCGCTGGTAGAAGGTTTTTACGGGAATAGAATTGATCCGGTGTAGCAATTCAGCGTGTCCGGAATGCACCGATATCATGACGCCACAATCTCTGATTCTCACCAGGGATGGTAGCGGCAGCCGATTCGGCCATGATATCAGGGGTACCGCCACGGCTTAACATTGTCCAACTTCCCCCAAAATTTTCAGGATTTCCAAAAGAAAAAATACCCAAACTCTACACAGACACATGTATTTTATACAATCTTATACTTTTCATTTTGTGATTGTCAAAATCATATGATTCTGACCATAGGTTAACCCATCAACTTTGGCTGGTTAAATCGTTGTTAAACATTGACTGAAACCCCCACTTCGATGTTGAACAACAATTTAACTTCATAAACTGGTCAAAAGTTTTGAATTTGCTACCTATCGACACGTGAATGAAACTAGTGGTCTCAGAAGTTGTAGATTTTTAAAAGTAACCACACCTAAATACAAAGCGAAGACATTCAGTGCCATTCGAAATAGGTCATAAGGACTGCGAACCATAAAAATATATTTTGTATATTTTGCATACAAAGGTAATTGTTGTCATAAACTTCATTACACCTGTTAGTGCAAACAAAAACCAGTGATTTATTTAAATTTAATTGCCCAATTAGTTTTGCCTTAATGTACTTGAACTAAATGCTTAAATTTACAATGTTTACAAAAAAAAAACACGGTGATCATTTGTAATAATTGTTTAAGTTGTTAGCAACTCATTAGTGGTATTCATGTAAACGCGCAACAGCCTCAAAAACTCGCAAACCACGAAAAATTTTACCGCATATGTCAAAACAAAAATCAGACAAATCACAAACAAAACGACTTACACAAATGTAGAAAAGTTTCGAGTCAATTTTGCTGATCAAACATATAAATCGAAATCTCGGGAAATTTTAACACTTCGATAACATGTGTGTTGACATTACCCAGCGGCGGAATTTGCGAGGCCTTCCACGATTAAGGCATGCGGAATCCCCCTTTGGTAATGCCTACTTTAGTAAACCCTTCGAAATGCATGATTTTATAAGGCTTCCACAGGCCTTTTAAAAGAATGTCAGAAGACGCTGTTTTTTCATGAAACCCTGTCTTTCCACAGGTTCTCAATTCCCAGTCGTGTGGAATCGTGGCTGCAGAATTAAAAACAAAACAATTTATAAGAATTACAATTGGTTAAAGTATAAATCTGAAATATGAAACTAATTTGCATATATATTTTTTTATTTTGACTTAAGTCCTTTTAAAAATACTCTTTTTGCAGGCCTTCGTAAGGCCTTCTAGTAGAGAGGGATGAAAGGCCTTGCCTCCCAATCTCACGCAATGTTAAAAAGAAAGGAGGAGGTAATGTGTAGAGAAGGCCTGCCGTATTCTATAGAATGCCTTCTGAGTCATGATTTCAGGCCTTCCAGCTCCTGATTTCCGTCGTTGGGTAGAGTGTCCAAAATACTAGTTTATCGCTTTTTTAAAAAAGGAACTTTGTATTAATTGATTTCATGATTTCAGGCCTTCCAGCTCCTGATTTCCGTCGTTGGGTAGAGTGTTCAAAATACTAGGTTATCGGTTTTTTAGAAAAGGAACTTTGTAGTAAAAAAACACATTCAACGTTAATTCAAATACATTTAGAGTGTCGAAAGCGACGGTTTATCGGCATTAATTAAATATATAGATCAAAAAAGGAAATTAATTTATAGCCATTTCACACTAGGCCACATCTTACCTCTTCAATCAATTTGCCAAAGATGTTAACATTTCGCCATACAAATTTGACACTTTTTGAGCTCAACAGCTTTCAACATCTTTGAAAAATGTTCCTATCTCAATACGTTTCGCCCCACATCATTCGATAATTTTGAGTCCTTCACTAGAAAAAATTTAATTTGTAGAAAAACTGACAGAAATTCAAACAATAAAACAAAAGATGTATTTATAGCAGGTGGTAGCGGTAGAACATGTTTCAAATCGTTGCCTCAACTGACTGTTAAATTCATATGTATTTCTCTTTTGTACTCTTATGTACTTGTATTGCAATTGTTACCAAATTTGCCTTGAATTTGGCACTACCTAAAATAAATACATCTTCACGAAATAAATGTATGAGAAAAACAATTGTTATAAATATGAAATGTTAAAAAATAAACGTTTGACGAATGTTATTCTCCATTCTTTCGACTCCTATGCCACAATAGATAATGCAATATATAGACAATATTTCCTAAACCATTTTAGTACCGTTTATTTTTGATCACAAAAATTTCGCTACAGCTATGTGGCATATTAATAACTGAATATTAGAAGATGACAGATGGAGGATGTAAGATGTTGCGAGTGTGAACGCATGTTTCATTTTTTCAACATCTTCCATGCGTTCCCCCAAAATGTGCACTACTGTGAAAAGGCTACTACGAGTTGTTTTGCAACAATAAAAGTATATTTTCGATAATAACCGAGAAACCAGTATTTTTGACACTCGAGTTGACATGCAGAGTATCTTGGTTATTGTGCCTCATAAAACTCATCAAGAAAACTTACATCGAGCACAAGTTTTGGGTAGTTTTGAGAGCATGAACACCATCATTGTTAGCTGAACTATTAATGACAATATACATACCTATAGTATTTATTTTGAACTGTCAAACATATAAAAATCTGTGTCGATAAAAAGATAAGCAAAAAAGAATTAAATGGCCCATTTGTCGACGATCGTTACCCATTCCCCCACGACGATGTGTATGTGTTACCCATTTTATGGGTGGATAACCCATAAGCCTCGAAATAAGAAACTGTTTGAAATATCATCCAATACACTGATGCAAGTGCATATTACGAACAATTTGAGTATTTCAATTCCCTTGTGTATCCAAACTTTTTTAAAGTTGCATTAATTTCAAGACAAAAACACACGACCTTATACAAAAACAAATTACTGACCAAAAGAAAATATCAATAAAGTTTAAACACAAAAAACAATGCAATTACTTTTTAATTGATCGAATTTTACGAGTAATTGACTGAACAAATTTATGCAAAAAATCGGGAAATCAACAAAACCAAATGACGAAAATTAATATGTCACTTGAGTATATTATTTGGGTACTTGAAATTACAAAATGTTTGACTTTCATGGACTTTAAGTAAAATTGATTAGGAAAGTATTGTTTTGGATGTTTTTATGCAAGTATGTGTTGAAACAATTCTCATTAAGTTGAGTTTTGTTGATCTCTAAAAGGGATCAATTGAAATTCAAAATTCGTCACTTGAAATTTAAATATTATTTACCGATTTTATGTACATATTAGATTTTTAAATTTCAATTGATGTCTTTTAAATTTCAATTGATGTGTCTCAAATTTCAATTGATGTGATTTAAATTTCAATTGATTTGTTTTAAATTTCAATTGATATCAATAGATGCCTTTTAAATTTCAATTAATGTTTTTCAAATTTCAAAAAAAAATTCAATTTAAATTGATTTTTTTAAATTTAAATTGGAAATGGTTTGGTGGAGCATTTGAAAAAAAATTATAGAATTTACGAAAAGGATCACTTTACGAAAATTGGGAAATATTAAAAGCTTTCTTCCAAAGTTCTGAGTCTTCAACTCAAACTGTAAGAAATCTACAAATCTACGAAATCGTGACCATCCGATGCATTTTCAGTTCTCTGAATGGGCTGAAGATGAGAATTTTTACCGAGAAATCATATTTTCCGATGAAGCTCAATTTCACCTCGGAGGTCTCCATTAACAAACAAAATTGTCGCATTTGGGGCTCGGAAGAACAACATATTAATATATTGATGATAATATTGACCGTCTGTAGATCACATTGAAAGATTGTGCAAAATATTGAGTCAATCAAAAAGAGTTTGATTTTTATTGTGCAATCTAGTAAATATTGCACCGTCTGTTGGCAATATTGCTCAATACTGGTTCAGTTTTGGACAAAGATGAAGAATGAAAGTTTATTTTAGAATTACAATTATGCCTATGGATTGTGGAGATACAGCACTTGTGAATCTTCAAAATTATTTCCAATAGCTAAATAACGTAGTGTTATTGATAAACGCTGACTTGGAGGGATGGCATCTCGCATTATAGTATCCCTTTTTTGTATCCGCTTTCGTTCATCAAGTAATGTAATATTAAAATTCTTTGGCGCAATGAAATTATTCGTCAAAATTATGTGCAATATTTAATTAAATTTTTAATTGTTTTTATAATTTTTTCTTTATTAAGCTTTAATCAATTAATGTATTACAATTTATTTGATTAATACCATCAATGCAAAACCAAACAAGAATCAAGCCAAAATATCACTCCACCCGATAAAAGACTTCGGTTAGTGACAAGTGACTGCGGTGCTTTAATGGGCTAGACGCTGCTGAAGACTTTGTTGATGTGTTAGCATCTATAGGCACGGGTAGGGCAATCTATCAAAGTGAACACATGTAAACAAGGCACAGCGTTAGCATCACATGGCGGAATGAAGACGGGCCCCAGGAAGTAACACCCCAATTCCAAAATGAAAATGGGCTCCAAACCAATACACAGGTTCCAACAACACGTAATTTTGGGGAGTTATTTCGTACATTTGGGGTCCATTTTCGCTTACACTTGGGGTGTTTTTTCATTATGAATGTGGGTCCCAATGAAAGTGGACCCCAATTATTTTTTTGGGAATATTTTCATTTTACTTGGGGTCCGTCTTCATGTTTTGGGGTGTTATTCATAACTAAATTGGGGTATAATTTCTCGGGGTACTATTTCTTATGGCTACTATAAAACTTAATGAAAAAACGCCCCATAATAACAAATGAAATTAGGCCCCAAATATTACTAAAAAGTAAATAAAAGTAAATTTTAATAAACTATATTTTACTGTTTTAGAAAGAAATGAAAAAAATTTTTCCAAAAAAATCTTTTGCCTGCGGCGCTTCAACACACGTTGAACAAAAAATTGGGTAAACTATATTTTACTGTTTTAGAAAGAAATGAAAAAGAAAAATTTTACAAAAAAGACGTCAAAAAAGCGGAGACAAATATTTGAAATAAATATTCTATTCCATCTTATTTTGTTTCATGGAATACTCTTATATTTATGTGTGTATTGTATATTCCTTCTGAATTTAATCAAATCGACGGATAAAACAAACCCAATTATTTCCTATTGGGGCCGATTTTCCTGGGGTGCAATTTCTATTCTTTAAAATTACATTTCAAGAAAATACACCCCAAAGCGTCAATGAAATTTGGCCCCAAATTTTACCAGTATACAACAAATAATTATTGTGGGGTTCTCTTATAAACGGTTTAAAACCAAAAAATGAAAGACGCCCCCACTAAAATAGTTGGGGTAGTGTCACAATGTGTTGGGGCTCTTCATCATTGAAAACAAACCCTAAATTTGGAGCCCATTTTCATTTCCCATTTGGGGTGTTATTTCCTGGGGCCCGTCTTCCGGCCGCCGCATCACATACAAGGTTGTTGTACAACAATAGTCTCTGCCTGAAAATAAGTATGATAGTATTGAAGTAGGTCGTCGTCGCCAAAGTGTATTGAATAGTATAGAGAACTCATCGAATGAATTGTATGACTCAAAAGCACTGGCGACATCTGACGAATGATTCAAAACGTATTACCCTCTTTTCGTCATAACTTGGTCCATTCACAATTTTGATGTAAAACATTGATGCATTTTGCAACATTTATGATTTGTGTATTGTTTTATGTACTAAAATTGTCGAAATGGGGAATTGATATTGAAATGTTCTATAAAGAGAATAAGACTCGTGGATGCTCTATTACTCAGACTCAGACTACATGAGAGTGGAAAAAGAGTGCAATAAGTTCTTTATACTATTCAATACTTTTTGTCGTTGCTCTGTTTATGACAAAACAAAAACAATTATTTCAGTGAGCTAAAAATTGCTTCATTAATTTTAACAATATTGTATCTTATGTTAACGCAGATGTAAGAAAAAAGAAAGTGCAATAGCAAAAGATCCTATTCTTTTTTTAAATTCTTTATATTAACTTCACCTGTCTGTATGCAACGCATCGAAAAAACTTTGAATTGATTTTTAACCCTTTGAAAAAAAGACCAAAACAAACTATAAAAATATAGGCGGGATTTGACAAAGGGGCGTGGTACCTCCCATACAAATACAATCCATTACTTCTGCTCCTATTAACGCTATTTGAACAAAAATTGGTTATGTTGGTTAGGTGTACATATTCTAAGATCTGCTGCAAATATGGGCAGGATTGGACAAAGGGGCGTGGTCATATATAAGACTATGTTTTTTACGGGTTGGTTTTTTATTTTCCAATGTAACATTTACTAATGTGTTCATAGAAATCGGACAAAAAGGTGTTAACACATTGTCCGTGAGTTCGAACACTCATTGATTTTTTTCTGTATACGGGCCATTACTGGGTAATGCACTTGGAATGCGTATTTCTAGATAAAAAAAAACACAACGTTTATTTCATTTATAGCCATTATAGTATATACGATTTTTTCAAGGCCATCAAAGCGCAGGTCAACGAATGGAGAAAGGATATAAAGTGAATAATTGAAATCAAATCACAAAAAACAAACAATCAAACTGTAAAACTGGTTAAGTACAAAATAAATTACACTATTAAGTAAATGTTATATTGCCTATTAAGCTAAATAATAAAAATTATTATTTGTTTGTTTTTGTTAACTATCATCATCTGTCGATGACTGTCACTAAATGTGACATTACATAATATTATATGCATCATGTACATAGTACGCACAGTCTGATCATAATCTGTCAAATAAAGCGTGTGATTATGTGTTAAGCATTTAAATGACAAATTTAAAAAATAATTTGTATATTTCTTTTTTTGCTTTTCCATTATTTTAATTTATGTTTAAAACATCTTTGTTCTATAGCATTTATTTTATGGTGGCATTTTCGTTTAAAGTTCATTAAACACTTGGCCATTCATGAATGGGGAATTGTTTTGAAAATTATACCAACAAAACTAAACAACAATTCAACGTTTCAGTATTAAAATTCTTCACACATCACTTAATTAATCGGAAGTTAATTTACATTTTATAGTTGATGTTATAGCGAAGATTATAACGTAGTATTTTTGGCTACGTTTTGACAAACGTAGCACAGACAGTTTGTAGTCTCGTGACACCTACTACCTATATATTTTATGGGAAATTATTAATAAAAGCAAAATAATTATATTTCAATGACGCTTTGTTTTAATTGCATTCAAAAAATTTGTTAATTTATTGTTTTTTCATTTGGGTACATCTTTATTCATTCAAAATTGTTGTTATATATACATTCTATTTTATTATTTGTTGTTAATCGATTTTAAATAAAACAACCATCACCTGTTGCTTATAATAATTGTGTGGAGATTTTGCATTGGTAATTTAATTTGCATTGGTCGTTTAAATACCTTCAATTAAATGGAAATATTTTTGTATATGATCAGCCAGCCATAAACCACATTTTAGACCAGTTTGAAGAAATTTTAATTGATTTTATTTCACACCCTGCCGTACGTACTACTGTTTTAATATTAAGTTATGGCTTTGAAGTTGTTACACCAGTTCACAGTTGTCGTTTTTGTTTTAGCAGATATAACACATCAAACAGTCTATATTTTATATCTATACTAAGAACACATATTACGCTGCTGGTTGTGTAGTATGAATACGTCTATAGCTTGAGATATCAATTACAATTTAATCTTTTTAGAAGTCTAAATTGTTTTAAACAAAACTTTGGATTCAGCACCGGAATTCTGTAACGTTTTATTGATAAAAATCGGTAGTTAACTGTCAAAATTCATAAAATTTCAAATCAATATTTCAGAATTTGATGAATTTAACTACCGATTTTCATCGTTAAAAATATCATTTGACTGACAACATTTTTTTAGATGTCCGACTACTTTATAAAACACTGGCAAACCCGGCAGTCTTCGCCCTGAATTTCAGTAGGGATGACTTTTGTTTTTTAAAATAAAATATAGCCGATATCACTCAGTGATAACGTAGTATTCTACTGGTGACCGAATATTTAAAATCGGATGAGTAGTTTAGAAGATTACCCCTAAATACAAACTCACAAACATTTCGTCTTTATGAGGGCGGTCCCAAAACTAGCCGCCCTATCAAAGAATACACAAAAAAGTTGAGAAAAAATTTCTTTAGTTTTCAACATAATCTCCGTTTAGCTCGTTTCTAGAGTTTTCAAAAAAACGTAATTTTTCAAAAACCGGTTTTCGGTTTGTTCGAAAAATCAGTTTTTCAAGAAACTGGTTTTCGGCTTTCAATTTTGGTAATTTTCGATTTTTGTTTTAAATTTCTTTAACGACCATTTATGTTTTTATACCTCAACACTTTACAACTATATTTAAATTTGACAATCTCGTTTTTAAATCTAAATTAAAATGTAAATCATATTCTAATTTGGAATGCGTGTTTAATATAAAATTTAAAAATTTTATTCACATTCATATTATACTGATTTAAATTCCAAATTCGAAATTTGAAAGAGATTTTCATGTATGACAGTTTTATTAAGTTTAAAACATTTATTTTAAAATAATGTATATTATGAAATTTAAGAAAAAAAGTTTTTAATTCTTATTCAAATCATAAACTCGTTTTGAAATTTGAATAAAACAATGCAACACGAAAACATATAACCATATACGGACACCACTACGTAATAAAAGACAAAAGAAAAGACCCATGTTGACCCAGTTTGCCCAAAGTCATGAACTTTTTTTAATGGGCCTCCAAAAATTTGGGGCCTCGGTGTCATTTTTGCCAAAAAGCAATCATTTTGTCAGGCTCATAACTTGCAAACCGTTCGGAATTTTGATTTACTTTCTGAGGAAAAGTTGTAGCTCTTGTCATAAAGAACAAAAATATATAAAATCAAAAAAACTTCATCTTAAAGTTCAAAATAGCAAAAAACTTTAAAAAAAATAAATTTTTGTACCTTTTTTCCCCTTTTCAGGTCCATAAGTAGCAAACCGTTCAAAATTCAAGAAAACAATCAACTACAAGAATGTACCTAAGATCTCAATAAACAACTTTCTAAAACATATGAATGATTCTTAACACCGTTTAGGTAGCGCTTATGTAGCGTGTAGGTAGTCGCAAAAGTGAAAAATTTCCCGATAATTTTTTAATTCAAAAAAAAAAGTCCATGACTTTGGACAAAACTGGTAGACACGGGTCTTTTTTTTTTGGTCTTTAATCACGTAGTGGTGTCCGTATATGGTTATATTTCCATGACTTAAGAAATTACACACAGTGTTATTGAAGCATAAAATCATATTTGAAAATAGAAATCATGATTCTTAATCCAAAATTTCATTAAATTCGAAAATGATATAATTTTTAAGGATGTTAACTCATATTGAGTAAAACCCATTTAATAAATCAAATAACCGGGTTTCGGTCTGTTTGAAAATTACGTTTTTTTAAAAAACCGACACACGGTTAATAGCAAAAGACTCAGTTAACCGGATTCACCGGTTTTTCGACATCGGTTTTGGACACTCCACTCGTTGCACTATTTTCAGCTTCGATACCCTATTTATAGTAAGAACAGTCAAACTCCTTAAAAAAACCATCAACCGCAAACTCCACCTCTTCATTGTTGGCAAATCTTTTACCACCCAGCCATTTTTTCTAGTTGGGAAATAGAAAATAGTGCGAGGAAGCTAAATCTGGCGAATAAGGTGCGTGATAAAGCAATTCAAACTTTAATTCATTAATTTGGACCATCACAATAGTGGATGTGTGAACTGGAGCATTATCATGATGAAACAAAACTTTCTTTTTCGCCAAATGTGGCCTTTTTTCCCACAATTTCATCACTTAAACGCCGCATTAAATTAGCATAATATTCGCCGTTGATGGGTTTTCCTTTCTGAGAGAATCAATAAAAATTATCCACTGCTTCGACTGTTCCTTTGTCTCAGATGTGAAGTGGTGGACCCATGTTGCATCCCAGGATATAAATCGACGCAAAAGTTCGGTTCTATTGCGGTGAAACATCGCCAAACACTTTACTGAAACATCTTCACGACGATGTTTTTGCTCTATTGAAACCCATCTTGCGCACAGGTTTCTCATCCTCAAATTTTCCGTCAATATACGATATGTTCTTGGAATCTGGAAGAGTAACGCATATGGACATGCGAGAATTCTATAGCCAATGCCAAGAGAACTCAATATAACCACCGATTACTGCACCCCGTCATTGATGTTCGATAACCTATTCGATGACAGGTTTCTCAGACAAATAGAGTGGGTTAAAGGGGAACCACTGACAGGTTTCAACACCAAAGTATTTACGGACGGAACCAAAATGGAATGTGGAACCGGCTCGGGTGTCTTCTCCGAAGAGGCAAGCCTCAATTTATCATTCAAACTCCCAGACAAGTGCTGCGTTTTCCAAGCGGAGGTACTGGCCATCACAGAAGTCTGCGCCGCACTTATACTACAGCGAAAACAGAGCGCATTGGAATATTTGTAGATAGCCAGGCGTATCTCCCATAACTTAAATCTAACAACACTGCATCTAAACTCGTTAGTGAATCTAGGGAAAACTTGTCGAGCTAGGGCGATTGGCCAATGTGGTTCTTACTTGGGTACCAGGCCACAAGAGTGGCCTTGGGAACGACGAACTAGCCAGGACAGGAACCTCTTCCGCCGAACTCCATATGGTGTCCGTCGCAACGCCTATAGTGACGTTCAAAAGGGTTATTTTCCTGCATTACCTTGAACGAGGAAAGGCCAAATGGGATAGAACGGAAACGTGCCGCATATGTAGAAACACATGGCCAGAATATAAAATTCACCGGGTTAACTCCCTGATTAGCCAAAATCGGGCGTACATATCAAGGCTAATTGCCGTGCTGACCGGAAACTGGTCAATCGGTAATCACACAAGATGGCTAAATCTTTCATATAATGACCACATCGCCTCTGCATTGGTCCGGCTCCAATGAATAGACGCCTACAGACTATAGGTCATCCCATCCTACACCACCTCAGTGAGATACACGAGATAGATCTAGGGGATCTAATGAGGTATCTCCAATCAACAGGTTGGATATAGACACAGTACATTAGACGGTACTAATTGCTGCTAAATAATATCTTTAGCAACCACGTGAACCATACGATGTATAGCACTGTTTGATATCCCTATTATTTCAGCCACCTCACGCACCTTCAGCCGACGATCATCCAAAGCCATTTTGTGGATTTTCTTAACCGTGTCTGGCGTGGACACCTCAATTGGTCGACCACTACTGTGTCCATCTTGGCAGCTCGTACGGCCTCGTTTAAACTCTGCTATCCAATATTTTACAGTCCTAAACGAATGAGAAGACTCCCCCAGAGTAGACTCTAGGTCGGCTTTAATATTGCTTGGACTGAGACCTTACAAATGGAAATATTGAATTACATACCGCTTACCAATTTTTTCCATGTTTACAAATTCACTGAAATCGTTTACTTTTGATAGCTCAAAGAAAAATGCTAAACAACGTGGCGCCTTGAAACTTAAAACATATGTTTCACAAAACATAAACATATGTTTTCATAAACATATGTTTCAACTTTTCACCAAAATATTTTTTTGCAAACCACTGGCACCACCTATACGTCAGGTCGGCTAGTTTTGGGAATGCACTTAAATATACATAGATACAGCAGCTGTAACGATTTTCCACTAACAGCTGATCTTTAGCTTTTGCGCTAAACAATCGACAAAAGATTCACAATAAATCAGGTGGCAACACATTTAGCTTCTTTCGGCTTTAACTGAAATTCTGTTGAATTTTAAGCATTGAATTGTACGGTCTTAGCAACTTCGGGCTTAGCAAAATTCGATACTGTTTTCGTAATTTATTTCTTTGTTATATTGTTTCCCATAACAGCATATAAATAATATCAGTATCATTATCGGACACATGATCAAATTAAATTAAAAACAATACCAATTTTTAAATTTACGACCAATAAACATTTTAATCAATTTCTAAGCCGACCGATTGGGTACTCACAAGCTGTAGAATGTTATGACTTTGTGACGTTCACAATTGTTTGGGGTTTGAATATACATCCGTTTTAAGAAAGAAACAGGTCTCTCTCTACTTTGCGAATTAAAAATGTTTCGAATTTCCACATACAAGTAACTGAAATGTGATGGATGTAATATTATGACTTATGTCCAATCTGACCAACCATCCCGTTTAGGGCGGAATTATTCCGCTTTTTGCCGAATTGCCTCAATTTTTGGTGTCTCCTAATGATTTGAATCTAAAATATCACAATGAATATGTAGAAAATAAAATCCTTTATTCTCATTCTAACTAAATACATGTTTTTTTTTTTTTATTTAAATCAAAAACATTCCGCTATTTTACCCATTGTGCCCTGGATTTTGGTCACAACCAGTTGTTCAGGTTACTTATGCCCAACCTGACCAACCATCTCCCTGTTTGCCGAATTGATCAAATTTTTGGTGTCTCAGAACAAAATTATTATATACAAGATTGTTAAATATTTTATATGTTTAGTCTTATTTTAACTAAATATGTACATGTATTTCTATATAATTATTTATTTAAAACCAAAAAATTCCGCTATTTTAACGATTGTGTTACGCTTTTTGGTCACAACCAGTTGGTTAGGTTACTTCTGTCCCGTATTCAGCTCTAGCGAAATTTTCGAAATCAATTTTGACATTTAACTCAACACGATTTTTTTCGCCGACAGTTACCAGTTGCTCAGATTTAAGTGCGGAACACAATTGCGACATTTCGACGTACGGCGTCAAAAATAATACGCTGTCAAAAAAAAACACACATGTTGCTATGATCTCGCCCACAATTGACGACGACAACGTATTGGCGTTTTTGCGTCGTACGTTCAATTAGATCTATTTCTATTTTTTATCTGACGTTTCAGACGGTTTGTTTATGTTTGATAATAAAATGCAAATTTGGTGAAACTATTTATAAAATGAAACAATTGCTGATAAAAAATGAGCGGAAATAATTTAAAAAAAAATAAATGGTTTCCCATTACATCCCATGAAGGGACCGGGGATAACTTCTCACAATCACTGAGCTGTGCGCTTTCCAGTTTTCACTCACTGATTGGGACCTACAGTTTTACACCGGTTCCGAACGGTATTTTGAGAAGCTTTTTCATGGCTATATACCCGATAGTGTCGCCGTCACTATGAGAGGTGACCGCCGCCGAAAGAAATTTTTTTTGAAGGTAGTCAGAGCAGTGTTCGAACCCAGGATCTCATGTACAAGAGCCGCGCACACTAACCATTGCACCACCGACGGCCTCGGATATAATTTTGAATGAAAAGATTATCGAGGAGGTAAGGAATATATATGTAAATATGCCTTCTTGTGCTTACATTAATGTGAGTCCTAAGCGGGCTACCTCACAAATTGGCCTTCTCCCTTAGCAAATTCAGAAGCACATCAAATCGTTCCACAGTCATCCTTGTTGTTTTGAAGAAATGCTCTTGGTCTTTGCCTTTCAGCTCCAAAAAGCACGCCTGGAAAAACCTGCTTCATCTCTGGTACGGTTCACTGGACGAACCCACCATCGTCTTCTCAACCGGTTTGTCACATGCACATACCCTTGATGCAACGAGTGCATAACATCAATTAGCTTTATAGCTCGCGATATTTTATTAATTTTGTAATTCATTTCTATGAAGTTGAACCATAGGAAAATTTATAAAATGGAAACATATGTATGTTGACGTATAATACGTTGCTACGTTGTACGCCGCTATTGTGTGCATGGTGGACGTATGGACGTATTTTCACGACGTTTTACGCCCGCACGCCGTACGTTGTACGTCGCAATTGTGTTTCGCACTTTACGTAGCATATAAATACAAGGTGGCTTAAAGTTTATCACCCAAGTTCGTTTTTCAATAACTTTTACTAAATAAAAAAAATGATTCTGAGTGATTTTGAATGATTTGAGTCAAACAGTGGCTTTGAGTGGATGTAATGGCTTTTCGTACATCACACGCGGATTTTTCAGTGCCCACAGAAACGAAGATTTTGCTTATTGACGTAACCGCTTAAGAGGAAATGCGCCTTGTCGCTCATGATGATTTTCGACACAAAATCGTCCTCTGCGTTGTTGAGATTGGGGATGGCTTGACAGTAATTCACACGCGACTGACGGTCAGCAGGCTTTAATTGATCCAGTGTTTGCACTTTGTACGGGAACCTGTCTCAGTCTTACACTAAAATCCGCTGTGAGGTCCGTCTGGTGATGCCCAATTGCGTGGCCCGTCGCCTGGTTTATGTTTTATCGTTCCTTCAAACACAGTCCCGAAGCGAAAAAATTTTTATCTACGAATTTATCTAACTGGAAGCTTTGTTTTCTGGACAATGACATAGATGCTACTGCTGAAATGATCGAGAAGATAATTTTGATTGGTATGAATTCATTCATTCCGACGAAAATTATTTCGGTTAAACCATCGGAAAAAAGTTTGTGTAACCAGACATGCAAGAATGCTGTCAGATCCAAAGAGGACGCGTTCAGAGACTAAAAACGTTAATACTGAACTGCAAGATCCAAGTGTGCCAAAGTACTTCGACGCGAAAAGTTTCTTCACGAACAGCGTATTCGTGCTAAAGTCTTTTCTTTCCCTAGTGGAAGTAAGAGCTTTTGGTCATTTGCAAGAAGAATAAAGGATAAATCTTCCTCTATCCTAACTCTTCTTAAAGATGACATAACATTCACCGAACCGGTTGATAAAGCTAACCTCTTGGCTGAAATGTTTGAACGAACTCTTCCTTGCCAGATAGCAATCAACCACTCCCCGTGATCAATTACGTATCTTGTTCCATGCCCAAGAGATTTTTTGTCGAACGCGAGGAGTTAAAAAGGTTCTTGCGAATCTCGTCGTAAATAAATCCCCGGGCCCGGATGGTATATCTGCACTGGTCTTGAGTAGGTGCTCTTCGACGCTGCCGTGTCCACTGTGCAACCTTTTCAACCTTGCATACCGTGCCGGAGTTTTCCCGGCGCGTTGGAAGGTTGCTAATGCCCAGCCAATCCCTAAAAAAAGGTGATGCAAGTAACCCTGCAAATTACCGCCCAGTTGCAATTTGTTCTGCGCTCTCGAAGGTTAACCACCATCTAGTGAAATATCTTGAGTCCAATAACCTTCTTAACGATCGGCAGTATGGCTTCCGTAGAATGAGATCTACTGGAGACCTGATGGCGTTCCTCTCGGAACAGTGGAGTCGATTCATCCACCGGCTTGGTGAGAGTAAGGTAGTGGCTCTTGATATTTCCAAGGCCTTTGACAGAGTATGGTACGATGCACTCTTGTCAAAGCTCGCTGCTTTTGGTGTCGGTGATAATTTCACTCGATTTATATCGAGTTTTCTCAGAGATCGCACTATACAAGTTGTTGTAGATGGGGTTTCATGCGATGAGCATAAATTGACTACTGGTGTACCACAGGGCTCTGTTCTTTCTCCTTCTCCTTCTCTTTTTCTTATTTCCATTGACGATCTCCTGGGTCAGACTGTGAATCCAATCTACTCTTTTGCCGATGACAGTAACCTCTGCCATTCTTATTCATTCGATCGTAGGCCAAGTCTTCAAGAGATTGAAGTCAAACGCCGGACAATGAATGAACAATCGGCCGGGATCTGGTGACCATTGTTGAATGGGGTCGAATGAATAGAGTAGATTTTAATGCGGGTAAGACCCAGTTTTGTTTGTTGTCGCATTAGCGTATTGCTACCCCGGTGTGTCGTCATTGTCTATGGACGGTGTGGATATTGATGAATCAGACGCTCTTGATGTTCTGGGCATGAAAATACAATGCGATGTCCGTTGGGCAAAACATGTATTTGAAGTGTCGAAAGATGCATTCAAGTGTCTGGGTTTTTTAAAGCGGTGCAAGAAATACTTCACTCCATCTGATCTTCTCAATATCTACACCATCTACATCAGGCCAAAGATGGAATATAACTCCATTATATGGGCAGGTGCTCCTAGGACATCTTTGGAGCTTCTCGACCGTGTCCAGAGGAGAGCGATGGTGTTGATAGGGGAAAGTAGGGTATCCAACTCTATTGACTCCCTTGAGCATCGTCGAAATGTGGGTTGCGTGTCGCTGTTCTACCGATATTTCCACGGTATGTGTACCTCGGACATCCGTCAACTAATGCCAGACGTGAGGATATTTAACCGAAGCACGCGCCTTTCCAGGAACTCTCATCCGTTTTGTATCGAGTGGCCGATTGACCGCACTACACACTATAGAGAAAATTCGTTCTTCAGCCGTACAGTCCGTATGTGGAATATACTTCCGGCCAGTGTATTTCCCACCAATTGTGACATACACAGATTCAAGGCAAATGTCAACAGACACTACTCCTCTTTCCACCCTCCACTACCTCAATTTTCCTTCACCAACACAATGCACTGCATTTATAGGGGGCATCCCCTGAGTGTTGCTTTGATAAAAAAAAAAAAAAATTGGGTAGCAGGAGCTTAAACGAGGCCGTACGAGCTGCCAAGACGAACAAGTGAGGTGTTCACGCCAGACACGGTTAAGGTATTGAATGATTGCCAAAAAGTGGATATAAAAAAATATGTATTATAACGAAGATTACGACGTAGCTGCAGGCAATTCTATGGGAATTTTGTTGTCTTTCAGGCAACAACAAAAATCACCTCTAATGGGAACCGATGGTTCTCTCGACATGTGAAGAAATTTTGCAAATGTGTCTTGTGTTTTTGTGCTTGCGATGTTTTTCGAACTTGTGTATATCAAAGAATTCGCAATGAAATTGAGTATTCTTTCGCATTTAGTTTGACGAACTTGTCAATAGCTTCATTTCAAACAACCGCTGATGAAGATACATATGTATGTGACTAGATCTGAAAATGCTATACGTCTTGCCAGGCAATCATGAGGATGCAATTTGAAAAACTTTTTCTTTGAAAACTACATCTCTATTATATTTATATTGGCATTTAGCTTGAAAAAAACTATATAAACTGAAAAATTATCAGCACCGGAATTCCATAACATTTAACGATAAAAATCCGTGGATGAATTGACAAAATTCAAAAATTTTGTATTAAAATGTTATGACTTTTGACAATTAAACTACTGAGTTTTGTCGTTACAAAGTTAAAGAATTCCGGTGCAGTAACGGAAATAAATAACATTAGGCGTGTTTTGGTTACACCGCTTGCTTATATATTCGCTTCTTTTGTATGAAGCACTTAGCGAAGACTTAGCGAGAACTTAGCGACGAGATTCATTTTCGCTAAGTTTAAAACCAAAAAAATTTTGACATCTTTTACCGCTTTTAACCATTTATCGTATTTTTGAATACAATGACTTTTCGCTAAAAAGCCGTTTTCTTTACAACTTAGCAAGCGATAATAGCTTGCTGGTAACCAAAACACGACTATTATATCGTTTTTATTATTAAAATAAAATACGGGAGCAATCCAAAATTTGTTTATACAGGAAAGATCATGGATAGCTTTTTCTAATATTGTAACTACACCCAAAAAATTCCGTAGTTAAAAATAATCAACGATTTACGATTACGTCAATGAAAAATAAATTTATTGTCAACAATGCGCAGTTGATTTTAATGAAAATGTTTTCAAATTCACAGTATAACCATGTAAGTGGTAACTAATGACGGACGTACTTGATTGGAAATTAACTGTGCTTTGGTTGAACTTGAGTAGGACGCTTGCTATTAACCAAAGCTTAATATAAACCGCGAGTTGCTATTGCATTTTAATTAAATATAAGGAATATTATTTTTTTTAATGGTTTTATTTATAATTTATAGTAAATGATTTAAGAATTCTTCAGAGTTCATTTATATTTGATTGTCCATTTTTGTCACGTCACAATCGCATTTCGACTTACACCAGAGGGAATTACAAAAATTGTTGATTTAAATTTTTCATATCGTTTTGATGAAAAACTGTGAAATTTAAACGTATTTTGGACTTTTTTGTTATATTTTATTGTTAGTATATATTTGTGGTGTATGTACGTACACAACAATTTTAACGCACAAAATGAAATTCTGTTGCTGATTTATTGTTGGTTGGTTTGAGCCATTGCCTCTATCTGATATTATTAACGCAATACTTTCCAACATACAACGTTCGTCTGCAACACACCAAACTTCGTAGTGCAACCGACAATAACTAATAATTTAGGCAATAGTTATAAATGATTACGGGTAGGGTAAGGCCCAATTATTGCGTGGTAAATCATTTTTGATCAACCATTAAACATTATTTAAACTCTGAACTAATTTTTTAGGTTAATAGTTGATTGATGTTTAAACAGCCAAAGTTGGGCATTTAAACTATGATCAAGTGGCCATATGATTTTGACAGAAAACAGAAAGAAGAAGAAGCACAGAGCTTCTTTAAGGCGTCATGACGACTATATCGCTCGAAAGAAAAATGACCCCACAATTTTATGAATACTCGTCCAATTTTTAAAATTGGGTTAAAATATGAAAAATAGCCCAAAATTACATATGAAATTTACCCCAAAAATAAATGCAAAATGACCCAAAAGGAATATGGAAAATCGCCCAAAAATTTTGGGCAATTTTTCATAAAAAAAATGGCCTAAATTAATTGAGCAAATTTTCATATGAAAAATAGCCCAAAGAGAATGAAATAAGAAATACATGTAGGAGTCCAAAACTTCAATATTTGAAAAAGATTAAATCCCAGCCATTTATAGCCATTTTATATTAGCCCAGTTCACAATCCTGTGCATATGGCCTTGCGTCGTAGCATTTGCAAATTGGTATTGCACATTTTTCCTATACACTAAAAAAATATACAGAAATGCACGTGCAATGGTTTTGCTGATATGCAACACTTATAACCGTAGTTTATATTTCCTCTGCCTTTGCAATACTTATGTGCAAACTTGCAGTCAGAGTGCAAAGTCTAGTCAAAATCATCGGCGGTGGAGATTAAATTTTGTTCTATTTAATTAATTTAATTATTATAATGAAAGAAGTCAAATCTAAAGAAAAAAAATCATTTTAATATATCTATATATCATTAAGGTACATAATGTACCAAATATACTATTTTCCGCTATTTGTATATCAGATTGACTAAGATGCAAAAAATTAATTCGGCGGCCACCCAGGCAACCAAAAAAATTCGGCGGCTACTGAACGCCGGTTTCACTCGACTCGACTTCGTTATATGCTGACAATAACAAACGAAGAATACAAGAAAAAGTGAAAAAATTATTATGGGGCAGCAAAAAATTAAAAAAAGTTTAAAAAGTGTGAGCCAAACAAAAAATGGTCCGATGAAGACATAAGGAAGATTCTCAATTATCTTCAAGATGCTCCAGAAATAGAGGTAAATAAAAGTGTTAGTTAAAGTTAAAAGTGTAAAAGTGTTAGTTAGCAAAGTCTGTTACAAATATTCCTGCTGTTATTATAGATATAGTTCCGCCATCTCCAATTCCAAAACAGTTGCAATTTTCCTAAATGATGCACTTTCTCCTGATGAGCCTAAGCGGAAAAGCACTATTGCAAGTTGCAATCCGATAGAAAACTGCTTACAAGAGTGAGCTTTATTAAACTCTGGATCTTTACTTATTAAATCGCATAACATCGTAAACTGACTCCTATTTACTCTTAGCATTTATCTGACTAGGGCACTGCGCCATAAAACCCTCGACGCTATTCCATCACAATAGATAAATTGTCTGCCAGTTCATCTAAAACTGCTTCCACTGCTTCATTGTCCTCTCCATGTCTAATAAAAAAAAAATTGTTATCAAATCAAATTTAGCGTAGAATATTTCATACATTCGCTGAATATAATTTCTTTCACAGCTTCGTCTATTAAAGAGTCCATTAATAGTTCCTTAAAACTTCCTTTAGACATAATTAAATTTTCTTGAAACCAAAATATCAATAAAAAGATAGTTCTTTTTATCAATCAGCTGTAAATTGAAGGGGAACTGTGAATTGTGTGGTTTGCAACAAGTGTTGCAAAATTAACTAAAATGAGTGTTCAGAGTTGATAGCAAATATTTACAATTGCAAAAATATGCTATCTTAAATGCACAAGACTCTGAATTGCCCTATTGTGTTTAAATATGCGCTGGAGTCAAAACATCGCGCGATTTTTTCAAAATAATTTTTCATATTTTGTTTTACGCGAGTGCCGCTGACGTAAAGAATGAAAAAAAAATAATTTTCAAAAATTTCAATAAAAAGTTCAATAACCAACACAAAATTTTGGTGGTTGCTAAGAGCGTTTAGATAAGTAACGGTTTCGTGTAGTCTCGCTTCAATTGCAATATCAGTTTTACTTAAAATAGGAAAAGGAAAAATCGCCCAGAAATTTGGGAATTATTCCGGATTATTTTTGGGCTATTTTTCGTATCTATAATTATGAAATATGGCCCATATTTAATTTTCATATTTAATTTTATGAAAAAACATCCAAATGAGCAATTTTTCACAAACGTATTTTGGAAATGAATTATTTTTGGAAATGAATATTGCCCACAATTTATGAAATAAAACCCACTTTTTCTGGGCGATATTTCATATGATATTTCAACCACATTTGTATGGGGTTTTTTTGGGGCAATTTTTCATAAATTTTTTTGGGAGATTTCGTTATTTTCGTTAAATAATAATAAAAACAATTGAAATACCAATATGTATCATTGCAGTTATAACTTGATTTCTGATACAATATTTTATAATTTCATTAAATATTTTGTTTAATATCACTTTTAAAAATGGCGTCAGCTTGATGCATTGTAAAAATTAACCGGCAAATGTATGAATACCGGTTATTTTCGGTGATATTTGACACTGTTGCCAAATAGGTAGTAAGATAATTTGACAAAGCTCTGAAAAACTCTTTTCGTACTTATAGCCTGTTTATCGATGTCGATAGAATGTATTCGCAACGTTTGTAAGCGAAAGAAATCTGATTTGGGTTTCACTAATTCAACTTTATGCGAACGACGACTCGAACGACAAGTCGAAAGAAAATTTCGAATACGTAAAGGTTTTCATTCAAAATTAGGTTTCTCAATTTTGAATGAGTTGTCAAAACTGCGAATGGAAGTGTCAAATTCAGTCACTTGCTGTTTTGTTTTCGAGTGGCAAAGAAATATAAAAAGTAAAGGAAATCAAATACAAATTTTCAAATTAAATTATATGGCAAATTATAGTCTGAAAAAGTCAGCGATGCAGCAGCTGCAGGCACTGCTCCGCCATATGGAAAAAACCCAGAGTTTTCCAGGCGAGTACTGGATTTTCGGAACCAGCAAATTTTCGGTGGAGGAGGAATGGGGGAACATTTGGTTTTAATTTTTTTCAATTTGTTAGACTACTTGTGTTTGTTTACTTTGTCTTGTTTGTTTTGCTTTTGCTTTCCACTGACAATCTGTATCAACAGATCGACAGGATTTTATTCAAGCCTATACAATAATGTAGTATTTTTAAAGGAAACTGTAATCAAATAAAAAATGTCGATCTGGCAATTCATAAATGCGTAATTACGTAACACATACAAATTGACAGACGCAAGTACATAAGAACGAAAACTTAAGAGTTAGAGAAACCCAAATTTTCTTTCTTTCGTGTGCTTATGTTTTCATTCGACATCGAGAAGCAGGCTATTAAAGTCAGATCAAACATAAATCAAACTCAACTGATTACCAATTTAAATAACCACTCAAAAAATGGGCCTAAGTATTTATTTTATAAATCAACAACGTACATGTTTATTTAATTACGCTAATTTTAACGCTGTATTTTTAGATATTAGATTCTTTGACTGGCACCTAAAATGTTTTACATCGTATCCAAATTCTTAAGAAGAGCTCTTTGCAACAATTCCAAATAGTGATTTCGTTTTCCCTCTCAAAGATGTTGCTATCAATAGCTCGATAGTATTCAATTTTGCTACAAGCTGAAAAATCTGTCTTGATTTGTTGTTTGGGTGCCAATATAACATGGCTGTAACGTGTCACAAATATAGTATACTTGTGTCCAAACACATTATGTTTGCTGTTCAATATTACATGTTGGAGACTGAATGATTAATATGTTATAATATATTTGTGATTGTTACCCAAATATGGTTTTCTTTGTTGTAAACTTCTGAAACCAAAGACCTAATAGATAACAATGAAACAACAAAGCAGCAGATCTTCCATTCATGAAAACAATACTTGCACGTAGTAAGTATATGAATGTTCCAAACATATACATGGTTCCTGCATAATGTTACAGGGGACGAAAATTTTACCTGTAAAAACAGCTGATTTGATGTAGTTTTTCAGTAATGTTTGAAAACTCAATGAAATACTTATGCCCAGTTTCACAGTTGAAAATTCTCCATTCTCCATTTCTCCACTTTAATTACCCGATGTTTGTCATTTAAATGTCATTTCATATGAAAATTTAAATGTCAGCTTTTAAAATGAACTTTTAAATGAGCTTTTAAATGACGAGTGTGAAACTCGCCCTTAATTTGCAATAAGATTTTAACCTCAAAATATCCCAGTAAAAAAAACTTTTAAAGGAGTGAAATGAAAATCAAAAGTGTAACAACACTAGTGACTTAAATATGGGCTTGACATTGAAGAGAAGCATTTAACTTTAAACTGTTTTTTCATAGGTAAATTTTCGGTAAATCCTGTTTACATATCTCTGTGAATGTGGGTGAAGAAAAATGTCGCTAATATCTTCTACAAGAAAGAAAATTCGACAAATCTGTTTTTAATGAATGGATAATTATTAATATTACATACTAAACACGCAAAATTTACACAAAAAACATATTTTTAATTTATGATTTTCTATCCCAGATTCCACGAAAAAATAAAATATAACATAGATACCCAAAAAAGAAATTAATGTCCAGAAAATTTCAATAAAGTCTTTGTTTAAACACGTTTTAACTGAGGCAACTACTCGACCACTTGGCAGAACAAATTTGAAATTACAAATTTCGTGATTCAATAGACTTAGGACGAGTCTCACACTCGAAATTTAAAAGCTGAATTTAAAATCTGAATTGAAATAAAGGGTCCGCCATCTAACGTTTTTTTGACGTAGAATACGTCTTACCTTACGGTATGGGGAGTCATGTCAGGTTTTTATTGTTGTAATCTTTATTTCATTGAATTTGAGGAAACGGCTAGATGAATTTTTCTAAAAATTTTTTTGTAGGTAAATGAAGATGTTATCTTTCGTTTGATATACATTTCATATTGGTTGATATATTTCTAGTATTTTAATTTCTCAAATGAAAATTGTTTAAACACATACACTCAAACATATATGTGGTGTTTGGTTGAGTGTTTTTGGTTGCTCAACATTGCTTAGGAACATGTATCTAGTAAAAAGTGAAACGAACAGCAAGCTAATGTTGCTTGGCAACATGTATCTAGTAAAAAGTGAAACGAACAGTAAGCTAACGTAATAAAGCTTTATTGCGAAAGCTTCAATAAAGCTGTTGTAACATTAATTTTGAATTGTAAAGCGTAAAGCTTTCACACAACGCTCGAATGCTAATGCGAAGACTCGTTAAGGTAAACCTTTTTTAATATTAGGGCGGCCCTCTCAACATTCGCAGAACTTATTTCAATAAAAATATTAATTAAAATACATAAATTAAATTAAGTTTAAAAAATTGAACATAATATTGTTTTTTTTAAACGGACTTGAATCAAATGCCGTTGGTAAATATAAAAATTACAGCAGACAGTTGTCCGCAGTGTTGCCAACATTTTGTGAGCTAAAGGCGTAATTAAAAACCAGAAAAGCGTAAAAAAGGGTAAAAATGTCCTTAAAAAAGCGTAAAATGCGTTTGGCTTTATTTCTACTCAAAATTACTAAATTTTCAATAGAACACATTTTTTAAAACTAAATACTGTTTTATTAAACAATTGAGATCGTATCTTTTATAAACAAGTTTTCAAGTGCATACATATTTTTGAGAAATATGGTATATTAGGACCATTTTAAATGAGGTTAAAACTAACATACAATAAGATTTTTATAAACAATTGTGTTCATCTATAAAACCCATAGCTTCAAATGCAGATGAAATATCTGCATCATTTTCTTCATCTTGCCATAAAACGGGTTTTAAAAAATAGTTTGACTTTTTGTAAACTTCTTGCGTAGAAATTTTATTGCAGACATTTGACGGCAGGTCATATTTGTCACAGCACATATTCTCTCGACGAAGTCCATATTTAATGTGTAAAATAGAATTAACGGAATTTAAGGACAACCTGTTTCTTATTTTCGATTTACATACATAAATTCATAGCACTGAAAGCTCTTTCTACTTCTGCATTTGAGTATGGGAAGCTTAATAGTCTTATAACGAATTCTGATAAATCTCGAAATGGATTTTGGCCTACGGAATCTTTGAACTCATTTACTTTTATATTACTTTTATCCAAAAAAGATCTGTTCGATATTTGTTCTTCCATACACAGTTTCTAATATTATCAATACTTAGTTCCATATTAGAAATGACATCCGCTTCTCTAATATATGATTTAATAAATGCCAGTATTTCGTCTCTATTGCTGTTATAGAGAATGGTATTTACACTAAACAATGATATTTTTTGTAGTGTTCCAAAGTTGGTTGGAAGTTTACATCGGATTTCGTATATAAGATGTTTAGTGAATATAATACATTTTTCTTCAATTCCTTTCTTTTCGTGTTCTGAAATCAGTGAATCCTTTGCACGCTTTTTCAAAACTATGCCCAAGATAGCAAAATTCGTCTAAACAATTTTCAATAGGATCTTTTAAATAATTAAAACTTTTTTCATTTGTTCTTTCGGTGCAAAGAGCATTCATAAAAATAAAAGCACAAGAGAATGACATTTCGTCAGTGCTGTTAAAACAACAAACATGTATACAAATTACAACAACTCGTCTTATACCATATAAATAATTATACCATAGCAGTAGCAGTACGAGTATATGGGGTGCTTAAGACAGACCATGGTAAAATGAGTAAGGTAAACTCGTTAGAACAGCTGATTTCAACATATTCTTGCTTAGGTGTTACTCTTATGTCAAATTCACATGCATTTTGTTTGTGTACTTTTTTGTTTACTTTTACAGTAGACACACATAAAGAAAATTTGTCAGATTATGGACACCAAACAAAAACAAAATGCCTGTGTTTGTTGTAACAATTCCTAGTGCGTTTACCTTACTTATTTTACCATGAGACAGACTGAAGGAATGAAAGAGACTTACATACATATGTATGTATGTAAAAACTTGCAATAGCAATAAATATTCGAATGTATACACGTTGCCACATTTGAAAAGCCAAAAAGCGCTAAAAGCACCAACGGAAAACATGAAAAGCGTACGCATAGCGCTTTTTTTCCTTTTGGCACTATGGACCCTATTTTCGCGTTTTGGAGGGTCTAAAAGGCACCATAAATAGTGCGAAAAGCACCAAGTTGGCATCGCTGGTTGTCCGAGGCCTTCGGCCACGGACTGTCCCTGCAGGCTGTGTCAGAGACACGGCCATTAAGTTTAACGTAGATAAGACAGAAAACATATGTATATAACAATAAATGATAAATAATATAAGCAAATGAATTTATTGTTATATATGTTTTCTGTCTTATCGGATGGCGTATTCTACGTTAAACTTAATGGCCGTGTCTCTGACACAGCCTGCAGGGACAGTCCGTGGCCGAAGGCCTCGGACAACTGTCTGCTGTAATTTTTTTCAACTAGTGCTTATTTCGTGAATGGTAACACTTAAGCTCATGTCTGATTTGACAGATAATTAGTTTTATCCTTCCGCTGAACGAATATGGTCGTGTATACGCTCGAACAACGCTGGGAAATATTGCGACATTACTTTGAAAATCATGGTAATGTTGCAGAATGTGTGCGAAAATTGCGTACGGATTTTGGAAGAAGAGAAGCACCGTCAGCTCCGTATGTTCGTTATCTTGTGAAAAAAGTGAGAGAATCTGGCATCCTCATCGATAAACCAAAGCGTGGAAAGCCAAAAATAGTGCGTGATATGATAAGTGTTACGCCGACAAGCCAGAGACAATTGACGCTTTAAAAGACAATATTCGTGACGCCATTGGTGAAATACAGCTGCACACAATCGATAATGTGCTTAAAAATTGGACCGATTGTGTAGGCTACTGCATGGCCAGCCGAGGCAGCCATTTGAATGAAATTATTTTCCATTATTAACCGGAAGGATTGTATTTTCAAATAAAAAATGAAATTTGAGAAAATATTCAGTAGTTTTTTTTTATAGCATTTTCAAAAAGAAAAAAATTAATTGGCGGACCCTTTACTAATGGGCAGTTTTTCAGTCAGTGGTGATCTTCGTTTGTTAGTTAAATTGTGGTTAAACATCGAATTGTGTTTTTTAGTCATTGTTTCAGATTTGCATATTTGTACACATACGTTGAGTCTAGATCGTTAAATTTTTGCGCCTATATAGTTTTTTACACATTTTTGTTAAAATGACTTCGATTTTATGCGTCTATTTCTTATTTTACATAATTCCATTTTGTGTGTTTCCCTTTGTTGTTTTGGTATTTATCCCAAAACACACGTTTTTTCCAATAAGAATACAAGGGTTGCCATAATAGTTGACAATATGGCGACTTACATTAACTCACCACTGAAAAACAAAATGCAAAGTTAACCTCTAACTTAGAATTAAGATTAAGTAATCCGATAGTTAACTACCCACTTAAAAACTGGCCATAAATGACATTTAAATGACAAACATCGGGCATTTAAAGTCGATTTAAATGAAGAATTTTTAACTGTGAAACGGTTTTAAAATCACAATTTTGTAGGATAGTATTGTTTTGGAAGTTTTCGTAATATATTGTAGTATGTGTTGAAACAATTCTCATTAAGTTGAGTTTTTTTTTTATCCCTATAAGGTGTGATGATGTACCCAAATACACAGAAACCAGCACAGAAATTTCAGTCGGGTGAACCGACTTAAACATACCCTAACCCTCAGTCATTTTTTGCGATCGAGTTCTATAAAAAACTCACATATACGTGGAACGAATGAGGGTGGCAAATGTGCCAATATTGTACGTGGAACGAATGAGGGTGGCAAATGTGCCAATATTGAATAGCAGAGTAGGATTGCGCTAAATTTTATTCACTGCCCAACTAAAATAGGAACGTAAGTAATTTTCGGGATTTATCGTGATTACCAGCCAATTGTCCGTTCCATATTTATATGGGAGGTACAAAAATAGTA
This sequence comes from Phaonia tiefii, assembly GCA_963931995.1. NCBI lineage: Eukaryota > Metazoa > Arthropoda > Insecta > Diptera > Muscidae > Phaonia > Phaonia tiefii. The sequence continues at coordinate 298,959,663 of OZ008368.1, forward strand.
ATGGCGCAGTTATTCATTTGTTATTACACAGTAGCTTTAGGGAAAATATTGATTAGTGTAAAATTTTACTAAGATTGGTTGTGGTTTACAAGAGTTATCGTGTCGATGATAAGGTCAATCGCCCAACTTTTGTGTGAGAGCGATCAGAATGGGTGTGGCAAAACCACTCAGTTTCCATAGAAGAGTGACATTTGACCAAATTTTGTCTAGTACCAAATTTCATAAAGATTGGTTCGGTTTTGCGGGAGTCGTGTTGCCGAACAACTAGCCGGCCATACAACTTATGTATGGCTGGCTTCAATATGGGCGAGGCAAAATCAGCCTTGTCTTAACCGGTGTTTGATGGCCTTAACCTAATTTCATTAAGATCGGAAGTGTTTGACGCGACTTATCGCATTGATAACCCGGACGACCACCAATCTTTCGTATGGGTGGTACCCGAATGGGCATGGCACCCTCGGCAATTTTCTATAGTTAAGTAGACATTTACAGATTACACTATGCAACAAAATTTAAGTTTTTGCTTTGGGGGTGGACGATTCGCCAAATGCGCCAAATGATCACACTAGGTGAGTGTAGTCAAACTCCAAAAATTTAGACCGCTTTGTAGCCACACATCTTTTTTATGGGAGTGGCAAATTTGAAGTTTCTTATCCGATACTGTCCGAGATAAATTTAAAAATGGAGTATAAATATTAAATTGTGATAACATGTCTTCAGTGAAATTTGATTGGGATTATTTTCACAGAATATTCAAATGCTCTGTTTCAGAGTTTAAAGGGCCCTTTTCATACTTTGTTCAAAAAGTACCAAAAATTTACACTAAAATGACCAGCTATGGATTCAGAACGTTCCACGAAATTTATTCGTCATTAAATTCTATAATGGGCCGTCGTAGACAAAAATTTTCTATCTTCAAGAAACAAGAAAACTGCACCAAAATAACCGGCAAAATATCCAAATGTTCTGCCAATTTATTGTGGAATAGATTTCATTAGAGGATTTCGCAGACGAGAAACCTTCATCTTGAATTTGCATATGTCCCTTTAGTCCTTTTTTTAAAATTTATATCTTGAACTATTAAAATCTAAATCTGAAATGGTTTATTTTGAAAACACTATGTTCTACAAATATATTGTCGAACAAATATGTATATATTGCTCAAGAATTTTGTCTTTATTGTTTACATGTCCTTTAGTCCCTTTTCAAAAAATGTCACAAAATTTCACCAAAAGTAAAAACAAAAATGACATAAAACCCTTGGTAAAATATGCCAGAATTGAGGTATTTATGAAAAATTACATTTTTGAATTCTGGAACATAATAAACAAACATCTCGATCAAGAAGAAAAAAATATTAATGCCACCACTTCACATGGAATTTCGCAATAAAATTTCATTATATAAATTTTACCAGAAGGGGCGTGGTCAAAACGCCTGTTTTCAATCCCAAACGAAGTTTGGGCAAATAATAGTCACTGCCAAAATTTCGTTGTGATTGGTAAAGATTTACGGCAGTTATCATGTAGACCAACCAGTCAGACACACAGACGGACATGGCTTATTCGTGTTGAAAAGTCCCAAAACGAATTTCATCCAAAGATACTGAAGGTCTAATGTGGCTAGTTCTATGCGTTACATTTTTTCTGTATTAAATGATGAACACCATCCCTATTGGTGAGGGTATAAAAATTATTGCCCAACAAAACATCAACTATGACTTTTTTTAAACACATACGTTCGATCCAATTACTTTTTAATTGAGTCAATTACTCGAGTACTTGACTCATAGAGTAAATCTTACTAGAGAGAATTTTGACTCATCTAACTTTTCCTTTCACACTCTTCGTGATGCGATCGGTGTGATAGATAGATGTTTGACAAAAAGTGACGTACACCAGGTGGAATTACAAGAACTTGTGACTTTAATTTTTCATGTCGTTTTGTCGAAAAACTATGAAATTTAAATGTGTTTTATTCTTTTTTTATTGACTGTTATTGTTACCAAACATTTTTGTTGTATTTAACACAATAATTTAACACACAACACGAAATACCGTTGTTGTTATTTTGTTGAACCATTGCCTCTATCTGGCATTATTGAAGCAATTCTTTTCGACATCCAACGTTCATATCACACCAGGCCTAATTTCATAAATTTGCTGAGAGAAATGTTGAGTCTAGTATATTAATTAGTCTACGACTTGACTAAACAAACTTGGGCAATAGTCAGAAAGTAAATAAATACAATTGCACCAATTACTATTCCCTTACAAATTTTAAAAAATTACAAAATTTTTTGATTTAATAGACTTAATCAAGTGTAGTAGGAAAGTACTTCGGAAATTTTGGTACTAGAATGTATTGAAAGAATTCTCATTAAGATGAGTTTTGTGTTTCCCTATAAGGAGTAATTATATACCCATATACTTGTGGAGAAGGCAGCTGATGAAATGTCATTGTAGGATATTTGTCTTTGATTATGCATGTAATAGAAAATACATACAATATGTTGATTCATTTCGTACTCAAGTGTATTAGTTGACATAAAATATTAAATGTAAATGAACTTTCTAGTTCACTTGATTACGTATGTAATTGAACTATAAATTCATTTTTGATTAACTTTGAACTTAGTACAAGTAAACACATAATTTTAAATATTACACTGTGTGTAATTTTTTAAGTCATGGAAATATAACCATATACAGAGCTACAACTTTTCCTCAGAGTGCAAATCAAAAATCCGAACGGTTTGCAAGATATGAGCCTGACAAAATGATTACTTTTTTTTTGCAAAAATTACACCGAGGCCCCAAATCTTTGGGGGGCCATAAAAAAAGTGCAAGACTTTGGGCAAAACTGGGAGACACGGGTCTTTTTTTTTTGGTCTTTTATCATGTAGTGGTGTCCGTATATGGATATATTTTTTCGTGTTGCACTGTGTTATGAATGCGTTAATCACTTTACTCAAGCCGATTATAAGTTTAATTGAAATATATACAATTACCGACCTATAATTTGTATACTTGATTTGACAATTTTCTACATTAGCTGAAATCCAAATCTATCACAATTGTAGTTGACAAATATCGTGTTAGATTTTAGTATTAATTTTTATTTGTGTAATGGCAAATGTAAATGCAGCTATGAACGCGAAAGTAAACGCTAGTGTGGTGAATAGTGTAGGTGTCAAAGCAGTGCATTGCCCTTGTTAACGTTCGACTATAAACAAGCATTCTTAAAAGTGAAATAACAGTTGTTTAAAAAGAAAATATGTCGTAAATTAAAAAGTACAATTAACAGCAAAGCAGCTGTTTATTTGTTTTTTTTTTTGCTTTCCACTTGTGGCATTTTTTCACGGAGTTTTTAACTGTGGAATTTGTAGGTTTTTCACGTTTACATTCACACAGAAGTATGTATAAAAAACTAGGCTTACACAGAGAAAAACAAAATGCACAAAATGTTAATTAAATAAAATTAATTGTTGGCATTAAATTTTAGGTGTACAATTTTTTTGATTAAAATTACAAACATTTTTTTTAAGATTACAAATACACAAATTATTTTGCAATTAAGTAATATTATTTAACAACCATGTTAAAAATGTTGTATTTAAATTTATAAATTCCATTGTTGCTTCAATTTCAATAAAAAACAAAATATTTTATTTATGAAGCATTTTTTTTCTGTGTAAGTTATGAAATTGACGTGTGATTTACATTGTATTGTTTTGAATAAAAAAAATACGGTTTTCAAATAAAAAACAGGTAAAAACACACGTTTTTGTAATAATGATTAAGAGAATTTAGGGCGAGTTTTATAGTCTATACTAAGTGCTGACTTAAGTAAAAAGTGAGATAAGGAAAACTTGAGTATTATGTCATACTTAAGTAAATTTTCGTGTTACAGTTTTCAACTTAAGTTGGCAAGAACAAGAGGAATAATATGGTAGCATTACCAGTGTCTGTCATAGTTGATGTTGTCAGAATGATAATTGTGTATTAAATAAATTAAAAAATTAAATAAATCAAAATTTGTCAGACTATATTGGAAAATGTTTGCCTTTGGAGCCAAAACACATGGGACTCATTAAATGTTAATAGTCGTGTTTTGGTTACCACCAAGCGATTATCGCTTGCTAAAATGCAAATAAAACGTATATTTAGCGATAAGTCATATTAATCAAAAATATGGAATCAAAATATTGAATAAGGTAAAAGATGTAAGAAAAAATATTAGAAACTTAACGAAAATGATTCGTGTCGCTATGTCTTCACTAAGTGCTTCATACAAAACAAGCGATTATATAAGCAAGCGATGTAACCAAAACTCGCTTAATGCTAGAATACAGACGGCGGTACTTTCAAGGTTTTCGCTCTGATTCCGAAAAATCTCATTCTGGGTCCTTCAGAATCCGCGTCTAGTTCTTACTTGTTTTTCAGCAGAAGAAATTCTTTATTATTGTAGGTATTTTTAAATTTGAATATTTTTTATATAAACGTTAAAAAAATTGTCTACTTAAAACAAACTTAAGGGAAAGCGATTTTTCAAACTTAAGTAAAATTTGTTCACTAAGTGTAGACAAAAAATTCCCTCATAATATTATTTACACAAATCATAATACTCAAATTAAACGAGAAAACTCAATTACTTTTATATTTGTATTTTAACTAATGAAGAAAATTGTTAACAATTCAAATTTTAGATCAGGAATTGAACATATTTCAATTCAATTTTCAATCAGCTTAAGGAAGAAGTTAATCAATCTTTCATAATATTTTCAATTAAATGTGTATTTGTGTTGAGTACAAAGTTAATCAAGAATTTATAATTTTATCCAGTTAATCAAGAATTTGTAATTTGATCCAATAAATCTGAAGTACGAAATGAATTAAAATTTAATATTTTATTCCAATCATTCCAATTTATTTAAATTTTCGGTTTTTTGTGCTCAATTCTACTTATGACGGAGTTGATATTTGATTCATTCTTTTACCTCAGGTTGTGAGTCGCGCTCAAAACAACTTTTTACAACGGTAATTTAAATTCTAATTTTTCCGCGCTTGTCTCCCTTCTTCAAACTACTGATACTACCAGATATTACGCATACAACTTTAATCTGTAGAAACTGAAGTTTAATTTTTAACCTCATTTTAAACTGCTGTACAGTTTGATACAACACTGTTAGTTACTAAAATAATGCAACCATAATAAAAACATACACAAAAAATCAACTGTTTGACAAAGAAATGGATGCCGATCGAAAATTTTCCAACGCGTCGCAGCCACCAAAAACTGCTGATATACATGGCTCTTATCGGTTGAAACTGACCCGAATTGACTCACTGACCCAATTTTAAAGGTACAGTCATTACAAAAACCACCCCAATTTGTACAAAACTGGCAAAACCAATAGCCGCCAACATCATTTTTACTTTGTGCCGCCGACTTCGATAGTTTTGTCTTGGCGCGGAGTTTGTCTAACCATGGAGTTGCCTCCTGAAATGTCAATTTAATCTCGAATAGTTAACTTCATCAACTACATCAACTAGAAATGAACAACGTATTTGTATTACATACTTATTTGTTCATTTGTGGCCGTCGGATGTGCAATGGTAGTGTGTACGCTCCCTGTTATGACCACCTTACAGTTCTTTCGACGGGTCTCACCTCGCTTAGTGATGGTGACACTATCGAGTACTTAGTCATGAAAAAGCTTTCGAAAATACCGTTCGGAACCGGTGTAAAACTGTAGGTCCCAATCAGTGAGTGTAAAAACTAGAAAGCGCACATCTCACTGATTGTGAGAAGCTCTCCCCAATTCCTTCATGGAATGTCAACGAAGGATCTGGCTCCAACTGGGTAGAATTTATTGCCTTTCAAATGGAAATATTGAATTACAAACGGTGACCAATTTCTTCCAAGTTAACAAATTCACTGACATCGTTTAGTTTTGATGGTTGAAATAAAAATTCCAAACACTGTGGCGCTTTGAAACTTAAAACATATGTTTTATAAGGTTGTCACTTTTCACCAAAATATTTTTTGCCAAACTACTAGCGCCATCTATACGTCTGGTTGGCTAGTTTTGGGAACGCCATTAATAGTACAGAAACATCCTAAACAATACTTTCTCACTAAATTTGATTTAAAGTCTATTAAATCTAAAAATTTTTAATTTCAATTACCATTTAATTGACTCAAGTAAAATAGTAATTGGTGCCGTTTGTAGTTATTTATTTCCGATTTATATCATACACTGATTGAGTCAAGTACTCGAGTAATTGACTCAATTAAAAAGTAATTGGATTGTATTTTTGTGTCCAAACCACATCTTATTCCCCTATTACGGTTCTCAACTATTGTGGGAGTTTGGTCGTAAATGATGAATTGGCATTGACGATCTCAACTCAACGGCCGACTCAACTCAACTGAACATCAGCTGATTTTTTGGTTGTGTTCACTTACTTTTTTCGTATTGCCGTTGGCACCTCTGTGACAGTTTGGTCGACAAATGTGTTAAATTTACACCACTGCTTGAGAGCAGTTGAGTTTATAGTTGTGCGTGTTTTTAAGTTGATAAGAAGATCGTAAGAAGATATTATTTTGGCTTCAAATTATAATTTTCATTTAACATTTGAACATTTTTATTTAACAATAATATTTTATATATTTTAGAAGTATCAAAATCACAAAAAAGGCTCAGTTTGAGAAACTTGTCAAGCTAATGGAAAGTAATCCAGCCGTTGTCCGCGGAAAACCACAATGTGGCACCACGCAGAACCAAGTGCGAGAACTATGGAAAGGATTTACTGTGGAGTTAAATAGTTTAGGACCAGCGTCCAGAACCTTACATGAATGGCAATGTGTATGTGCAAATACATACCTTGCACTGGGCATTTCAAGAGGGTTGGATGCATCACGAATATTTCTTCTTAAATGCAACACATCTAACGGGTATTTCAACAGAGACGCTACAAAAGTAAATCGATAGGGACAGCAAACGACGCCATATTTTTTCCCGCTCTTTTGACATTTCTCTTCAGTAAGGTTTGCCATTTCATCATGGAAAGAGATACGAGCCAACAACGAGTCGAAATTATTAAAATTTACTACCGAAATTTGGACTCAGTGGCCTCAACTTTAAGAGCGCTACGTCCAATTTATGGTGGTCATAATCGTCCTACCAGATCAACAATTGAGCGTCTAGTGGAAAAATTTGAATCCACAGGCACAGTACAAAATGTTCCCGTGCCAGTGAGACAAAGAAGTGCCCGTAGTATCGAGAATATTGCTGCCGCTGAGGCTTCAGTTCAAGAAAGCCCAAATGTGTCTCTCACACGTCGTTCTCAAGCGTTGGGCATCTCTGTGACGTCGTTGTGGCGAATTTTGCGAAAACATCTTGGCCTACATCCTTACAAGATCAAATTGACGCAAGAACTGAAGCCGCTTGATCACCATAAGCGTCGTATGTTCGTGAATTGGGCTGAGCAACAACTTGAAAATGATTCGCATTTTCATCGGAAAATTATCTTCAGCGATGAGGCTCATTTCTGGCTGAATAGCTTCGTCAATAAGCAAAATATGCATTATTGGTCAGACAGCAATCCACACGTAATCCATGAGTCATCATTGCATCCCGAAAAAATTACGGTTTGGTGCGGTTTATGGGCCGGCGGCGTCATTGGGCCGTACTTCTTCCGTGATGATCAAGACCGGCACATTACTGTGAATGCGAATCGCTACCGTTCAATGATAATCGAATATTGTTGGCCCCAATTGGATAATATGGACTTGGAGGACATGTGTTTCCAACAGGACGGCGCCACAAGCCACACAGCGAATGCCACAATCAATTTATTGGAAACCAAGTTTGGTGAACGTGTTATCTCACGAAATGGCCCTGTCGATTGGCCGCCTCGGCCGTGCGATTTGACGCCTTTAGAATATTTCCTGTGCGGCTACATCAAGTCTATGGTCCATGCGAACAAGCCAGCGACGATTGATGAACTACGTACGAATATCGAACGTGAAATTGCAGCAGTATCGGCCGATTTATGCTTGAAAACCGTCGAAAATTGGGTTCAGCGTCTGGACTTCTGCAAGCGTGCCCGTGGTGGCCATGCAAAAGAAATCGAGTTCCATACATAATGGCAACGAACGTACTTTCACAGGAATAAAGAATTTCATTGGTATCTAAAACCGGTTTTTATTTATTTAGAAAAAACTTTTTTAGCGCTCTTATTGAAAAACCCTTTATATTCGTATTTTCGACTCCATCTTCATAAAAAAAATCTATGCTACTTTTATCCATTTCGATTTTGCAAGCATAACACAATTGTTAAATTCTTTTATATTCACATAAATCAGCTGCTTTTACTTCTTAAAATTGATATTTCGAGCTGGTAACACCATAACAATTGCAACCAAAAACAGTTGTGAACCACAATACAAAATATAAGTTTGGTCGTGTTGAAGTTGGGTCGTCTATAAGTCGACCAACCTAAGTTGAGTGGTGAATGGTAATAGGGACATTAATTAATATTTTTCGGTCAATATTTTTTTTTTCCGTGCAGGCAAATGAAAAGAGACCGAAATTTCCGATTTACGAAATTATTGACATGTTTTACACATGGATTTCTTAGGGAATTGAAATTTCATAAAAACTGAAATACGGGGCTTACAAATTTAACACTTATTTTACAGAATCCGAATAAATCTTAGTCTGAGAAGAAATATTTCCCAACTTTGTTATTAAAATTGTTAATAAGTTTTTATTTTTTTTGTTCGTTTTAAACTTATGAATTTATGAGTATTATAGAACTGTTTTCAAAATATTTATTATTATCAGGAAATAATTCACCTGACAAATTTCAATCTTAACGAATGTGAACAATAAGTAAACTACGTTGTTTTTTTTTTTTGATTTTTTGCTGCGGAACTGAAAACGATTCGGAAGTAGTTCATTATGTTTGTAGTGTGTAGAATGCAAGTACAGACATGAAATACTCGGACATCGTAGTGTGTCATTTATTTGTATGCAATTTACACAGTTTTCAAAACAGATTTTGTTTTTGTGTTGTTGTATAAAAATTTGCTAAATATTTGTTTTTAAACGGAAATCGATTAAATATATAAACACTTCTATTAACACAATTATTTGACAATAGATACTACGAGTGTTTTCAAATCTTCTAAATGAGAATTTTTATAGTCACATTTATAACTGACAACTTTTATATAAATTAATTGAAAATTTGAGCAGATGTTTCACGTTACGTACGAGTACTTCATTTTTCTTTAGAGGAGATTTAAGAAACAATTTATTTGTTACTTTCTTTTGTTGTTCTGACTTAGTAACAATCCAGTCCATATGTCATTTTATTATGAAGAATTACAAAAATATTTCTTTACTTAGGTGCATAATATTCACTTACATTTGGAGAGGTTTACACCCCAAGCAGGTTGTTGTGTCATGATGTATAACCGAGTTGTTTTCTGTTGTGGATAATTGATTTAAGTAAACGATTTGTACACACAATTAAAGTATGTATTTTTAAGCCACCACAACACCACCGTTTTAGTGTGTTAAGAATTTCACAAAATAAATAAATTTCCTGGTTTTCAGAGTTGTTTGATTCAATCATGCACAAAAATAAAAAAAAAAAATAAACACTTCCGGTTCACTTGTAATATTTGCTTACACTTCTCACGTTTGTTTCACTTCTGTACGACACATAAAGTCCTTTTGCTGCCCGCCACTTAGCTTGGACGCGTGTGCAAAATGAGTTCGCAGCGTTAGCGCGTTAATTGCTTCAATTGTAAACTCTCGTGTATTTTTCTTTACAACTCCCGTTTAGCGCACGATCAATGTTTGCTGTTAAAAGATTCGAAAAAAACACGTTCGCGCCTTACGAACGTTAAATTTCAAATGAGAAACGATTTTTTAATGTCTTAAGTTTATATATGAAGATAAGCAGCAGCCGCAGCAGCAGCAGCCACACTGGGGTTTAACACAATCGGTTTACACTGTACGTGTATGCAGTTGGTGGTGAGCGGATTTTAATTTCGTTTCTCTGACATATAGAGTAGTGTGGTAAATTACGAGTGGTGAGTGAGCGGTTTCTCTGATGCCACTGTATAGGGTGTATTAGTGTGGTGGTGCTGTTGGTGTTATCCATTTACCGACGCACACACTCCCATACACGTTATTATTAATGCTCGATCAGGGAGTTCGAAATCGTTGATGTTTTTTTTTTGGGGGTTTTATTGTTTTAACCGACATTTGGGCAAATTGTTAACAAAACAGTTTAGGGTCCGATTAATGTTTTTCCTTTGTGTGCTCGTGGCTCTGTGTTCTTTTGTCGTCTGTAAAAGACCGTACCCGGTTTAGAATATTTCAGTTTTATTCTTTTTTTTTCGATATCTGTCAATAATTTATGGTTAAGGAACTGCGGTGTGTTGCTTTATGTGTTAAAGGATTTACAACCTTTCGAAGGCATAGTGACAAATTCGTATTTAACTGAGAGTTATAAACAACAATTTAAAACATTTTCTAGAAACTTCAATTGATTGTAGTCTAGTAAAACAAATTTTAAGTATTTTCAATTAGATTTCAAGTGCATCGTAAAATACAAAGCAGTCGTATCTTTTTTGCAATTTACGGTGTTATTGTAAATTATTATTGAAATTTTCAAATTTCAACAGTTGACAGCGGCAAGTTTATGACAATATGAGTGTGCCCTTATATGGGTCAGGCCACGAGAATTGTGACATAGTAGGTCAGGGATTTTGACCTTTGGTCCATATATCAAAAGGTTCAGAAAATAGCCTAGACTGAAAAAATTTTCGGAAATGTAGTTTAAAGAAAACAATCGCATTTAAATAAAGAGCCGGAGCAAGAAAAACATTACATGAGGTGTCAGGGGACACCCGGTTGGAACTAAGTTCCTTTCACTATATATTAGTCGTGTTTTGGTTACAAGCAAGCGATTGTCGCTTGCTAAGTTGCAAAGAAAACGGCTTTTTAGCGAGAAGGCATTTTATTCAAAAATATGAAAAATGGTTAAAAACGGTAAAAGATGTCAAAATTTTTGTATTTTAAATTTAGCGAAAATTAAACTCGTCGCTAAGTTCTCGCTAAGTCTTCGCTAAGTGCTTCATACAAAACAAGCGAATATATAAGCAAGCGGTGTAACCAAAACACGCTTATTATGTACTGGTTAGTTCCAACACGCCTAAGGCGTCTGTTCAAAAATACTGTAATTTAAATGGATCTTTAAGAAAAGATACTTTCTGTAAAATGATAAACTTTTTTTAAGAAATTTTTAATTTATTGAATGTATTTTTTTTTTAAAAAAGTATATTTTTAGGTCCTCTTTGTAAGAATATGTATTATATTTTCCCGAAAATGTCAATTTCTTTAATGAAAGGTACTTCTTTTAATAACAGCTAATGTTTTTTTTTAAGAAAAGGTACCATTTATAATAAGAAGAACTTTATGTAGGAAAAAGCCTGAGTATGAATTTTTTAAGAATAGGTACTTTTTAAAGAAGTTATACTCTTTTTAGCAAAAGGTTATTTTTTTAAGAAAATTTACTTACTTTCAGAAAGGCTACTTATCTCAAGTAAAGAAAATGTATTATTTTATTTTTAAGAAAAGGAATTTTTGTAAGAAAATTAATTTTTTTTAAGAGAAGCTATTTTTTTTCAAGAAAAAGTTTTGTTTTAAGAAATGGGAATTTTTTTAAAAATTGGTCTTTTTTTCAAGAACAGGTACAATTTTAGGAGTAGGTACTTATCTCAAGAAAAGTTATTTTGTTTTACATAAAAGATACTCTTTAAACAAAATTTAGGTTTTTAAGAAAAGGCAATTTGTTGTAAGATAATGTATTTTTTTAAGGAAAGGTACTTATTTAAAAAGTTCCTTTTTTTAAGAAAAGGTAGTTTTTGAACGAAAATTTATTTTATTAAGAAAAAGTACTTTTTTAAGATAAGTTATTGTTGTAAGAAAAGGTACTCTGTTTAAGAATATGAAAAGTTATTTTTTTTTTTTGATATTTTACTTGTTTTAAGAAAACGCACTTATTTAAGAAAATTTTATTTTTTTAAACTTCTTTCAATTTGGCTTTTCTAAATTTACTTTTTATTCGGTTGAAAACTACAATATGTTACAAACCGGCTCCACCTAGAAAACTTCCCATTAAACCACAAATTTCTCTCCATATGTTAGTCTAGACGCAAACCAAACCAAAAGTTCTTGTTTAAGAGTAAGTGTTCAAGTTCCATGCTGAGAGTTTTATTTCATGCATTTGCCAGTCTTGCACTTTGGCTTTTCTAAATTTACTTTTTTATTGGGTTGAAAACTACAATATGTAATAAATAGGCTCCACCTAGAAAACTTCCCATTAAACCAAACCAAATCTAAAGTACCCAATATAGTTGATATTAATGGGTTGTAATAAAGTAGTTTAAAAAAAGTTTAAAATTTTTTCATTTAGCCCCCATCCCGCAACGTGCGATAAGGAACTTCGTTCCAATAATCAATCATTCATGAGAATTTAGGAAATGTAATTATCTTTCAGAAAAAAATTGGTATTTTCAAGCAGTTTCTCAGATACACCATTTTTTGTGGGACGACCTTTACCCCTAAAAAGCGAAAATGCAATATTACAACTGTTTCACTTTATTGTTCTTCGTTAGTTACGCATTAAACTTTGACGAACTCAGAATTTAAGTGAATATGTACTGAAACAGTTGTAAACATTGAATTATCGCTTTTTAGGCGTAAAGCTCGTCCCACAAAAAATCAGAAACTACTTGAAAATACCCATTTTTTTCTTTAAACTACATTTCCGAAAATTTATTTCAGTCTAGGCTATATTCAGCTGTTTGCCTTAAGGTTATTTAAAAAATTAAACAAAAATATTTTCAAATACCTCAAGTCGTTTTCGAGATATAAAACTTTGATTAATTCAGAAAAGTACTAAATTTCTGAAATTTTTAATTTTTAAACAACAACAACTTTAAGAATTTTACATTTATTTTTGTGGCGTTTTATATATTGACACAACCTTTCGATATATGGACCAACGGTCAAAATACCTGACCCACTATGTCACACCTCTCGTGGCCTGACCCATATACAGAAGATCCAGTATAATATAGTCGGGATAAACAACTTAAAGCCTGTTATATGTTCAATATTTCGCGCGAATTGAACAAAATTCCATGCAAAACAAGTACACTATTTCAGTCGGATGAACCGACTTAAACATACCCTCACCCTCAGTCGTCTATAGGGTCCAAGATCCAATACAATGGTTTTTACATATTTTTTAAACCCGACCAACCAAAAGTTTTCCGAATGGGCGCTGGTAATTTTGCCCATATTCAATAGCAGATTGACGTTGCCCAAAATATTATTTAATCCCTATCAAGATGTATCTATTACAGGCAGAAGCATTAAAACAGATTATTTAACTCTTTTGTCATTTTGGTCGTATGTGTATCTATTACAGGGTGGAATCGTTAAAACAGCTGATTTAATTCTTTTGTCGTTGTGGTCCGAACTTGTCAAAAGATGTTTATAACAATTTTCAAGATGTATCTAGTACAGGTGTAAGCGTTAGAACAGCTGATTTAATTTGTTCTTGTCCTTGTGGTTGTTGCCGACAATTACAACAATGAGTCCAAACATAATCAAACACAGTACAGACGACGACTTTTTTTTAAAGTCAGCTGCGGCTGACTTTGGATCTTTTCTAATTTCTTGGCGGCGCTCTCACGAAATCTCTCAGTTGAGAGAATAGAGTTGCCACATTTTCATAAAAACCATAAACTATACTCGATGCAGAGATAAAAACTCAATTACAGTCGCCAGGCGCTCTCTCCCCCATTTCGTTTAGACGCTAGGGATTGTTTTCATCGGCGTCTGAAGCTTGGTTCTGTTTGGACTCATAACCTGAAATAAATAAATCTTGGTAATTTCGATCAGCTGAGTTTGACAAGGTCGGACCTTGATATAAAAACAAAATGCCTGCAATTCCTACTAGAGTTGGGAATTTTAGTTCATTCAAGTGAGTGATCTTTTTAGCTTAGATCAACAGAACGAACTGACTAGTTCACTTATTTAATTCACTAGTTCATTTTAGTCCATTGTAACATTTCAACTTATCACTATGAGCTGTGAACTAAAGAGCTGATTTCAGTGCCACTTGTAGTTTTAGTACAATCGGGCAACAAATCGCGAAAGTTGTCTGATTTTTTCAGATTTCTAAAGTGTTTTGATACTGCGGTATTTTTTTTGTACTAAATGGACATGGGCATTGGTTGATAAAATCCCATGCGGACATAATAATTGAGATCGACTTAACAATTGGGTTATTCCGTTTCCGAAATTCTGTAATGTGTTTCTGTAATGTATTTTTATATTTTGGAGCAAAAGTGATGATTAGCACTGTAGTTATTGTGCAAAGGCCAGTTACATATCCATTCCACAAAGATTGCAACATTAGGCACCTCTATGCAAATTGAGAGAGACAAAGAAAACCTGAACTAGAAACTGAAATACAAAAAACTGCTGTAACAAGTGAACAACTGAATCAAAAGAGCGGAATAGTGTGTGCTGTTTCTTCTAGTTCACAAGAGTGAATCGTTCAATTGAACTAGTTCGTTTGTGAACTACACAACTCTAATTCCTCCTGCTTCTACCTTACTTATTTTGTCATGTTCCCTATTTTTTTTTTCAACCTGTTGTATTTTTGATGATTTATCGCCCAACATTTTTATGGGAGTTAAAACATGGGCGTATCAAAGTAGAACAATTTTTATTACATAGTAGCTTTTGACAAACTATTGGCTAGTACCAAATTTCATTACGATCGGTTTTGGTATAGGTGAGATAACGCATTACTCAACCGGACAGTCGCAAAATTTTTGTATGCGAGGTACACAAATGGGTGTAGCAAAGTTGTCCCTTGTTAAGTACAAAGTAGCTTTTGACAAAATATTGCCAAGTAGCAAATTGCATTAAGATCGGATGTGATTTACGGGAGATATCTTGTCGCCGTCGGTAGTGTGCACGGCTCTTGTGCATGAGAACGTGGGTTCGATCCCTGCTCTGACCACCTTAAATTTCTTTTGACGGCGGTCATCTCGCTTTGGGATGGCGACACTATCGAGTATTTAGCCATGAAAAAGCTTCTCAAAATACCGTCCCGAACCGATCAAAAACTGTACGTCCCAATCAGTGAGTGTAAAACTAAGACGCACACAGCTCACTGGTTGTGAGAAGCTCTCCCTAATCCCTATATGGGATGTAATGGGAAACTTGTCGACCAACCAGATATCCGCCCAACTTTTTTATCGGAAGTAAAAAAATGGGCGTAACAAAGATGTAAATTTTTAAGTACGAGAAAGCTTTTGAAGAAACCTTGACCAGAAGCAAATTTTGCTAATATCGGTTGTGGTTTACAAGGGATAGCCCATCAATTAATAGGCCAGCCATCAATTTTTTGTAACCGAGGTACCAGATTGGGAGTCGCAAAATCACACGTTTTTTCACAGTAGAGTGGCGATGGACTAAATATTGACTAATACTACATTTCGTAAAGGTTAGATGATTATTACGAGAGTTATCTTGTCGACCACTCAGCCGGCCCTACATCTATTGCATTGAAGGTACCAAAATGGGTGATGCAAAATTACCCTTGATTTAGTAGTTGACTGGCCTGTGATAAAATGCAGACTAGGTATTAAGATCGAATACGATCGTTAAGATCGGAAATGACATATCATATCGGCAAACCGGACGACCTCCAGCTTTTGTATGGGATGTATCAGAATGGGTCAATTTTCAACAGTTAAGTAGATATTTACAGATTATTAACCAATGTCTGAGTTGAAGTTAATCACAACTACCAGGAAAAAGTTTTTGAGGAAACATGATTTTGTAATAAATGTGTCGATTTATATGGGAGGTATCAGACAAAAAGGTTAATACATCATTTACACCGACCAAGATTAGCGCATTTCGAAGGTTAACTCCGTTAACCCACTCTAACCTAGAAGATTACTCATACAAATTTAATCTGTAAAATCTAAAGTTTAATTTTTAACCTCACTTTAAATTTGTGTACATTTCGATGCAACACTGTTAGTTGCGAAGGAAATGCAACCATATTAAAAATTAGACAGTCAAAATTTCTCTTCACTCAAATGCCAACAAACAAAACGAGTGAAACCCTAGTACTTTTCTACTCTCTCTGTTACTCTCTTCATTGAATATGTCAATACACGAGCAGCTTTTTGATAGTGTTATTGTGTATAACTATACAAATTCCAACCAAAGTATGAAATAAGCAAGATATGACGCGAGAGAGAAATGCGTTTGAGTGAACTCCTAGCACTTTTTGGTTCTCTTCTACTAGGGTTGCCAAGTTGCGCACATCTTCTGGTCGTCTAATTCTAGATCGTCTTTGAGATGGAAGACGATAGAAAATGTTCCTACGCCGATTTAAATGGTTCTTATTAGTTTAAACTGTGAGACGATTTTATCGACTGTTATTTCAAAAACATCCCAAATTTTGACAAAACTGGCTAAACCAATAGCCGCCAACTTAATTTTTCTGTAGTGCCGCCGTGTTCTATAGTTTTGTCTCGGCGCGGAGTTTGTCTAAGCACGAAGTTGCCAACTTAAATGGCAATTTAATCTCAAATTAAGTGGTGTAAACGGCAATGATTAGAGAACAAGGTTATCACAAACCTAGCCGCGATAAACGGCGTTGTAAATGCGTTATTACGCCGATTGTTTCTGCTTCGGCGGCGGCGTAGGGATCGGTTAACCTGGTAGTGGTGGCAAGACCAGCGTGCTGTAACCTTTTAGGGAATGGGACTGGCTGTAGGAGTTGTAGCGTGTGGAGTTTTGCCGGGCTGTTATTATGCAACATTTAAATTGTCGTTTAACTTCATAAGTTAATTCTTGTGCAATTGAAGCGGCATTTACACCTACCAAGATTATCGCCTTTTTGGGAATATCGACGTATTTTTATATAGTATAGTTTGTTGCATATTGTGGTTACAACGTATATTGTTAATCAGGACAATGCCATTAATTGATCGATTATATGAAAGATTAAGCAACAAATTATACGCCGCCGATCCATGCCGCTGCCGCGCTAATTTCTACGTAATTATTTTTAAGGTATGTGGTGTTACATTTGTTTATAAATATAATCGAAATGTCAAAATGCAGGTTCCAAACAATTATCAAACAATTGTTTTCGCAAGAAATAACTTTCTTTTAACAACCCTGTAACTGATTTTGCCTACGAAATTTTCGCTAAGGGATGAGCACCAAAAAAATTAAAGTGATTTTTTCTCTGGACGTGCCCTCTCCATGTTTCATCCAGATAGCAGCAAGCTGCGGCATTTAATTTTTGTTTGACAGCCATTGAAAGAGGACAACTGCGTGAATATCGACGAATATTAAAAAGATTAATTCACCGAACCCAAGAAAAGGCTTGATAAATACTATGGAGACTCTACACCCTTAATTTCAATGGTTCTAAAGTGGTTTACTGAATTCCGTTGTGGTCGTACCAACACAAGAGACACCGAACGTTCAGGTTTCTTAAAAGAGGTCTTCACTCCAGAAATATTTGGGCAGAAAATGCTATTCGTGGGATGGGTGCCGCAATTACTCACAATCGACTCCAAGCGCAACGGTGTGGCCATTGTAAAGCTGTGTTTGGCCACGTACAATCCGAAGGAGTCTTTGCGCCGATTCGTAATGGTAGACGAAATGTGGATCCATCGCAAAACACGAGAAATCAACGCAGTTGACTTCTTCGGGTGAACGTGTAGCAAAGATGAACAAGGAGGCTCTATTGGGCAACAAGGTCATAGCGGTAGTTTTTTTGGTTGCTTGCGGTGTCATTCACAACGATTACCTTGGAAAGGGTAAAACGATCACCAGCGAATACAATTCACAGCTGTTGCGACAGATTCGACACTGATTTGAAGCATAAACAACGACCGCATTTGGCGAAGAAGAATATGTTATTCCACCATGGTAGGTACGCGCCGTGGCACAGATGTGTAGTCCCCATAGCAAAATACATACACTGGGCTTAGAGTTGCAACCTCATTCTCCGGATTTAGCTCCCAATGACAACTTACTATTCACAAACCTGTAAAAATATCTCGGCGGTAAGAGGTTTGGGTCGAAAGAGGTGGTCATCACTGAAACAAACCTCTACTCTGAGGATCTTAAGAAAACCTGTAATTTCGAAGGAATACAAAAATGGGCAAACGATGCAGTAAAGGCATGGAGTTTGGAGGAGATTTGTCAAACTGCCCTTGTATGGAATTGTAATTCGCCCCGTTTATATCCCTATGACCCTTTGGAACTGATATCCTTTTGAAATGGGTTTTCTAATGTTTATAACGTGATGTCATAATCCGCTCGTACAGAATTTGACACACACGTTTACTCTAATCCACACAAAGTGCCATACTACTATGGTCCGTCCGTCCGCTAAGTATAAATATACACAACATCCATCACCCACACCATTCATTTCAATCAGTCAATTTCAGACATGAACAATAACACTCACTAGCGGGCATACACACTATCGACGGTGTATAATATATGCCAGTATATAGCAGCGGCCAACACGAGTCAGTGACGACAAGGACTATACAAGAATGAGTGCGTCGCTGCAATTCTCATTCATGTCAATGCAGCCCTGCTTCACATGCGATAGGTTGTTCATATCGCACGATCCTGGAGTATTATTTAGCTGTATCTTTTTCAAGACAGGAAATATCTCTTCTTATTAGTTTAGGCTGCCTATTCCACCATAACGGCTTCGGCTGACATTTCCATAGCGGCTTCCGATAGCTGTTCACCTAGTGACTTTGGCTAACTTCTCTTGCAGTTATCTATTCTTCGACAATCGATCCTAACCGAACCTTACCTATTCATATGGAGTTAGAGCACTGCATATTGAACCCCAAACCTTCTCATCAGATGTGTTGAGTTGATACCGAGCCAGCAACCCGTATACCCCATCTCCCGGCTGAATATTCCACTAGAAGCTTTGACTGACTTCTCGTGCAGTTAGATGTGCTTCGACAATCGATCCTCACCAAATTTTAACTATTCATACCGAGTTAGACCACTGCAAGCTGAACCCCAAACCTTCTCACCAGATGTGTAGAGTTCATACCGAGCCCACAACCCATATACCCCTTACTGACCTGCTCCACCAAATGTACAAAATACTAATTTCCCGAATTGTCTTAAATCGACCAGTTTGAGAAGTATCTGGAAAGTATTTCAAACCAAGACGAGTGTTCTCAGTCCAAGACGAGAGTTCCCAGAAAAGTGTTGTCAAGCCCAAACGAATGTTCCCAAGCCAGCACGAGTGTTCTCAATGACTGAATCAGCTTATGTTGTTTCAGTAAATGTAATTATTTTGAAACTTCAGATAACTAACAAATTATCTAAATTCAAACCCCAGTGAAGGTTAATCCCATAGACGAATTTAGTATAGACACATTAATTCTCTTATCTGACGTTTCATTTCACACCACTCAAATAAAAGCAATTCGACGAAAATTAAATTACAGCAGGTGGAGTTACAAGAACTGTTGACTTAACTTTTTAATTTCGTTTTCGTGTACAACTGTGAAATTTAAATGTATTTTGTTGACTTTTATCTTTGGTATACATTTGTATTGTGTTTAACACAACTATTTTGCCACATAAACACGAAATGCGGTTGTTGGACGTTGTGTACTATTGCCTCTATCTGGTATTATTGAACCCATGTTTTCCACCATCCAATGTTTACTTGCTACCATACCTAGGACGTTTAATTTATTGAGAGAATTAATGTGTCTATACTAAATTCGTCTATGGTTAATCCACTCTGTTCTTCTTCCGAAAGGTTTAGAGAATCCTAACGAAAGAGCCTGGGCATTGTCGAGCTTACGCCAGCCTTCGACAAAACAACACGTTCTACAGGGTGGAGCGTGGTAATTTGCTTTTTTGCACTGCATGCTGTGGCGGCAATGTTTGTCGAAGGGAGTGTGCGTGGCTTATAGTGGCTGACGGGAGATTTGTATTCGTCTGCCTTTCAGTTGCCATCATGCATTGGACACGTGAGGAGAGGTCATTTTGTGTTGAAGCTTATTTTTCAAATGCGCACACGATCATTGCAGTGCTTTTCGTTTACGATTCGTTGTTCTCCTACGCGAAAGTGTTCCTGGACGGCAGTCAATTGTAAATTGGGTAACTTCATTGAGAACAGCAGGGAATGTGTCATGTGTACGCACTGTGTGGTGCGCCATATCACGAGTAGGCATCATTGGCCCTTAGAGTTCATGGAAACTTCAGAAAACGTATGCAGCAGTGTGTGGATAGCGAAGGTCGACATTTGCCAGATACACTATTTAAAACCATGTAATTAAAAAATTCCCTTACTGTTCAATATAATTAAAATACGAAATACATTTTTCTAAGGTTCATAATTTTTATATTTCATTCCCAAATAAGCAAATTACCGTGCTCCACCCTGTATGTTCCATTTTTAGGACAATGGTTAGCACGCGGATGTAAATGAGAACGCGGGTACTTTACCCACACCGACCACATTTAATATTTTCCTTAATGACCACTTCACTTAGTGAAGACGATGCTGAAAAAGATTCCCAAAGTATAACAAATCGGAAGAGGTGATAATCTGTCCGTACCTCTCAGTGCGTTCAAAAATATATTCACAGAAGAACACTTTATTCAACAGAGGTTGCTTCAATCAAAACTTCGTTGTTGTAACCAAATTGTGTTTATCACAGCTGGATTGAAGTTGATACAACTGTATTCGGTCGCCACAACTGGAATTTGGTCGCAGCAACGTCTCTTCATATTTAGTTCGGTTGTGACAACCGAAATTGATATTTTTAAGTGGCATCAAAGAAATTTACCAATATTTCCTTAAACTCCCAGAACTATTCGTTCAAGAGAGGTTTCATCAATCAAACACTCGGCTGTTGCAACCGAATTACGCTTACTACAACCGAATTGTAGTTGCAATGCCTGAATTTAGTTGACGGAACTGAAATGTGGTCATAACAATTTTTCTTTATATTTAATTTGGTTGTGGCAAATGAAATTTCTATTATTTGGGTTAAATCAAATAAAGTTTGAAATATTTCCATTGCAATGGCCGAATTTGACTTTGATTCCGCTGCAGCAATAGATTTTTATGGTAATTCACTTAGAGCAACCGAATGTATTTGCAATATTTCCATTTGAAAAACTCAAACAAGTTGAATCGGATTTTGTTTAAAAAACTGTTGTCCGTCATAGGTAGCACTATTTGAAGCCATTGTGAGAAGAGATGCAAGAACTTTTTATTATAGTATTACATTACAAGTGAACCTCCACGGTCCTTCGAAGCTTAAAAATCGATTTTCTCAAAATTCTGACGTGCTACAGCAAAACGCCGAGACACGTATTTCTTTATTTTAAGCCTATTTTCATATTCTGTTAAAATTTCTCTCATTTCTCGACATCTCTCTCTCTCTGTCGTACTGTGTAATAAATCGAAAGGGTGTCTTTTTATCTGCGTGAGAACTATCGAAATCGATAACTACACGCTGAAAAATTTGTCTATTTTGTTGTTTGGATGCAAATATAAAGTATGTTTGGAACTTGTCGCTAATATAATATACTTGTGCCGTCGGTGGTGCAATGGGTAGTGTGCGCGGCTCTTGTACATGAGATCCTGGGCTCGAACCCTGCTCTGACCACCTTCAAATTTCTTTCGGCGGCGGTCACCACGCATAGTGACGGCGACACTATCAAAATACCGTTCGGAATCGGTGTAAAACTGTAGGTCCCACTCAGTGAGTGAAAACTGGAAAGCGCACAGCTCAGTGATTGTGAGAAGTTCTCCTCTGCCTCTTCATGGGATGTAATAGGAAACCATTTATTTATTTGTGTCCAAACATATTGTGTTTGCTATTCAATATTACATGTTTGGGACACAATGATTAATATATTTATGTTTGTGATACAAATACAGCACTGTCTATGCTCTCTGGAGAGCAAAAGAATAAAAGAGGGACAACGAGAGAGTCTATCTTGTGAGTGTTTAAATGGTGTATGATGTTACTTTGGTTTTTGTGTATGTGTTTCGTATATACATATGTATGTGTGCCAAAGTGAGAAACGATTTTGAGGAAAGAAACTGGAAAGGGCATGTTTGCCAGTAAACATGATGCTGTTTACATTTAAACACAAGTGAGTTTGGGACTTGCAAACATATTAATGTTTGAAGTGTGTTCCAAACATATACATGGGTCCTGCAGAATATGTTTAGGAAAATATGTTCGAGAGTCCGTTATTTTTCAGCGTGTATGGTTTCACAGCTGAGAAAGTCAAACTGTGTGGACATTTCTGTTCAGCAAGTTTTGGCAAATTATCATGAATCGTTTAACGCTGCAATAATGCTTCCAAATTGTGGAAATTTACATTGGAAAAAATAATTCTGTTCGTGAAGATCATGAGCATTTTTATCAAAGAACAGTCTTAAGTTATAAAGCTCATTTCTGATTAAATGGCTACGTCATAAGCAAAATTGCCGTATTTGGAGCGAAAACAATCCTCAAGCCGTTAACGAAACGTTAACATCCATTAAACTTGACTATTTGGTGGGGTTTACACTCTGGAGGCATCGTCGGTTCTTATTTCTTTCGTAATGAGCAAGGAGCTGCCGTTACGGTGAATGGCGAGTGCTATCGAGCCATTCTGACTGAATTTTTGTTTCCAAAAATTATTCAGCTAAACATCAACGAGATTTGGTTCCAACAACACGGGGCACAGTGGGCTGGATTAAAAAAAATGGGCAAAAAATCAGTAAACGAATTTTCGTTTTATCGAATATTTTTTCTGCATTCGATAGACAATATGTTTCTGCACACTGTGGTGAAAGAATCAGATATCTAACTTCTAAATTCAGCAACTGACAACATTCAGAAGATGATCCTTTTCTAGCGCAGCGCGCGCTATTTGCCCCGCCCGACATATTCGACTCGCGCGAAGTGATATATTTTCTATTATACGCTGCCGATTTGAATACGGTTTGAACGACGGTAATTTTAAAGGTTTACAGATTATATTCGTATGGTCAAATTATTTAAAATATTGTATATGAATTTAAATGGGCGCTTAATGTCTACGTTTCAAGCATGAAATAAAATAAAATAACGTAACTAAAAGTTGGATAACTAAAAACGCCGGGGAGCGCCGAGGCTGATATATATTGCAACGGCTTGTAAATGTTATTGAGATTCTACATACCAAATTTCAGCCAGCGCCACTGATGCCAACCCAAAGCGTGGCAAAATCCCACAAACATACAAAAAATCCCTTTAATTGAAATAAAATCCCATTTTTTTAGTATGTATTTTATGAAAAGGTAAAAAAAATCAATGAGAGTTTGAACTCACGGGCGATGTGTTAACATCTTTTGCTACACGGAACCTGTTCGATTTCTATGAACACATTAGTAAATGTGACATTGGAAAATAAAAAAAAATTGCTTTTGGGCTGAAGGCTCTTTTGCTATTGCACTTTCTTTTTTCTTACATCTGCTTTAACATTAGATTTAATATTGTTAAATTAAATAAAGCAATATTTAACTCACTAAAATAATTGTTTTTGTTTTGTCATAAACAGAGCGACGACAAAAGGTATTGAATAGTATAGAGAACTTATTGCACTCTTTTTCCGCTCCCATGTAGTCTGAGTCTGAGTGAAAGAGCATAAACGAGTCTTACTCGCAAAGTTTAAGGCTAAGATATCATGTTTTCTCCGGTTAGTGAAAAAAATGTAAATGCCGCGGGTGGGATTCGAACTCACATTCGCTGGACGATCGTTTCGATGTTTGTGAAACATCATCTTCAGCAGCGTCTAGCCAGTTAAGTCACTGCGGTGTGTATTCACACCAGTCAATAACTAATATTCTTTATAGAATATTTCAATATAAATGCACCATTTCGACAATGTTTTTACATAAAACAGTACAAAAAGCAAAAATGTTTCAAAGGGCATTAATGTTTCACATCAAAATTATGAATGGACCAAGTTATGACAAAAAGAGATTTTGAATCATTCGCCAGATGTCCCCAGTGCTTTTGAGTCATACAATTCGTTGCATGAGTTCTCTATACTATTCTATAATCTATGGCAACGACGACCTGCTTGTTTGTTCGCTGCCGCTACATCAATACCATCATTTTTATTTTCAGGCAGAGACTATTGTTGTACAACACCCACGTATGTGATGCTAACGCTGTGTGTTGTTTGAATGTGTTCACTTTGATAGATTACCCTACCCGTGCCTATAGATGTTAACACATAATTAAATTAAAGTTTCATAAGGTACGAAGTGTTTAAAAAAACATAAAAATAAAAAATACAGACAGGTTTTATTTATGGGCATTTCCACAGAAAGGTCAACCTTTTGTCACTCTCGATAATTATTTAAATTTTAGGACCAGTTTGTTTGATTATCTTATTTTCTTTTAATAAATATGTAGTTACTTACATTCTGTATTTAGGAAGAGAATAGAAAATAATCGAACCACATGGTCATAAAATATAACCAATTAACGAGAATGACGTGATGTGACATAGGGTGGCACTTTCTCTGGAAATGCGCTTATGTTTATACATATTGACATTGTGTAGTTCAATACATAGTTTATCGACCTCTAAGTCAAAACAATGCGTGTTTTTAATAAAGCTTTTGTATGTTTACATTCGCAATTTTTCTATCCTGCCATGAACATCGTTGCGCATGTCCGTATCAAATGCAAATATACAATAATCTTTTTTTGACCTTACCAAATTAGAGCGCATGCGTACGTGCGTACGCAAAGACAGTCGAAAGGGCTACCAAGATGCTATTTCCACGGGTTTGTCTGTGCAATTTTTAGAAAAATGTCATTACAAACTATTTTTTCGCCAAATATCTCAAAAATTTTTGTATCCCTCCCTTTATCCCTTTTATTTTTGAAAATCCCAAAAAATGGGATTTATCCCTCGGGTTGGCATCGCTGGCCTGCGCATGTCTGCGCATCCAATTTGAGAAATTTACAAAAATATTATCAAATCAATTCCTTATATGTATATGTCTATCAGTGCTAAAAATCTGAACAAATTCAGAAAACTGCCAAAAATTGGGACAATTATTTAAAAAATAATGGACTTAATTTGAGACCATGAAGATTTTTTTTTATTTTTTTCAAAATTTTTATTCGGGATTTGAAACTGAAGAATCGCCGTCCACAATTTAATTACCCGCATTTCCCTATTTTTGCCCATTGTCCCAAAATCCAGCCCACTGTGCGTCAAAAATTTGAGTAATCGAATAGTCCATCCATTTAACTCGTAGCCGTGGCGGACATATACCGGAAATCATATTTAAAAAATAAATTTCAGGAAATTATGTACCAGGTTATTCCAACAATATTTCTGTTTTCTATTATCATTTTAAGTTCTCATGCAGCTAAAAAATCAATGAGTGTTCGAACTCACGGGCGATGTGTTAACACCGTTTTGTTACATGGTACCACGATTTCTATGAACACATTAGTAAATGTTACATTGGAAAATAAAAAAAAATGCAAGCTCTTTTAAACATTAATAAATTCATTTAATAAGTATTGATCAAGGTTTATAGATGCCCAGAATGCAGTCAATTCCAAAAGCCATTATACGAAATGGACTTCCTTCCATTATACATAAAATTACGTTTAAAATTGTTTTGTTGTGCTTTGAAATCTTTTTTTAATGCTGCTTGTTTAAATGCTGGCATACAACTGAATAGAAAGCAATATTTAGTTCACTGAAATAATTGTTTTGTTTTGTCATAAACAGAGCGACGACAAAATGTGTTGAATAGTATAGAGAACTTATTGCACTCGTTTTCCGCTCTCATGTAGAGAGTATGAGTAAAAGAGCATAAACGAGTTTTATTTTCTCTATATAATATTGCAATATAAATTCACCATTTCAACAATGTTATTACACAAAACACTACCACAGGGATAAATGTTTCACATCAAAATTCTGAATGGACCAAGTTATGACAAAAAAGAGAGTAATACGTTTAGAATCATTCGCCAGATGTCGCCAGTGCTTTTGAGTCATACAATTCGTTGCATGAGTTCTCTATACTATTCAATACTCTTTGGCGACGACGACCTGCTTGTTTGTTCGCTGTCGCTACATCAATACTTTTTTTCAGGCAGAGACTATTGTTGTACAACAAACACGTATGTGATGCTAACGCTGTGTGTGGTTTGCATGTGTTCATGATAACACATCAAAAAACACCCGTTGTATATACCCAGCAAAAAGTATTAGAAGTAATTCCGAGTGCATCACCTTTGAATACTTCTAAAGAAGCAGCAACTCCATATTTGGAACTTCCAATAGTGTTTACACCCATTTTTCATATCAAAACCATCCAGATAAACCAAACATATCTTAAGTGATATCTGTAAAATTATAATTTAACATGAAGTGCTTTCCTTCAATGTCAACCCCATGTTAAATTCATAAGTGTTGATGCAGTTTTTCACAGTCTTCGTGCCATTTGTTCAGCTCTTTCGGAAGCAAAATGGAGGAATTTGTCATTGCCATTCTGGTAGTTTTCATCATATCTAAAGTTGATATTTAAATGATCTAAAGTTGTATTAAGAAGTGCAAAATTCGAAATAGAAGGTTGTACTGTAGTTACATGGATGACTTATCGCGGCCCAAACCATTGCAACTGCCGTGCGGAAATGTTGTCGCACCCAAAGTGCAATGAATTTTGTTATTGTAACAGCAACAAACTATATTGAGATTTGGGTGCGACACGATATCCGCAAGGCAGCCGCATTCAGTTTGAGGGTGCTTTAGGGTGAGGGCTTATCTTTGTCGGTTCCCACCGACTGATACTAAAATTTAAATTTAAAGTACTGATGAAGCTGTCAAAATAAAAAATATTCTTTGTAGACGCGGAAGTGAACGAACTGCCGAGAGACTCAATATTATGGAACACATACTGAACACGCTAAAACCTCTTGGCATGCGAAGTTCTAAAAATCGCATGTCTGTAGACTTGCACAGGTTGTAATCAGATATGAATACATGAAATTCCATTTGATTTCTATTTAATACATAGTTTAAATATTCGTTTAAATTTGTAAATTCATTTAGCGCAATATTTTAAATATTTTACACACTTCTTGCTAATTACAATATAATATTGTCACAAAGCGTCTCAAACATATTCGAACTACTAGTTTTTCTAATCTCACGACTTTCTTTTCAGTTCCGCTGCATCGGCTTATGATGCGTTTAACTTCCAGTTCAAAACTGTTTTGAAGTCAAATAGTATTAACAAGTGTTTACTCAATTCATTCACTGTTCAATTTCTGTTTTGAATTGAAATAGTAAAATAGTAGTTGGACGAAAACATAGCAAGAGAGAGAGAGAAGAAAGACGGCAGCTGCAGTCACAGTCAATATTGTATGATGACGAGGGAAAATGGTGATAATTGGAGCTATTACTTCAAATTAATATTTCGGTTGACAATTTGGGGATTTTTTTTTTGGAGGTTAATTGGTGGATTAACAAATTAAAATTAAAATTAGAATCTATAACAACTTTATGGTGTATTCATTCATCCGCATTCGATATGTAAGAGAAAATTATTTTTGACAAAATTTGTGATAAGGATAGGGTGTTCCTTCTATGACTTTTTTGAATTTTCGCTCAAAATGGAAATAAGTTTCGTTGTAGGGCATCGGGAGCAGTGTTTAATTTATATTTTTACTAATATCATAGAGTACGGGTTGAATTTTATGTTTGGGGATTTGGCATCCCTAGTGTTGCAATCTGGCAACTGACAGCTCTATCGTAAAGTTGGACATTTTTGAGGTTATGCGTACTCAGAACGTTGTGACATTCGAGCGCTATTGTGTGTTGTTTACAGTAACTTAAAAGATTCATCTCGGCCCAAAAATGGAATTAAATCGTGAACATTTTCGTGCGATTATTTTTTACAACTTTCTACGTGGTGCATGGATGAACTTAATTCAATTTTTGGCGATGAAGCTCCATCAAGGACCAGTGTTTATCGATGGTAGACGAATTTCGTGAAGGTCGTCCAAAATCAGCTGTTGTTCCGAAAACCATTGATGCTGTGCGCGAACTGATTTTGCAAGATCGTAATGTGACCTATCGTGAGATTGAGACAACCGTAGGCATTAGTGGGACCAGCATACATTCAATATTGCATAAACATTTGACTGTCAAAAAAATTTGTTCGCGTTGGATCCCACACAATTTGTCAATCGCTCAAAAAAGGCTCGTGTCGATGGGTCGAAAGAAATGCTCCAAAAATACGATCGCGGTGCTTCGAAACACGTATATGACATCGTGACAGGTGATGAATCCTGGATTTACGCCTATGAGCCCGAAAGTAAACAGCAGTCAACTGTATGGGTGTTTCAAGATGAGCCAAATCCAACAAAAGTTGTTCGCGCCCGAAGCACTTCCAAGCAACTGGTCGCCTATTTTTTCGGAAAAACCGGACATGTCGCAACCCTACCACTAGAACAACGCAGAACAGTGAATTCTGAGTGGTACACAATCATTTGTTTGCCAGTTGTCTTCCTAGAAATCAGGAAAAACAACAATAAAGTGATTTTCGATGATTAATATCTGTTTTTGTCCTCTAATCCCGAAACATAAAATTCAACCTGGTAATTTTTTAAAGAGAGAAAATTTTCTCATTTGACGTTTCCTTTCACACTATTGGAGGTGAGATTGATGTGATAGAAGCTGGTAGGCTTACACCAGGTGGAGTTACAAGAACTGTTGACTTAAATTTGTCATGTCGTTTTGGTTGAGAACCGTGAAATTTAAACGTATTTTGGACTTTTTTGTTATCTTTTATTGCTCGTATACATTTCTGTTGTATTTAATACAATAATTTTAACACCCACAACGAAATGCCGTTGTTGTTTTCTTGTTGGTTGGTTTGAAACATTGCCTCTATCTGGACATGTGGTTCCAACAGGACGGAGCAACGGCATTCACTGCGCGAGCCACAAGCGATATTCTGAAGGCGGCGTTCCCGGGTCGCTTCATCTCTCATTTTGGCTATTTGCACTGGCCCGCAAGATCGCCCGATTTAACCGTTCCAGACTTTTTTGTGGCGTTTTTTGAAGTCCCGTGTTTACGTGAACAATCCCGAGACAATGGAAGCCCTCAATGTCAACATTCGACACGAGTGCGAGAATCTGTCGCCCAAAGTTCTCGCCGAAGTGATGAAAAATGCCACAAAACGAGCCCGTAGGGTAATCAATTGTGACGGCGCCCATTTAACCGACATCATCTCCTCAACTTAACCAATAAAATTCGAAAGGTTCAAATAAACTTAATCAAAAAACAGAATCGAAGTTTTTCATTTAGAACAAAAATGAGAGCCAAACAACATCGGATGACTTCTTTTGAAACACCTTGTAATTCTCTATGACCAATATATACATGTATCTAAATTTGACAACGATAGTTTTGACGTTTGACCGTACCTCTAGCGGGTCAAAGTTCACATTTGCCTTCCAAATGAGTTTGTCGCCGTTAAATGTTTATCGGTTCTAGATATACAAACAGTTTGCACGCCGGTGGATGAAATATAAATAAATAGTTTCCCATTTCATTCCATGAGAGATGTGCACTTTCTACTTTTAAACTCACTGATAGGGACGTACAGTTTTACTCGGGTTCCGAATGGAGTTTTGAACAGTTTTTTAATGGCTTATTACTTGATATTGACGCTGTCACTAAGCGAGGTGACCGACGACGAAAAAATTCATAGACGAATTTAGTATAGACACATTAATTCTCTCATCTGACGTTTCATTTCACACTCCTCGTCGTCGGTTTGTGGAAATGAGAGAAATTCGACAAAAATTAACTCACAGCAGGTGGCGTTACAAGAACTGTTGACTTAACTTTTTCATTTCGTTTTCGTATAGAACTGTGAAATTTAAATGTATTTTGCACTTTTTTGTCGACTTTTATCTTTGGTATACATTTGTATTGTATTTAACACAACTATTTTGCCACAAAAACACGAAATGCGGTTGTTGTTCCTTTGTTGGACGTTGTGTACTATTGCCTCTATCTGGTATTATTGAACCCATACTTTCCACCATCCAATGTTTACTTTCCACCGTACCTATGACGTTTAATTTATTGAGCGAATAAATGTATCTATGTATGTATTAGTCTATGGAATGGGTCCTACAGTTTACTCGGGTTCCGAATGGAGTTTTGAACAGCTTTTTAATGGCTTATTACTTGATATTGACGCCGTCACTAAGCAAGGTGACCGACGAAGAAAGATAAGGTGGTCAGAGCAGGGATCGGATCTACGTTTTCAAGTACAAAAGTCACGCACACTATCCATTGCACCACCGCCGGCCGGTGGTATATAAAACGAAGTGCCCATGTTTACCCTTTGTATAGAAAAGATAAACCTCTCTGTCTGTTTTTCATATTTTCCTTTGCGAGATAATTGGAGTAAATATTGTGGAATTTTTCACAAACATTTGAATACAATAATTCAAATTGAAATACAACTTGGTCAATGGCAGAAATATGTGATACTATAAAACTTTAAATTTTTCCATATCTCTAAAGGTTATCGAGATATTAGGCATTAATGAATTCAATTTTTTTTAAAGTATTGAGTATCAGAAAGCTCATATTCTTTGTCTGAATGATACCAAAAACGTAAATATCCAATACTCAATGGCCACTGACATATCTACTTTTTAAGGCCGTATATCTCGTTAACCGTTAAAAATGTGGCAAAATGTAAACGAGGGCAGTTTAATAAATCCATGACGATTTGGATAATATATGTTTTTTTCGGCAGAACAAACCTTCTTCTTATAACTATAATCACATTTTAGCTCAAAACATTTAGTCCATCGCTTTCCCAATTTGTTTATTCCTTATAAATAATCGTTTTTCTCAAGATCCTCAAAATAGGCGATTATTTCGTGATGGCCTTTACATTCGATCCTAATCTCTTATCGCTGAGAAATTTCTTCAGGTTTAGAAATCGAAAGCAGTCACGTGGGGCTAGATCCAGAGAATAAGGCAGATGAGGTAGCAATTCGTAGCCCAATTTATGAATTTTTGCCATGACGGCTACACACCTGTGCGCCGGTGTGTTGTCATGGTGGAAGAGCATGTTTTTCTTCGCCAATTGAGGTCGTTTTTACTTTAAATTAATATCAAATCTGTCCAACAGCTGTGAATAAAATACGCTGGTGATCGGTTTACCCTATTCAAGGTAGTAAACGTGAATGACACCGCATGCACCGCCATGACCTTGTTGGCCGACATACCTTCTTTGGACACGATTTTGACTGTCCCTTTGTCTCAGGTATGAAGTGGTGGACACATATCTCATCCATGGTTATAAATCGACGGAAAAATTCGGCTTTATTGCGGTGGAACATCGCCAAACATTCTATTGAAAAATCTTCACGATCTTCATCTTCAAATCTTCCATCAAAATACGATGTAAAGCACTTTTTGAATTGCCTATCCTACTATTGTCTGGCGTGGACAATTCAATTGGTCGACCACTGCGGCGTTCGTCTTAGCAGCTAGTACGGCCTCGTTTAAGCGCTGCTACTCAATATTTTACAGTTGTAAACGAAGAAGCAGACTCCCCCAGAGTAGAGTCTAGCTTGGCTTTAATATTGCTTGGCCCAAGTTTTTCCATGTTTACAAATTCACTGAGATCGTTTATTTTTAATGGCTCAAATAAAAACGTGGACAACGTGGCCCCTTGAAACTTAAAACATACATATGTTTTATAAGGTTGCCACTTTTCAACAAAATATTTTCGTTTTGATGTGTTAACATCTATAGGCGCGGGTAGGGATTAAACTCACAAAGAGAACACATCCAAACACAGTTTGTCCGACTGCGATCACAGATTGTTTGGCGTTAAACTCCTCCGAAACGGCTGGACCGATTTGTATGAAATTTTGTGTGCATATCGGGTAGGTCTCAGAATCGGCCAACATCCATTTTTCATACCCCTAAATGATAAGGGTGACCCACCCCTATATAGAGCACAGATTTGTCCGACTGCGAAACACAGACTGTCAGATTGCGAAAAAAACACACACTGATATAGCGGCATCGAATAGTTGTATTGTGTGGGTACGGAGCACTCGCAGAGCAAAGAGAATAATGAAGTGATTATATGTATATAAAAATGAGATAGCAAGAGAGCAACGAAAAGTGTGTGAACTTGTGTAGCGTATGTACGAACATAATGTATGTATGTTCATGTGTCTTTTGCTTTACATTCTCTTTGTTTTTTGTGGGAATAAAACAAAAAGCACTAAGCGAGAAAATAATTACACATGTGCTGGCACTGGTCTTTAAATAATTTTAAGTATTAATATTATTTAAATGTAACGTCATCATCTGATTGAACGCTGTTTTTTATTTTCCAATGTAACTTTACTAATGTGTTCATAGAAATCGAACAGGTACCGTGTAACAAAAAGGTGTTAACACATCGCCCGTGAGTTCGAACACTCATTGGATTTTTTTCAAACTACTGGCACCACCTATACTTCAGGTCGGCTAGTTTTGGGACGGGCCACGTATATTTATTTACATTCTAGTTTTGGTCGATTTTTGTGATTTTTTAAATTAATTTCATGAAAACAGGCGGTCAGTCTAAATTTTGGTTCTATAGGATATGTGTACAGAATATGTTGGGAAGGACAATTTTTAAAGCGACCTTTGCTTTAAGTGTTCCAGATTTTAATCGATGAGTGGAATTTAAAAATCATAGAAATTCAAGCAGGCCTCACTCAATAACCTAAAAAATTAAGTTACTAAATGTGTTAAAAAATGAGTATTCCAAAAATGAGGAAAATCACCGATTAACCGAGGCATGGAAACCTCTTTATTGAACACCAGCATACACAGAAAACCGGAAGAACGGCTTTATCATAAAACCGGGTAGTCGGTTTCGGTTTTGAATTCCCTGGTAATTATCCATCGCTGTATGTAATGAGTAGATGCTGCTACCCATTGTGTAATGTGTAAACGATCGTTACCCATTACCAATGGCAATATGTATGGGTTATATACTGCTTTATTTGTGGGTTACCCATTACCATAAAATATGAACTCTGTCCAAATTGCATTTTTATAACCATACACTTTAATTTTGGTTACGAGTTTATACATATGATGGCGAAGTTAAAGCCGCATTAAAATACCGTTTAACTTCGCTGGAATATTTAATGTGAATGCCATATAATTGGTTTAATAACATCATAAACCTTTGTTTTTTGTGCACCCATTAAACTGGATTTTCACTTCTGACAATGTTGACACAAGTGACACGGAAATGCACCAAATGTCGAACATTACGGTTTTGTTACAGCAGGATGTTATAGTGGGTATTTTTTGTATTAGTGTAATCATTTACAAAAATATTACGCGTGATTAATTGAACACCTGAAAATTTGGAGTGACGTTATTGTAATAACGAGTTTAGTAAGTGTCTTAAGGAATTTCAATATTGCGGTTATATCTTAAAGAACATATGACTTACAATAAAGACAGAGTAAGTTTAGAGAGAATTTCATTAATTAATTTATTTAAAACCGAACTTGGTAGGACTTTTTACAATTAAAAATATCTTCATATTTAGTGTTGGGAATTTTCAGAAACTGGAATTTGTTTCAGAATTGGTAAATATATTTAGTTGATATGGTGCGTTTCATACGATGTAGTCCTAATGTTGGCTGCTCCTATGACTTTTTTGACCATCGGGCGCAGCATTTCATATGCTATTGACTATACCACCAATATAAAGGGTGGTTTTTTGCTTGAATAGAACTTACAAAAGGTTTAGCTGTCAAACGAACTTTCACCCTGCCCTCACTTTTTGAAATTTATGATCGGTGTTCTCTGTCAAATCGGAGTAATAATAACGTAATAACGCCGTTTATGAGTCTAAATATAATCAAACACGCTACAGACAACAACGTTTTTCCAACAACGAAAATCCTCTGCGGCTGACGACTCGCCGCTAGAATAGAATATTTTCTAATTTCTTGGCGGCGCTCTCACGAAATCTCTCAATTGAGAGAATAAAGTTGCCACATTTTCATGAAAATCATAAGAGCCACCAACACATACATACGGTGATGCATGTTCATACCATAGAGTAAATTTATAGTAGAGCCGCCATTTGTCTCATCTGACGTTTCCTTTCACACTCTTCGTGATGCGGTCGGTGTGATAGAGAGATGTTTGACGAAAAGTGATATACACCAGGTGGAATTACAATAACTTCTTGCTATAATTTTTCATGCCATTTTGGTGAAAAAACGTGAAATTTAAATGAGTTTTAAACTTTTTTATTGACTGTTATTGTTAGCATACATTTGTGTTGTATTTAACACATTAATTTTAACACACAAAACGAAATGCCGTTGTTGTTATTTTGTTCGTTGTTTTGAACCATTGCCTCTATCTGGTATTAGTAAAGCAATTCTTTTCAACATCAAACGTATACATCACACGAGGACAAATGTCAGAAATTTGGTGAGTGAAAGATTTTCTCTACCCATATTTACTCTATGGTTCATACAAAGGAAAATTAAAGAAAGGATTTCAAAATGATTTATTTTTAAACACAATACAATAAAGCGAATACAACTTTTTTAAAAGCAGTAAAAACAATTTAATTCCTGTGAAACTATAATATTATTTTTCCAAACAAACTCCAGAACAGTCGGAAAAATATAGGACGCAGAGAGAAAAAAATCAACCGAAGTTGCCAGACGCTCTCTCTCTTTTCCTTTAGATGCTAGAGATTTGTTCCGTCGTCGTCTGAAGCGTGTGTGGTTCTGTTTGGACTATATAGCGGCCAGGTTAGCGATAAAAGTCCAAACAGAACCAGACAAGCTTCAGATGACGACCAAAAAAATCTCTAGCGTCTAAACGAAATGGAAGAGAGAGCGTCTGGCGACTTCGGTTGATTGTTTTTCTCTCTGCGTCGTATGTATGTATGTATACGCTCTTTTCTGGAATTGTTTGAAAGTTTGGAAAAATAATATTATAGTTGGATAGGAATTAAATTGTTTTTACTGCATTTAATCACTTTTATTGTATTGTGTTTAATAATAAATAATTTTGAACCCTTTTCTTTTGCATTCACATGCACCCATAGAGTAATCTCAGACTAGAGAGAATATTTCTCTCATCTAATGTTCCCTTTCACACTCTTCGTGATGCGGTCGGTGTGATAGAGAGATGTTTGACGAAAAGTGATATACACCAGGTGGAATTACAATAACTTCTTGCTTTAATTTTTCATGTCATTTTGGTGAACAACTGTGAAATTGAAATGTGTTTTAAACTTTTTTATTGACTGTTATTGTTAGCGTACATTTGTGTTGTATTTAACACAATAATTTTAACACACAAAACGAAATGCCGTTGTTGTTATTTTGTTCGTTGTTTTGAACCATTGCCTCTATCTGGTATTAGTAAAGCAATTCTTTTCAATATCAAACGTATACATCACACGAGGGCAAATGTCAGAAATTTGGTGAGTGAAAGATTTTCTCTATCCTTATTTACTCTATGCATGCAATATCGTATGTATGTGTTGGTTTCTCTTATGATTATCATGAACATGTGGCAACTTCATCCTCTCAATTGAGAGATTTCGTGAGAGCGCCGCCATTAAATTAGCGAAGATTCTATTCCAGCGGCGAGTCGTCGGCGGCAGCGTATTTTCATGACGATTATTCCCTGCCATAAGAAACCTATGTAGAAGAAACGTCGTCGTGTGTAGCGTGTGTGATTATGTTTAGACTCTAACCTTGTTTTCTACTCTTTGCCGTTTACACTACCCAATTTGAGATTAAATTACCATTTTTCAGGTGGCAACTCCGTGCTTAGACAAACTCCGCGCAGAGATAAAATTATCGAAGATGGCGGAACAGTAAAATTAAGTTGGCGACTATTGCTTTTGCCAATTTTTTACAAATCTGGAATGTTTTTGAACTAACTGAACCTTTAGAAATTGATCAGTGTGTCAGTATGGCACAGCCGATCGAAAAGGTACTAGGCCGATGATGGAGAATGAGAGAGCAAAGAAGACAGGAACTAATTTTAAATAGTGTTTATTGATACTAATGGCAGCTAAGTTATGTTTTATGTTGTTTGCATTGAACGAAAATACGCATTTCCTTTGATTTCTGTCCATTTTATGTCCAACGAAAATGTAAAATTGGTAAAATACAAAAAAACTCTATGAAATGGCCTACTACCTCGTCGTCATGAAGAGGCATCGAAGAGAGTAATGAAAACTCTTAAGTATTACTCCATGTTTGTATTCGTCTGCCTTTCAGTTGCCATCATGCATTGGACACGTGAGCAGGGGTCATTTTGTTTTGAAGCGTATTTTTCAAATGAGCGCTCGATCATAGCAGAGCAGCGTGCTTTTCGTTTGCGATTCGCTGTTCCCCCACACGGAAGTGCTGCTGGACGGCAATCAATTGTAAATTGGGTAACTTCATTGAGAACAGCAGGGAATGTATCATGTGTACGAAGGGGACCTAAGAGAAGGATTACAACACCACAAAACATCGAGAGAGTTAGAGCAGCAGTACTGCAATCTTCGAATCGCTCTGCTCCAAAGCAATCACTTGCTCTTGGTATTTCCAGACGTTCTCTCCACCGGATTCTTCATAAAGAACTGAATTTTCGCCCGTATAAAATGTGCGTGTTCCAACAATTGTCAGCACGGGACTATTTGACATGGCGGACCTCTTGTGAAGACATTCTTGCAACTATACCCAGTGATGCAATTGTGTTCTTTTCTGATGAGGCACCAGACTTAGCCCCATGCGATTGTTTCCTTTGGGGTTACCTGAAGTCGAAGGTAACACCTTCCAACACCTTGGAAGACCTAATTAACAATATTGAGGCTGAAATTGGCAGAATACCCGTCGACATGCTTGTTAGAGTTCATGAAAACTTTAGAAAACGTATGCAGCAGTGTGTGGATAGAGAAAGTCGACATTTGCCAGATACACTATTTAAAACCATGTAATTTAAAAATTCCCTTACTGTTCAATATAATTGAAATATAAAATAAATTTTTCTAAGGTTCATAATTTTTTTATTTCATTCCTAAATTATCAAATTACCGCGCTCCACCCTGTACAAACGGTTGGTTTTTCGTGAACGCTTTTATTATGGTTGCGTTTTTTTAAAGGGGTGCAATGGTAGTGTGCGCGGCTCTTGTGCATGAGAACGTGGGTTCGATCATTCCTCTGACCACCTTAAATTTCTATCGACGGCGGTCACCTCGCTTAGTGACGGCGGCACTATCGAGTATTTGACCATAAAAAAGGTTCTGAAAATTTCGTTTGGAAGCGGTATAAAACTGTAGAGTCGCACAACTTACAGACGTCTAATGTCCCATATAAAGGTCCATCTGAGCCATAGACGAATTTAGTATAGAAACATTAATTCTCTCAATAAATTAAAAGTCATAAGTATGGTTGCAAGTGAACATTGGACGGTGGAAAGCACGGGTCCAATATTACCAGATAGAGGCAATAGTACACAACGTCCAACAAAGCAACAACAACCTCATTTCGTGATTTTGTGGCAAAATAGTTGTGTTAACTACAATGAAATACAAAATGTGCAAAATAAATTTAAATTCCACAATTCTATACCAAAACGAAATGAAAATGTTAAGTCAACAGTTCTTGTACCACCACCTGCTGTAAGTTAATTTTTTCGAATTTTTCTGATTTCCACAAACCTACGACGAAGAGTGAAATGAAACGTCAGATGACAGAATTAATCAGCCTTATTACGGATGTCGTTGTCGTATTTCGACTACGACAGTTTTGTAAAAGATTAAAGACAACACGGCAACTTTGTCTTTAATCTGTTACAAAACTGTCGTAGTCGAAATACGAGAACGACATTCGTAATAAGGCTGAATGTGTCTATACTAAATTCGTCTATTAATAGTTCTTTCCGACCAATTAAACAGACAAAAATTTGTTTAATATCTTAACGTTTCGACTATATTTGTTAGTCCTCTTCAGAAGATTATTATTTTTTCATTCTTCTGAAGAGGACTAACAAATATAGTCGAAACGTTAAGATATTAAACAAATTTTTGTCTGTTTAATTGGTCGGAAAGAACTATTAATTTCAAAATACACAGACGTTAATATAAAAAATTAAATTCGTCTATAGTGTTCTTTGTCTGGCAGTTTTAAAAAGAATTTGTCCACACAAATAAAAAAACAAAGACAGGTACTCAGTAGTGTTATCATAGAGTAAATCTTACTAGAGAGAATATTTGATTCATCTGACATTTCCTTTCACACTCTTCGTGGTGCGGTCGGTGTGATAGAGAGATGTTTGACGAAAAGTGACACACACCTGGTTGAATTTCAATAACTTTCGACTTTAATTTTTCACGTCGTTTTTTTTTTTTTTGACTGTTATTGTTAGAATACATCTGACAATAATTTTAACTCACAAAGCGAAATACCGTTGATATTATTCTGTTGGTTGTTTTGAACCATTGCCTCTATCTGGTATTATTGAAGTAATTCTATTCAACATCCAACGTTCATATCACACCAGGCCAAATGTCATAAATTTGCTAAGAGAAATGTTTAGTCTAGTATAGTAATTAGTCTATGAGTGTTATGACTAAAGCGTTTTAGAGGCAACTAAATACGATGTCGCGCAAGGGAATTAGAAAAAATCACATGAGTTGTCAGGGGACACCCGGTTGGAACGAAGTTCCTTGCGCTATATACTATTATGTACTAATTAGTACCAATACGCCTCAGGCGCCCGTTGAAAAATACCATAATTTAAATGGATCTTTAAGAAAAGCTACTTTTTACTAAAAAGATACTAAAAAAAAGTATATTTTTATGCCCTTTTGGTAAGATTATATATTATATTTTCACGAAAAGGTAAATTTTTAAAGAGAGGTACGTACTTCCTTTACTTCTATTAAAATCTAATGATTTTTTGTTACAAATGGTACTCTTTTAAGGAGAAGTACTTTCTGTAAGAAAAAGCTATAAGAGTATGGTTTTTTTACAAAGAAATCCTTTTTTTAAGAACAGGTACTTTTTAAAGAAGTGGTACTCTTTTTAGGAAAAGGTTATTTTTTTAAGAAAATGTACTTATTTTCAGAAAGGCTACTTATCTCAAGAAAAGAAACGAAAAGGTATTATTTTATTTTTACGAAAAGGTACCTTTAGGAAAAGGAATTTTTGTAAGTAAAGGTATTTTTTAAGAGAAGCTATTTTTTGAAGAAAACGTTTTTTTTAAAGAAATGGGATTATTTTTAGAATTGATGCTTTTTTCAAAAATAGGTACATTTTTAAGAGTAGGTACTTACTCAAGAAAAGTTATTTTGATTCACAAAAAGCTACTCTTTAAAGAAAATGCAGTTTTTTAAGAAAATGCAATTTGTTGTAAGAAGATTTACTTTTTTAAGAAAATGTACTTATTTTAAAAAAAATTTCAATTAAACAAGAATTTTCCCATCATATGTGGGACATCTAGTTAGTCTAGACACAAACCAAGCAAAAGTAAACAATATAAATACATAGTTGATAATAGTGGGATGTAGTATAATAGTGTTAAAACAAAACTTGTTTTATTTAGCCCCCATCCCGCAACGTGCGATAAGGAACTTCGTTCCAAAAAATGCTGAGAATGAGGCTCAGCTTATCTAGTGGCTAGGGACAAACTTTGAAGACGTAAGCATTTAATAAGATTTTTGTCAAAAATCGGTGGTAAAATATCCAGAAAAGTATGATAAGCTTCGCATATTTTTTCGAATTTGGCCAGAAATCGGCGGTAAATAGTTAGATTATCGTCGGAAAAGTCTGATAACTTTCGGAAATTTAAGCAGATTTTAGGCCAGAAATAGGCGGAAAACAATCAGCAAGTTAGTCAGATTGTACTCAGAAAAGTCTGCTGTTTTTTGAAAATATTTCTAGATTTCCTTCCAAATTTCCCTTCTGAATTCTGCCAAAATACCGACCAAAAACTAGGCACAACATACCGAATTTCCTCAGACAAAATGTTCCGATTTCTTGTCAACCACTCAAACAACTTGGGGTAAGACTTGTGACCGAAATAGGAATCAGCACCGCAATTCTGTAACAGTTTAAAATGTCAAAATTCATAGAATTTCAATACAAAATTTCCGAGTTTTGTCAATTTAACTACCTTTTTTTGTTAAAAAGATACAGAATTATCTGGCCGAAAATGGAAAATATTGTTCACTGGGTGTGACTTTATAAAAGCCACAAATGTTCAGAAATTGTTTCCATATGTTTACATTGCAAAAATATTTGTGTATGACACGTGTGAACAAATGAGTTTTGTTGTGTACACTTGCGGCTAAAATGTCCTTAAACAAGAGTTAAACGTTCAACTAAAATTACAACTTTAGTGAACGTTTAACAGAGGAATATTTCGATTGTGAATAGTTATTGGGTCATTGCCTTCGTAAACCTTTAACAAACCTATCATAAGTTTCTATGAATAAGGCCGTTATATTATTAACAACTGGTTTAATTTTCAAAGTTAAAAATACGTGGTCATAAAAGCCGAAATCGGTGGAAAACGAGTTCTTCCGGATTTTAAGAAATGAAACCCAGTTTCTTGGATGAACCAGTGTATTGAATAGTCTAATTGAGACTCCCTAAGTTTTTCTCTAAAAACAAGTGTAGCCTAGTCGACAAACACATTAATCCCTAATTATACCCTCACCCATATCATTTAATACGGCAAAAATGTAACGCATCGAAGGCGCCATATTAGACCCTTAGTATCTTTGGACGAAATTCGACATGTCCGTCTGTCTGGTCAACACGATAACTGCCGTAAATCTTTATCACTGACTATTAATTGTCCAGAGTTAGTTTGGGATTGAACATAGGCGTTTTGACCACGCCCCTTATGGTACCTTCCATACAAATCGATACAATTTGTATGAAATCATGTTTCTTCCAAAACCTTTTTCTGCTCCGGAATTCTGTACTGTTTTAACGACAAAAATCGGTAGTTACGAGTAAATTGTCAAATTTCATAAAATTTCAATACAAAATTTCCGAATTTTGTCAACTTAACTACCGATTTTCCACGTTAAGAAGTTACAGAATTCCGGTGCTGGTAGATGTGATTAGTTTCAACCCAAACACTGGTGAATAATCTGTAAATATCTACTTAACTGGAGAAAATGGGCGAGGTCGCCACGTCCATTCTGTTACCTCCCATACAAAATCTTGGTAGTCGTCCGTGTTGTCAATGCGATAAGTCGCGTGAAACATTTCCGATTTCAATCAAATTGGGTATTAGGCTTCATGTCATCAAACGCCAGCCACCGATTAAGACAAGGGTGATTTTGCCACGCCCGTTTTGGTACCTCCCATACAAAAGTTGTTCGGCAGGCTGGTTGTT
The DNA here is from genome assembly GCA_963931995.1 of Phaonia tiefii. Lineage (NCBI taxonomy): Eukaryota > Metazoa > Arthropoda > Insecta > Diptera > Muscidae > Phaonia > Phaonia tiefii. The sequence goes on from OZ008368.1 coordinate 299,001,343, forward strand.
CGAGCCAGATAACTCCCGTAAAGCTTTGCCGATCACATAGTGACTATTATTTGCCCAAAATTAGGTTGAGTTGAGCGTATTGGTCACGCCCCTTCTGGTACCCCCCATACAAAAGCTTGGTGGTCGTCCGGGTTGCCAATGCGATAAGTCGGGTGAAACATTTCGGATCTTAATGTAATTACGTTGTCGGTTTGGTGTCATCAAATGCCAGGTGATTTTCTTGTTGTGCGTGTGTTGTGTGTTTTGTTGTGTGCAAGTTGTGCGGCCGGCTGGTTGTTCCGCAAGATAACTCGCGCAAAACCGAATCAATCTTTATGAAATTTGACACTAGGCAAAATTTAGTCAAATGGCCACAAAAGTTGTACGGATGACCGGTTGATCCAAACGATCATTCTCGTAAAATACAAGCGATCTTAATGAAATTCGGTACTCGACAATATTTTTCTGAAATTCAAAAGTAGGGCAGCTTCCATACAAAAGTAGGGCAGCTAACCGGTAGGCCAACTCGATATCTCCCGTAAAGCACATCCGATCTTAACAAAATTTGGTACTGATCAATATATTGTGTAATACTGTGTAATAACAAACGCACAACTTCGCCATGCCCATTGGCTGGTAGTCACGATAACTCCACATAATCACTTAGTATCGTAATTAAGATGGGTATTAAGTAATAAAGGGTTTTTCAACAGAGACAATAACCGATAACCGAATATTTTTGGCCCCAATTGGATAATATGGACTTGGAGGATATGTGGCTCCAACAGGACGGCGCCACAAGCCACACAGCGAATGCCACAATCAATTTATTGGAAACCAAGTTTGGTGAACGTGTTATCCCACGAAATGGCCCAATCGATTGGCCGCCTCGGTCGTGCGATTTGACGCCGTTAGATTATTTCCTGTGGGGCTACGTCAAGTCTATGGTCTATGCCAACAAGCCAGCGACGATTGAAACTTCGTACGAATATTGAACGTGAAATTGCAGCAGTTTCGGCCGATTTATGCTTGAAAACCGTCGAAAATTTGGTTCAGCGTCTGGACTTCTGCAAGCGTGCCCGTGGTGGCCATGCAAAAGAAGTCGAGTTCCATACATAATGGCAGTGGCTTAACGGGCTAGACGCTGCTGAAGATGATGCTTCACAAACATCGAAACGATCGTCCAGCGAATATGAGTTCGAATCCCACCCGCGGCATTTACATTTTTTTCACTAACCGGAGAACACATGATCTCTTACAGCCTTAAAGGAAATTGCATCGAACGCACTTTCACAGGAATAAAGAATTTCATTGGTATCTAAAACCGGTTTTGTTTTATTTAAAAAAACTTTTTTAGCGCTCTTATTCAAAAACCCGATATTTAGCGCATTGCCATCCTGCTATTAAATATTGGCACATTTGCCACCCTCATTCGTTCAACGTAAGGGTGAATATATTAATAGAACTGGGTCGCAATGGATGACTTTCGGTGAGGGTATGTGTAAGTCGGTTCACCCGACTGAAATTTCTGTACTGGTCAGTGTTGCCAGATAAAGTCGGTCACAAATCGTCAAATTGAAGGTGCAGAAATCGTCAAATCGTCAAAATAATTTTTCGAAATCGTCAAAAAATCGTCAACATTAAAAACTGCAATTGCTGTACCAAATTTCAATATTTTTGTGGGGGGAAAACAGTAAAACAAAGCAATTAAATCAATATGTTATAGTAATATTTTTAAAATTCATATATCTTTATTTAAACTCTATTTCGAAATCTCTTCAACTATTGGTCAAACAACCAACGAACAGAGTTGACAAATATGTGTACGAACACAATCGGAGCGATAACGTAGGCGGTGCAAATTTTTACACGTATTCTTATGGAAGAAAAACAAAAGGAAGAAAAAAATTAGAATTCTTTTTATTTCCCTGGCGTCAAGACGCAGAATGTTGGCGGCTTAATACAAAAATGGGTATGTGTTGAAAAACGTTTTTCTATTTTCCTGACAATTAAAATTAAATTATTTAAAATTTCTGAAAGAAATGTGAACAGGAATTGTAAATTTATATTTTATAGGGTAAAAAAGAAGAGTCGATGCAGTTTTTGTCCTTCATGAATAATGTTCATTAACCCCTAATTGTGAATTTAATTAAACGTCACACAGAAAATATTTAGGGTATTTACATACATGTGTATATTATTGACACGGTATGTTTTATACATTAATATCGTAAGTTTTTAATAGTTCTATACTTCCTCAGTCCGTCTACAAACATATTTCTATTATTTCAGAAATGGTTCCATTTGTGGGGAATATTTCTACCCAATATCCCTTGATGGGTTAAAGTTTATGTTTAAATACATATATATAGCTGTCGCTCTTGCGTTACCAACAATTTCAATTTTGGAATAGACTAAAAATCGTCATTCCAGAAGCTGAAATCGGCAAATCGTAATTTTATGTTTTTGTGACTAAAAATCGTCAAAATGACGATAAATCGTCACTTCTGGCAACACTGGTACTGGTATATATTTCCGTCTATGATTGATAACTTTGTTGATCGCATACGAAAGGAAATTTAAATTTTATAAACGATCTAAGATTCGTTTATGCCGAAGTCTTAAAAGATTTAAAATGATCATCGCTCAATAACTGATAAGTTCACATTCGCATGAAATTTATATACTATTCTCCAAAACAAATTCAACACACTTGAGCGTGGGGTTGAAGTCTCCCCAGTGTCCCTCTCAACTTTGTCTCACGCTTTATATCGCTATTTAATATAGAGTTTAAGCTTAAAACTTAAATAAAAAAATAAATAAAAGTAGCGGTGTTTTGTGTATGTAACTCACTTTCAGCTACATTGTACAATATCGTATTGTACCGTATCGTATCGTATACAAATGTAGTATCGTGTTATTATCGATGTTTTTAGTTGTACTACTCCATCCACACTTAGCTACATATACTATAATTATTTGTTGTTGTACAACAATCACAATATGTTTGTAGTGTTGTTGTTGTTGTTGCTGCTGCATTTGGGGTACTACTTTTAACAACACATTGATTGATTGCAAACGTCGACAGTTCAATACGAGCGTGTATTGCTGGGTGGGTTGGATGGATGGATCGAACGATCGTTAGTTAGATCCAAGTTTAGTGAATTGGTAGTGAATTTGAATTTTTGTATTGGGAGAAGCTGATGACGAGTGACATTGGGAAACTGCGATTTTGAGGAGACGAAATTCAGATTCATCCAGTTTGAATCAATTATACGGAATATGAAATCAACGTATGTACATACGTATAAAATGTTTAACTTGACAACAATTCTAAGAAATTTTGCAAAAATGTTTTGTTTGTCTGTTAAGATTTTTAAAAGTGCATGCAGGTTTAATGGGATTTTGAAGTGTTCACGTTTATGGGGGATTTGAAAATGATGATTACAAACATTTTTGTTTGAATTCAATTGTCAAAGCGGTAGTTGGACAATGGGAGTCACTTTTGAGTTATTATTTCGGTAATAAACATTTGTTTAGGAATCAATTAAAGCAAAGTATTTAAATAACTCAAGACAGCCTCATTTGTCGGATATATGTACATATGTATGTACATGTGAGAATAACGTCGGAGATCAATATCAATCATTTCAATAGCTGGATTTTAGCAACAAATCCAAATATTTCACAATACAATAGTAATCAGTGTAACGTCTCCAAACGTAATTTTGTTTAAAACCATGTACATGCGGGACACGAAATCTAGGAATTTCTAGATTTTTCGGCCTAACCATATGTATGTTTCTGCATATAACAGTTAAATGTTCTATTGAATGAAATCTTGAAGATCGAGATTTCAATTGCAGCGTAAATGCAGTAGAACGAAATTTCAAAATTTAATACATCATTCTGATTTCCTTAGCTTCTCTCAAATAGTCATTGTAAAGCGTTGACTCAGTACGGATGCACTTTTTAATTTTAAAACAAAAACACGTATTTTTTGAGACAGTTATGATTTTTTTTTACTGAATTGTAAAGAAGACATGTTCCGTTTAAGTATGAAATAAAATATCCGTCAAATGACCTCCACCGCTCTGACAACAGGCCATTATTCTTTTCATGAAATTTTCCATGACTTTTTCACAGAGATGTGGCTGTATCTCACCGTTGACGGTTGAAAATTGTTTCTGGTTTATTCGCATAAACCCGTGATTTCACAAAACCCCAAAGTCAGAAATCGCTGGGCGGTAAATTGCATGATCTTGTTGGAAAGTTGACATCAGCCTTTCTTGAGATAATTTATTCTGGAAATCGTTGCTGCAATAAATCGATTGTTTTATGCGCGGAGTGACAGGTGGCGCCGTCTTGCTGAAACCACTTGTCGTTCAGATCCATGCCGTCCAGTTGAGGCCACAAGAACTTCGTTATCATGTTCGTGTAACGAATGCCGTTCACAGTCACTCCAATTTCAGACTCATCTTAAAAAAAGCAAAGGCCAATCACGCCGCCTGGCCAAAATCCGCACCAGACAGTTGCTCATTGTGATTGCATTTGTTTCTCGTGGATTGCATGAGGATTTTCTAAGCCCAAATTCGGCAATTTTGTGTATTCACAAAGCCATTCAGATGAAAATGCGCTTCCTCGGAGAAGATGATTTTTTTTGTGAAAAATTGGCATTGACCTTACTTTGGCTCCATTACCCTAAGTTTTCACAAGTATAACGCGTTGTTCTTTCATAAAGCGTTCCAGTTTTAATAATCTGAATAAACATATGTGACAGTAGAGTGGCATTTTTTTGTATGAAAATTTGTTTTTCTTTCTACTCAAGGATTGCCGGGCCGCATATTATGCCACTTGATGAAAAAATGTTATGCTATAAATTTGGGGAAAATTGGACAAAGTTAACACGTCGCGCCCAAAGGTCAAAGTTCAAAAATTTTGAAATTATGTTTTTCTAAGTGACAGATTGTTGCAATATACTTATTTTTCGGCAGATTTTTCCGAAACTTGGTGGGTTTGCAACACAGAAGTTACTTTGTATCTGGTAAAAATTTAGGCAACATGGGGCAACGTTAACACGTAGCGCCTTTAGGTCAAAGTTGAAACATTTTTAATTTATCTATTTCCAATAGACAACTTGCAGAAACATACTAATTTTTATTCGGATTTTTATGAAACTCGGTACAAATGTAACAGTGAAGTTCCTCTTAATCTGGTAAAAATTAGGACAAAATTGGGCGACGTTAACACTTACCTCCTCAAGGTCAAAGTTCAAAAATTGATGAATTATGTATTTCCAATAGTCAGCTTCGAGCAACATACTCATTTTTTACCAGATTTTTACCACAAACTTCGTAGAATTGTAACTATGAACTTGTTGTTTATCTGGTAAAAATAAAAAAAAAAATAAGAAAAAAAATAAAAAAAAAAAAAAAAAAAAAAAAAAACTTTGACCTAAAGGCGCTACGTGTTAACGTTGCCCCATGTTGCCTAAATTTTTACCAGATACAAAGTAACTTCTGTGTTGCAAACCCACCAAGTTTCGCAAAAATCTGCCGAAAAATAAGTATATTGCAACAATCTGTCACTTAGAAAAACATAATTTCAAAATTTTTGAACTTTGACCTTCGGGCGCGACGTGTTAACATTGTCCAATTTTCCCCAAATTTATAGCATAACATTTTTTCATCAAGTGGCATAATATGCGGCCCGGCAATCCTTGAATTTCAAAAGTAAGGGAAAAAATGCCACTCTAATGTGACAGCTACCAAATTTCAGAGTTGTCACTTGCAGGAAAAAAAATTACACAAAATTTAAAAAGTGCAATCTTACTGAGACACTCTATATATTTTTAAAATTTTTATTGCAGTAAAGAAATCTAAGGACTTCTAGTCCGAACAGGAATACCTGGGAAAAGTCACAGGAAGGGGATACCAGTAGTATCTGATTTTTCACGGATGGATCAAAGTTGGACGAGCAAGTAGGCTATGGGGTCCATTCAGCGGACCTAAATATAAATATCTCTTTCAAGCTGCCTGATCACTGTAGTGTATTTCAGGCGGAAATTACCGCCATACTGGAGGTTGCCGAACTACTGAAAAGTAGCATCACAACCCTCCGGAGAATATGTATCTACACAGACAGCTAGGCTGCCATAAAATCCCTGGAAGCCATGTTTGCTACGTCCTTGACGGTGAAAGAATGCCACTCATCGCTTAGGGTGATGGAAGAGTATTTTGCCATCAGGCTCATCTGGGTACCGGGACACAGCGACATTCCAGGCAAGTGCGTAGCGAATGCGTTGGCTAGACAGGGTACTACGGCACAGGTTCTTCCGGCAAAGAAGGTGTTAGTATGCCAATCTCTACCAGCCGTTTCCAGATCAGGCAGTGGGCCGATAATATGTTCAAGGACAAGTGGAAACTTACTGCAACTTGCAAACAAGCCAGCGTCCTCTGGCCACTGGTGGGCAGGAAGAGGACTAGGCAACTACTTAACTTGCCGCAAGGCAGGTTATCCACAATGATAGGAACACTTACGGGACATTGTCTTGTAGGAAAACACGCCCTAAGGTTTGGACATAGAAATTCGACTCTCTGTAGATACTGCATGGAAGAGGACGAGGAAACGACGAAACACCTTCTCTTGGATTGCCCTGCTCTGGCAGTACTGAGAAGTAGGATATTCGGAAAATATTTAGTGAGCACCGTAGCCCTACAGGATATTCCTGTAGGTCATATAGACAAATTTATTGAAAGAGCAAATTGGCTAGACGACTAGTCAATAGTTGCTATGGAGGAAACTGCAAATATCACAATGTGCTTCTTTGGCCTAAGCGTGCTAGACAGCGTGCTGTCTTGCAGCATTTTCAACCAACCAACCAAAGAAATTAGATGGAGATTATGAAACCGCGTCACTGTGATAATAAATATATTTAAAAAAATACAGAAAAACTATTGATATCTCTCTTAGTTATCGAAATATCACGTGTTGAAAGTTATACTTTTACAATCTTTTCATAAGTGGGCATATATTATGGAAAGCCTAACTAAGCAGACAGAAAATTAAAATTTTCGATAAAAAATAAATAAATGGTTTCCCATTACATCCCATAAAGGAATTCGAGAGAGCATTCTCACAACCAGTGAGCTGTGCGCTTACTGGTTTTTATACTCACTGTTTGGAACCTACTGTTTTACACCGGTTCCAAACGATATTTTGGGACGCTTTATCATGGCTAAATACTCGATAGTCTCGCCGTCACAATGCGAGGAGACCGCCGCCGAAAGAAATTAAAGGTGGTCAGAGCAGGAATCGAATCAACGATCTCATATACAAGAGGTACGCACACTAACCATTGCACCACTGGCGGCCACAACTTTTCGATAACTGTCGTATTAATCGAGTTAAGTAGATATTTGGAAAATCTATCGATTAATTTTCAGGATATCGCGCGTTGATAGCTGTAAAAATTAATAACATTTGATATAAATAACGCATTAACATCTTTGAAGTCTCGTCCAGTTTTCAAAATATCGGATGTTTGAAAAAATCGATACAATTTATAAAATCGGTGAAACAGCAATTTAAAATTTAGCTGTTCTTCAGCGAGCCGTGCACTGGCCATTGATTCTAGAAGAACATCTACTGTTTTTGACCATGAGGCAAATTTTTGGCTTAATGGCAGTAAACACAATTTTTGTATTTGGGCTGAAGACCAACCCGAAAATGTTCAAGCGGTACCATTAAAAATAAAAAAATGGTTCCCATTACATCGCATGAAGGGTTTGGGGAGAGCTTCTCACAATAAGTGAGCTGTGCGCTTTCTAGTTTTACACTCACTGATTGGGACCTACAATTTAACTCCGGTGCCGAATGATATTTTGAGAAACTTTTTCAAGGCTAAGTACTCCATACTGACGCCATCACTAAGCGTCGAAAGAAAGATAAGATGGTCTGAGCAGGGATCGAACCCACGCTCTAATGTACAAGAGCCGCTAACAATTGCACCACTGACGGCCACTACATGCAGATAAAATAGCGTTACTATCTTTCAAAAATGAGGTGAGCCTGAACTTAATTGTGAACAGTGTCCGTTATCTTGCCATGACAACGGTCTATAGGTACACAAACACATAGAAGTTTGTATGGAATTTGAAATATATAACTGTTGGTTACCTCTACCCAGGCATAATAAAAATCAGTCGTTTACATGTGACAGTTTTGAGGAGACAATAGAAATACATTGACACTTTATTACTATAAACTGACACTTCTATAATTGTTGTCGTCACTGTCTGTGATTTTTCGAAGACAATAAAATCGGCAACTAATACGAATTCTCAATTGTTTTGTCTCGTGTAACCGCAGGGTTAGACGAACAAATATTAGTCGTCGGTTATGCTTTAGAGTTTATTAGTTACAAATATCGAGCTCATACTCTGATTAAAACTGACTAATTGATCTCGTTTTTGGGTTGGCAGTTAAACTAGGTTTAATCGTCTGTTAGTTAAATATTATCAACAGTTTTAGTGGACATTTTTACTAAAATAAACATGAATTTAAATAAAATAAATCAGATCTCAAAAATAACAGTATTTAGTTTAAACCAAGTTTAATCAATAAACAGCGGTAAACTACTTCCCAAAAACTGGCCCTTAGTAAGTAGCACATGATATGACTACTTAAACAAAAATGTGTACGTGATTTCTATTTTATTTTAAATAGTTTAAAGTTGTTTTAAACGCAAAAATTAAAATTAAAATTCAAGTTCACGTGCAACCAAAGAAATTTAGTATATAAAAGACTGCACCTCAAAGCTGTTGTTCAACCTGATTATGATCTTGGAGGTCAGAGCGCATTTATGTTGCCAGTCTTTGTTGTAAATCCATAAATATTTGAATATAATGAGGAAAAAAACGAAATAACACTAGGGATGCTCAAGGCACAGATTGTCGAGAGCTAATCATGACCTAAATATACTTATTTCCTATTTCAAACCGTTATGCATTTATGGGTACATGCAAGGGGTATCGATGAGGCAGCTGATCAAGTTAGTACTTGGAGAACTTATATAGAGAAGATACTTTCAAAGAATAAACGGTGATAGGTAACTGGGTTGGGTGACGCGATTTTCATACTTTAGCAGCCGCGTGTCAAGCCAAAAGTACAAAACACATCAACTGGGAGTAAATGTTGCCAATTAAATCGATTAAAGAAAGGGATATTCAGTGAAACAAATCAAAATATAATGAACTGTTAGAGAACAATTATTTGTGTAGATCCCAATTAACATGCAAATTGTTCAAATTAAATATTTCGCTCATTCTCTTTATGTTTTCCAAGTCTTCCACGGACTTTGTTGGTATATAAAACAGCTGTTGCAAACTCTCTGCTGGTAAACTCTGTGGTAAATGCTCGATAGTGTCACTAAGGAAGTAGAGATGGGCACTAGATAGGGTCGGCCTCCATACAAAAAAAAAAAGTTGGTAGAGTCGCACCCTAGAATTAAAGATTAAGCCATAACAAATCCGGGACCACAAAAAAATTTTTTTCGCGCACCCTAAATACGGCCGAATTGGTTATTTTTGTGCTGCGTCGTCATTTGAAGTCCGATTCGAACGAAATAAAAACCATTGTTTTTGTTTTCACAATAGCTACAAAGTGGGTACAGTAAAAGAGAAAGTTTCATTATTTTAAAATGTCTTTATTTATATAATAGAAACTATCCCGCTTAGGGTGGTAGAAAACGGTGTAGGAGAAGTTACAGGTAGAAGTTGACGTCAAAGTAAAAAGTTGTGTATGAAGAAAATGTAGCTATTATGAAATAAAAAACAATGGTTTTTATTTCGTTCGAATCGGACTTCAAATGACGACGCAGCACAAAAAATAACAATTCGGCCGTATTTAGGGTGCGCGAAAAATTTTTTTTTTGCGGTCCCGGATTTGTTATGGCTTAATCTTTAATTCTAGGGTGCGACTCGCCAAAATTTTTTTTCCGACCCTATCTAATGGGCACGAGTCACGTGATAGGCGTGATTAACTTGAACGTGAGCGGGCCAAATTTTGCACACGTTAGCATGCGTGAACGTGAGTAGTGAAAAAATCTTCGTGCGCGAGCGTGCGTGAGTCCAATCGTTGTGTGAGCGAGTGTGCGTGAGCACTATTTTCGCGTGAGTCACGCATATTTCCGAATGGCTGATGTCATTTAAATTTGATTTTCGTACTACTTTGTTACACAACGTATTTTTGGAAGGCGTCTAATAACATTTCCCTCAAAACAAAGCGTCTTCCCTCTAACAAACCGTTTGCAAAAAAGTGGTAATAATATCAGAACTTCTAAACTATAGGTCCGATTGTTTGCGAATGCACTAAGGACTTGTAGGGGAGAAGTCAGGCTTTCAGAATCTGGTATTTAGATGCACCGTGTTTCAACGTACGTTTCGCTACACGCAGACAAAACATTCATGGCATGTAAGTTCCTAACTTGTGGTCTGATTTAAATGATCTTTGTTTTTGAGATTCTACTCAGCCACACAAACCAAAAACATTTAGAGTCGCGTGTCGTCTCTCTAACCGTTACAAAGATATTTGGAATTATAAGTTTAAATTGTTAACATTCGCACTGACTTTCTTTAGTTTTTTGGTAATAACGTGGAAATTTTGAGCCAAAATGTAGTTCTAAAACCAGCTACCTTGGCAAGACTGCAACCAAGCGCAAGTTAAAAACCTTTTTAACCCTTCTGCATCCCTTGGATATGTGCCCTTCCTATGATCCTTTGGGTCAATATGACCCAATATTATAATGTAAGCAAAATTTCATATTTAATATAGGAAATTTATTTGTTGTGTTGTTTTTTTATTTAGTATAATAAAAAATAATGAAAACTAAAATAAATAAGCCCTTCCTGAGCAAATATTAAAAAAAAATATATATGAAATAAAATTAAATTTTAAATTCAGCTTTTTTTTTGTAAAATAATAAAATAATAATTGTATTTTTAATACTAATGTATACAAATTTAAGAATTTTTGTGACAATTTATACACAATGTGACCATGTGCTCTTTGCAAATAAATTTTTTACAAGAATCACATTTAGTGGAATACTTATTTGAATTCCTTCCATGTTGACAAAAGAAACACCGCTGTCGTTTATTTGGTAAATTACTGGACAATGGTGTATTTGTAGTATTTTGTTTAGAACATTGCGAGGCACCTGTGAGATCATTATGTTGTTGAATATTATTAACAAGATTTCTTGCTGATGGTCCATTTGGCAAAACCTTTCTTCGCAAAATATGCTCATGTATTAGCTGATCTGCAAGTTCTACTAGATAAAGCCTGCGTCTGAAGTTTTTATTGAAATTCCAGGCAGGATTCATATCAGTCCATATGACGTAGGAGTTATATGCTGATACATCTATCATATTTGAAAATAATGCAACAGGCCATCGCTTAGTCATGCGCTTACATGTGTAATTAGCAACTAGTTGGTCAAGCACATCAACTCCAGCTTTCGTTTGGTTGTAATGATGTATTATTTCAGGTTTTTTTTGCATCGTCTCTTACAACGGCTGAATGATGAAGAGAACTTAAGAGGAGAACGTATTTATTTTTTTTGGAACATAGGATGCTATAGTTATATCATTTGAAAACAAAAAATCAGAGTGCAATACGGGCTTTTTTTTCATATCCAGAATTTTTTGTGGCAAAAAAGTTTTATTTTTACGGACAGTGCCAACTAATGTAATATTCCGATAAAGCAGTTGAATGGCAAGATTGTATGTAGTTAAAAAATTATCACATGTAATTGTGCATCCCTTTGGGAGAGGGTCTGATAATGTTAGCACCACTCTCTCACCTAAATTAAAAATATGGAAATATAATAAATGTAATACGAAGTACAAAAGTCCCACCTTGATTTTTTTCTGGCTGTGTATTTCTTGCTCTGCCTGTGTACACTTCCATATTCCAGCCATATTTAGTTGTGGAATCGCAAAGTGCCCAAATTTTTATGCCATATCTGGCGGGCTTTGATGGAATATATTGCCTAAAACTGCACCGACCTCGAAATGGAACCAATTGTTCATCTACAGTAACATTTTCATGTGGATTGTAAAAAACTTTGAGCTGATTACTCCACTTGTCCCAAACGTTTCTTATCGGTGCAAGTTTGTCACGAATTCTTCTTTCTTCTCTATCTTCAGAGCTGTCAAACCGTAGGCACTTTGATGTGCTCGCAAATCGCTTGAGACTCATTGTTGCTCGAAAAATAGGTCTTCCGTTTTTTTCATTCCACAAGCTAGTGAGATTTTCTCCATGAGATTTATAAACTCCTGCCATTATTTGTAATCCAACATATGCATCAAGCTCTATCATATCAATGTTTTGCCAATTATTTCCATATAATTCTACACCTTTTTGATTTGACATTTGAATCACAATATTTTTTATATTTGGTGATATAAACAAATCGAACGAAGACTTTCTATCTGTAACCATAGATGTTGCTCTTTTGGTAGGTCCAGGCTTATTCAATAAAATTTGATTTTTTGGTAACCTACCTGTTTGAAGTGGTGCCTGTTCTTTCCAAACTACACTTTTGTCCTTAGATAAATATGTAACTGAAGTGCTGTGATCTATTTCTACTGCGTCTTCCACCTCCACGCTTTCAACGCTATTATTTGACGATGAATGTGATTCGTCTTCATCTTCGTCATTCATTATTTGTTGCAACTGAAGATCACTAAGAATCTGAAGCAATTTCATTATGGAACAATCATACATTAGAAATTTTATTTTACAATACTTACTTTTCTTCTTTGTGCCATTATGTAAAAATACTCAATTATGATGAATTTAAAAAAAAATTATGTATGCACGCTGAAATGCAAAAATTGAACTGAACTCATTGAAAGAAAATATTCCAATGAGACAAAAGTTCTAGCATCATCATAGCGAAATATTTATTTTCATATACAAAACAGGGAATCACCGAATTGCAATTTGAATGAAATCTTTTGTGTACAATGTGTTTGTGTCAATGCGTTACCATATCATCATAAAACAAATTTCAAAAGATACCTTTGCGGGATTCTCCAAATCCCACCCACAGTTGGAGAATAATAAAATTTTGACTGAAAAAATATTCAATGAGAGCGATTTTATTGATTATTTGACTCAAAAAATGATTGATCGATGATTTTGAATGAAGATGAACTCAATTCAATGATATTCAATAGGAAAGAAATGGTAAAGTGGGATTAAACTTACAATATCGCTAGTTGAGTCATATTGACCCAAAGGATATTAAATGTGTGTAAATCGTGTTTTGACATGTGGAGGGGGAGGAAAAATTTAAATTTTATTATTTTCTTTTAAAAGCATAATTTTCGTCCCTGTAATGGATAAATTAAAGTTTCACGTTCGTATCGTATAACTAAAGGGAAAAGTTTTGCGTTTGAAAATCAAAATTGGGTCAAATTGACCCAAGGAGTGCAGAAGGTTAAATTATTTAAAACCGGTTGTTAACGACAACTTCTCAAATTTAAAATGTTTTCAAACTGAAAAAAAATTAAATTTCTTAGGAAAGGTACCATCATTCTTTCAATAGTTTCTCAAATTGTTTGTAAGAAATACATAAAATGTTGTATTTTTTTAAGTAAGGGCCTTGCCAAAGGTGTTAAATGTAATTTAAAATTATTTGGGCATTCACCCTACAGCCAGCCTTGGCAGAAAATTAATGATATTGAACAAAATTTAAAATTTTTGAGTTTGGGAAACGTCTCGCTTGTTGATTTTCATAATTTTTTACACCAAATTCTAGACTGAAATGAGGTTAACTACAAGGGAGAAAAATTTTTTCATCGTACGCATAATCTTGATCAGCAAAACTGAATTTATAAAAAACTTCAATTTTCCTAACAGACTTTTTTTGGGAGTAAAAATCCCACACTTGTGTCCCTATTTCTCAAGTAATATTAATTTCATTATATTAAACATATACTAGGCTATAATAAAAAATTGCGGTATTACGTTGTTATATACTTCAAATCGAATTTGCACAGAATTAAAAAAAAATATTTTTTTTAAATTTTTCGTAATTTTTCCATGCAGTGCTGTGGAGTGCTCGGAGTCGGGGATATGTGCCTGGAGTCAGAATTTGTGTCTTAAAAATTTGAACGGCTCTGACTCCAAGTTTAGAATTTCCACCTATAAAAATTTGTTCGGGCAGAAACTATTTATTTTATTTACTTCGGTTTTCAAATAAAACACAAACTTATTTAGGTTTAATATTTCATCTTTGGTTTTGGTACCCTTTCTAACACATTCCGTTTTTTTCAGGATTGAAAAAATTTTAACTTTGAGAGATTGTCGTTACCGACCGATTTGAAAGACTAACAATTTGTTCAACCTCGTACTGGTTGAAGTTTTTTCAATGTAGCATTTTGACTCAAAATTACCAAGTTATTGCCAAAAGACTAAACAATGTCAGTGCAAAAGTTGACATGTTAAACTTTTTATTTCAGCTATCATTGTAAGGGTCAGACTCAGAGTGTGTTTTGTTTGTGCTGCTTAGTAGAATCTCAAAAACTAAAAATCTGGTTACAAGTTTCACACTCTGTAGCAAACCGTGCGTTGACACAGAGTGCATTTAGATACAATATTCTGAAGGCCTGACTTCTTCCCTATAAATACCTAGTACATTCTAAAATAATCTAACCAATAATTTAGAATTTCTGCCATTATTACCACTTTATTTTGCAATTGGTCCCATTGTCCGTCTGGAAGAATACTAATGGAAATAAGAGGCAAACTTCTTTAAGATAAAGGTGATAAAATTTTGTTCCTATATAAAAGGACTTAATTCATTTGCTAAATTTATTAAAAACGACTCTTAATTTAACTAGGGCATTAACGTTTAAGTGTAGTAGTGTCTAATTCCTGAATATGATCCCAATTAATGTATTAAGAACTTACTGTTTACGAACACTGTTTTGTATAGTTTTTAATAATGGTTTGAATAGTAAAAAGCAAGTGGTTCATGTCAAAACCCTATTTTATTTTTGTGAGGTGAGTAATTGTTGCGTGATTGTCGTGAATCACGCGTGAATGTGAGTAGTATCAAATTCTGCTCACGCGAGCGTGTGTGAGTCAAAACTTACTCACGTGCCCATCTCTATAAGGAAGGTGACAGTCGTCAAAAGAACTTATTGGTGGTCAGAGCGGTGCTAGAATGCGGTCGCAACTTCCACAGAAAATATTGAATATTGAACTGCACCAATTGTACAGTGACAGATTTAAATTTTTTATTTCCAAGTACTATTTTAAACGAAAAGTTTCAAATAAATCGAGCTCTTACAGCCCAAAGACTGACACGGTACCAGCTAAGTCATTCCACGATAAACTGTTGAAAATTACTAAACAAAAACATACAGGGTGTCTGGTAGCAGATTTATATTTTCAAACTTAAATAAAAAAAAATAATAATTGACACAAAGTTTTATTAAGAGCATTGAACGATAGAATGGAAATGCAGATTTTATTTTTTAAAGAGTATGTCATCCAGATGTCTTCACCTTCACCTTTGACATTCGTCGCCTGGCGTCGAGAATTTTCGAAAAAAAATGGTCCAATTATCTCATGCGTGGATAGATCCCACCAAACAGTTACCCTGGGGCAATGCAATGGTTTTTGATGTTTCAATCGAGGGCTGCGAGTTCTTGGAGACCAGTAACAGCAGTTTTGCTTGTTGACATGGCCGTTTAAGTGAACATGAGCCTCCTCGCTCCAAAAAATGGGATTTACAGTGCGAAAACGCTCCAAAATCGTTTCACAAAAATTATTGCGTAAATCAAAGTCACTTTCTTTCAGTTATTGAACGATTTGAATTTTAAAAGGATGGAACTTCAGATCCTTTTTTAAAATTTCATGAATAATCGCTCTTGGACGTCCAGTGAGGCTGCTCTTTTGCGTATTGAAAGTCGCGGATTTTCACGTAAACTGTTTTCAACCAGTTCAATGTTTTCGGGAGTCCTTGAAGATCGACTGGGCCCTGGCCGTCGGACACTCATAGCCGAAGCAAGACGCAAGACGGTTGAAGCCGCCATAGAATGACCAATGCCGTGCCTGCGATGACGCAGGAGAGGAGGAGACGGTGGAGCATCTCCTCTGCAGTTGTCCGGCTCTGATGAATAGACGCCTGAAGACTATGGGCTGTCCCTTCCTGCATAACCTCACTGAGATACACAAGATAGATCTAGGGGATCTAATGAGGTATCTCCGATTAACAGGCTGGATATAGACACGAATGATGCTAAATAGTATATTTGGCAACCACGACAACCAACCAACTAACTTGCTGGAAAAGAACATCTAAATGAATCACCCTTTACAATCTAGATTTGTAGAACTTTTATTGTAAAGAATAAACTACTTGTTTTTAAATGACAACATTGATTCAATGTAACAATCGGGATCCATCCGTGGACCGTTAAGCCGTGTAAAGACACAAATTGAGTCCAGCAATGAAAAGCTTTTATACCAGCACTGTGAAACCGCAGTAATGCAACATATTCATTGCAACAATGAAACATATTTGAAGAAGTAATAAAACGCATTTATCGCAGTAATACAGAATATTCATCGCAACAATGGAACTTGTTGATCACAACAATGAAGTGTATTCCTCGCAACAGTAAAACATATCCAACGCAACAATAACACATATTTATCAGAGAATTATAAAATATTGTTGAATTGTTTTCAACAAGTATTGCTCCTATTATTATCATGAATTAAAATCAAATGAATTCCCACTATAAAATTATCATACATTGGGCAAATTAATTCCATGACAATTATAATTTGTAGTTTAATTTGAATTTCCTGTCCACATGCATATTCAAAAAACGTTCAATACCATTGGCAATTATACTTATTTTCAAAGCATTTCCTTCCTATCTGGCAATTTTGTTTTGCAAATATTTTATACAGTACAGGTATATGCATTTGATAGTACTACGAGGCAATACCTATCAAAGCCACAAACCTCTACAAATAAAATATTTTAAAACCAGAATTGCCAGCAGTCAAACAAATTCAAAATAATTAAAATCATTCCCATATTCATTACAATTGGCATCTGATTTCACAACCTGCATTTGCATTGCCTGAGCAAATGCAAATTCAACAATTTTCAAATTCTTTTGCATTTGTATTAGATAAAGTAATGCAAATTAAAATCCAATGCAAATTAAAAAAAACCATATATGATTGTGAGGAATAAAATACTTTTTTTAAATAACAACATTGATTGAATGTAACAATGGCGACCCATCCATGGACTGTTAAGTCATGTAAAGACACAAATTGAGTCCAGCAATAAAAAGCTTTTAATTTCCCATTATAAAATTATAATGAAAACGACTTGGCCATTTTATTATATGATATTTCAATAATTTGTTTCTAATTCTTCGACCTTTATTTTATTACTTATTCTCGACTAATTATTCCAGCTTAAGGTCTGTTCAGATTTCATACAACTTTTTTGTTTTTTCGATATTTCGATTTCCTTTGGAAATCTTCTTCAGGAAAGTTTTTATTTTAATTATAACAAACAAACATCAATACCAATTAAAATGAAAATTTTTGACAAATTGTGAAAAATAATACTATTTATACATACTATAATAATACAGTATAGTTTACAGAAAGTAGAAATATTAAATTGAACAAAATTTTAAAATATTTTAAGACATTTATGTTAATTTATCCTATTATTAACCTATTTGTTTTTATTAATTAAGATTCTACCATTTTTAGTGAAGTTATACGTATCGTATCTACTTTCTTATTAAACTGCGAAAACTGATAAAAACCTGCGAAAATTAGCGAAAAATTACCACTATTTTAAACAAGTTACAAAATTACCTAATAATCACTATAACCAAAAGAAATGGCAAAAACTGTGTTAAAAACCGCCACATTCGCGAAAATCCGCAAAACCTTGCCAACCCCATTATGACAACGATTTCCAACATTAATTAAAAATCGCCAAAGCTCTAAAGAGTAAGAAAGCTCACAAAATCACTAACATTGCAAAATTTCAAGAAATTGCAAACTTGATAATAAACTCGTAAATTTCCTAAATTGTTAAAAATAAAACCGCGAGACCGCAAAAATTCGTGGACTTTGTTTTAATTTCCGCTATTATTAACATTTTTATTTTTATTTAACAAACATCTATAATTTTGAGCTAAGTTATCTGTGTCTATTTTAAAATTTATTATTTTTTCAAATGGAACATTATTAATCTGTAACATTTCTAACAAATATATACGTTTTTATAATTTTCTGTGTTCAAAATAGATGTATTTTCGAAATCTGGATAGTGATTGAAATCTCTACACTGAGTTGATAACGCTGTTTTCATTGTTGAATTATAATTCCTATACTTTTGGTCATGTCTATGTCCTGCTATTCTCGGTTTTTATTTAGTCCCTGTTGTTCCTACATATACTTTCTCACATTGTTCAATATCATTACCACCACATGGTATTTTATATACTAAATTTGACATATCTGTTTTTTTTTGACGTAGAATACGTCTTACCTTACGGTATGAGGAGTCATGTCAGGTTTTTATTGTTGTAATCTTTATTTCATTGAATTTGAGGAAACTGCTAGATGAATTTTTTTAAAATTTTTTTTGTAGGTAAATGAAGATGTTATCTTTCGTTTGATATACATTTCATATTGGTTGATATATTTCTAGTATTTTAATTTCTCAAATGAATATTGTTTAAACACATACACTAAAAACATATGTGTTTGGTTGAGTATTTTTGGTTGCTCAACATTGCTTAGGAACATGTATCTAGTAAAAAGTGAAACGAACAGCATGCTAATGTTGCTTGGCAACATGTATCTAGTAAAAAGTGAAACAAACAGTAAGCTAACGTAATAAAGCTTTTTTGCGAAAGCTTCAATAAAGTTGTTGTAACATTAATTTTGAATTTTAAAGCGTAAAGCTTTCACACAACGCTCGAATGCTAATGCGAAGACTCGATAAGGTAAACCTTTTTTAATATTAGGGCGGCCCTCTCAACATTCGCAGAACTTATTTCAATAAAAATATTAATTAAAATACATAAATTAAATTAAGTTTAAAAAAATTGAACATAATTTTTTTTTTTAAACGGACTTGAATCAAATGCCGTTGGTAAATATAAAAATTACAGCAGACAGTTGTCCGAGGCCTTCGGCCACGGACTGTCCCTGCAGGCTGTGTCAGAGACACGGCCATTAAGTTTAACGTAGAATACGCCATCCGATAAGACAGAAAACATATATAACAATAAATGATAAATAATATAAGCAAATGAATTTATTGTTATATATGTTTTCTGTCTTATCGGATGGCGTATTCTACGTTAAACTTAATGGCCGTGTCTCTGACACAGCCTGCAGGGACAGTCCGTGGCCGAAGGCCTCGGACAACTGTCTGCTGTAATTTTTAATCTATCTTTAGTTTTTGTAAATAATCTACCAACATTATTTATCTTTATCTTATGTGCCATTTTATACTTCCCTTTGTTATATATGATTGAGTTTTCTATCCTTTCCGAAAACCCAGGTACATAAGTTAATGATTTATAAACTTTCGGTTCTAAAATTTCATCCCCAAGGCGGGATTTTCTAATATTGTATTGTCTTATTAGTTTGCAAATGAGAAGTTGTGTCTTGCAAAAGTGGCCAAGTAAGTCGCGTTCACAGAACAGCGACAAGCCGGCGAATTCAGCATAAACAGTAATGGGAGTAATGCGAATGAAGAGCTTTTATCTAGCTACATAAAGAGTTTCCATTATTCCCATTACTGTTTATGCTGAATTCGCCGGCTTGTCGCTGTTCTGTGAACGCGACTTACTTGGCCACTTTTGCAAGACACAACGAAGCGGTGAGTCAGTCATCTGGCTAAATAAACCAACGGATTAAAACCTTACATCTGATCTTCTTTCTTTTATTTCATATTTGGGTATTTTGGGAAATATTACCTTTGAGTTTACCTTTGAATTACCGTGAGACCTGCAATATTAAATACAGTCCACTCCTTTTAGAAGCGCTACCTTTTAACGGAATTATTAGAATATTCATCGCAACAATGACACATATTCATCGCAGCAACGAAAATGGTTGTTTGGTACGTTAGCTCAATTTCGATGATAGTATTCATTGGTGACGAACAAAATCACTCGTGTGGGCAAAGCTTTTTAATTCCGGGCATGGTAAATACCGGAATGGGGGTAAAAAAATGTGGTACTCAATGGGAAATTTTAAGGATTCTTCATTAATATACTCGAACACAACATTCAATTTGTCACCATATTGTCAGTTACCTAGTTAGTTGCACAAACCTTGAAAAATCCCTCAAAAATTTTCCTCTTACTCATTCAAATATATGCAGACATATCTGCATAATTTCAATAGGAACCTGCCCGTGCACATCTCACTAGCGTATACCTAAAATATGAACCATTGCATAAGTTTTCAATCAATATGTTATAATCAAAAGCAGAAATCGAATAAATCAGTGAAATCAATTATAGTTTATAGTAATCAGTACAGTATAAGTATAGTAATCATAGACTCATTATAGTCCACACCTGTGCACAAATATTGTAAAAGCAACCTACATTAATATATAAATGCCACAGTAAAAGAATATTTCAATTACACTGACGAACAAA
This sequence comes from Phaonia tiefii, assembly GCA_963931995.1. Taxonomy (NCBI): domain Eukaryota; kingdom Metazoa; phylum Arthropoda; class Insecta; order Diptera; family Muscidae; genus Phaonia; species Phaonia tiefii. Next base: position 299,022,072 of record OZ008368.1, read on the forward strand.
ATTGTGGTAACATAATCTAACTGAGACATAACTACACGCTGAAAAATATCGACCTCTCTAACATATTCTCCCAATCATATTCTTCAGGAACCATGTATATGTTTGGAACACACTTCAAACATTCATATGTTTGCAAGTTCCAAACTCACTTGTATTTAAATGTAAACAGTATCATGTTTACTGGCAAACATTATACTTTTACGTGGAAACATGCTTTTTCCATCCCAAACATTCATATACTTACGTGGAAGCATTCGACTGTTTCCCACAAACCTACATAAACTTACGTAGAAACATATGCGTATTTCCTCCCAAACCAAACAAACGATTCTTTGATTTCAATATATATGTATTATTTTGTATAATTAATTTTATCAATATAAATCCACATTTATAAATAATTAATACAAATAATTAAAAGATTTAAAATGTCCCATTTTACGTTTATTAGCACTGAATGCATTATTTGTGTTTTTTTTTCATGAAATAGGAATCAGCTGTTCTCTTGCTTCTCCTTTCTTTCTTGTCTCTCACGTTTTTATTTTCAGAAGGTTTCAGTTATGCGTTGGTTATCACTATGCGTTGGTACACAAACAATATCTTTATATATATAATTCTACTGCACGTGTGTTTGTGACTGAACTCCTCCTAAACTTCACCACCGATTTCAATAAATTTTTTTGTATGCGTTTGGGTGGCGCCCTGGGTGGTTTAGATTTACTATTCGCTCCAATTGGACAAAGGGGCGTGGTACCTCCCATACAAATCGCTTGAAATATTATGCAGGACAACGTCTGCCGGGCCAGCTAGTACTTATATACAATTGTAGTTCATGCAAGGCAATCGTGGATTAATTGATTGTGTTTTTTTTATTACACTTATTTCACAAATGGTCCGCCGTTTCGAATTTCTCAGTAAAAGCTCGGACAGACAAAGGGCTTCACGTTGTTGCCCTTTCCAGTTTCTTTCCTCAAAACCGTTTCTCATTTTGGGAGCACACATGCACATATACGAAACACATACACAAAAACCAAATCAACACCACAAACCGTTTAACCGTCCAAGCCTTCGTTTATTCATTTTTCACTGATCAAGCGCTTTTGATGTCCTGTGTCCGATGAACAATTGATGACTGAATAAATGAAACTAAAACGCATTACATCAGCCAAAATAAGAAACACTGACTTCATCTGCAATTGACTGAGAGAATAATGCAACAATACAGATACACGCACATACAAGATAGACTCTCTCATTGTCCCTATTTTATTCTCTTGCCTCGAGACAGCATAGACAGTGCAACGAACACAGCTGTATTTGTATCACAAACATAAATATACGTAGGTCGCAAACACATATATTATAACATATTACTCATTGCGTCTCAAACATGTAATATTGAATAGCCAACACAATGCGTTTGGACACAAATGTATTATATTTGCGACAAGCTCCAAACACACTTTATATTTGCATCCAAATAAAAAAAATATAGATTTTCCTGCGTGTAAATTCATAATCTACTTAAATGTAAGGGTCCTAAGTTCCGATATGCCTCTTACTATTCCCTTGAATGTGACATGCTTATGATATGCAAAAATCTCAAGTAATTGGTCATTTAAAAATACGTTATTCAGCTGTAACATTTTCTAGCACAATATCTCTGTAACTGAACTGATATTACACGCTGGATAAAACGGCCCCTGTAACATTATGCAGGAACCATGTATATGTTTGGAACATCCATATAGTTACGTGCAAGCACTGTTTTCATGAATTGAATATCTGCTGCTTTTTGTTTCTTTGTTGTCTGTCACATTTTTATTATCAGCAGTTTTCAACAAACAAAGCCATATTTGGGTCACAAAAACATATCGAGAGCTTATATTCAAAACCAGCTATACGCAAAAACACAATTTTTCAGGAGAAGGAAAAACCAGTTTATTTTCCGAACTCTCGAAGATTGAATCTTTAAATAATTTTTGTATGCAGTACCCACTAATAATATTTAACAAAAATACTAGAAGAAAATTTACTTCAATCTTCGAGAGCTCGGAAAATAAACTGTTTTTTCCTTCTCCTGAAAAATTGTGTTTTTGCCTATAGCTGGTATTGAATATAAGCTCTCGATATATTATAACATATGATTAGAATTTGTGTCACCAACATGTAATAGTGAATAGCAAACACAAAGTGTTTTTGGACACAAGTATACTATATTTATTTGCATCCAAACAACAAAAAAATACAGATTTTCAGCGTGTAGTCAACACAATTAGAAGCGTTTTTTAAACATTTGAAATTCAGTATAATTCTAAATCATTAAAGACAGTAGTGAAGTAGCAAGTCCTGTTGGCAAGTGAACCTTTATTTGTTTCCCACTGCAATCAGATTGGTTCGATTGATAGTTCACATCACTCAAACACTAAAATTCAATCCATAGTAATTTGTTCAAATTATATCCAATAATCCAGCAGCGGAATTGGAAATGTTTTTGCATTTACTTGCTTAAGGTATTAAGGCCTTTAGAGTGATGCGGTGCACCTGACTTCTACATTTTTTGTTATGGAAAAGATGTAATTTCAAAAGTGGTTTTTGATGGTAAATATAAACATTACCAGTTGTTTATTGTTTACCTATATAAAGCTGCCTTCGTTATCCCGATACGGAAAATCTTTCCAAAGCTATATCTCACATGAAATTTTATAAAACTCCATACAAAAAAATATTAAATATTGCCGAACAAACTGAAGAGCAATTCAAATTGAAGGTAGAAAATGGCTATGTTGCTAAATCTCATTAAATTTCACAAAAAATGGGATTTATATGTAAAAACAGCTAAAAACCGAGATAGAATGTAGTCATCAATTCTGACATTTTGCATCCCCAATTAGCAGAAAAACAAATTGATGTTGCTCAATATTTATCGCGTACTCGGATTAAAGAGTTATGGTTTCCGACATTTACCACCTCCTTGTTGATTGTAAAGCTGGCTTCGATAACCCAATAATGCAAAACTTTAAGAAGCTATGTCTGAGCATGGTTTCCCTGCTAAAGGCCGGTACGAAGATCAACATTTCACACGGAACCCTACCAAACTATATACAAAAAAATCCCTGAGAATTTTTGTACATGTAGTACTAAGTTGTTCGCACAACTAACAAAAACATGTTTCGAGCAAAATTTTAATATTTGTAAGACAAAAACAAAATTAGTGTGACATGGGAAAATATTGTTGCAAACACTGATATGTTGCTTACCAATTCCGCAGCGAAATAAATTAATGTTTCGCAATGAGAATGAAGTTAGTACGTTTGCAGAATGACACTGACTTGCATTAAATCTTTACTGAAGGTTGGTAATGATCCTACCGCACCAGTAGATATCAAGCGAGTCCTCACGTAGGGCGTAAGACTAGCTTGCGATCTATTCAATATCTTAATGCAGATAATAATCAGAAAAGCTGTCCAATGTGTGGCCAACCTAATAGTAATAGTTTTTTATCCCATGCTAAATTAATTTTTCGACCACTAAGCGTTTTTAAGCAGCTCCCCATACAAAGTGGTCGAACAAATAGTTTACGAGGAAATAAAGAACAGGTCAATTAAAGGGTTTTCCAATAGGTACTTTACAACTTTAAATTTAATTTGTGAACGCACTATTTCACTGATCAGTTAACTGTTACTTTCCTCAACATCATGGTAAAGTACAGGAACGAACAACGTATGCAAATTATAAAAATGTACTACCGAAATTCGGAGTCGGTGACCACAACCATTCTCGCCCTAGTAGACAAGCAATAACAAGTTTAGTGCAAAAATTGCATTCATTCATTCATTGTGTGATGCTGCCGTGCCAGTGAGACAACGGGTTGGTCAAAGTGACGAAAATATCGCTGCCGTTCAGGCGACCGTAGCAATCGATCCAAATTACTCTGCGTTCTCAAGAACTGGGCATCGCCAAGACCTCTTTATGGAGAATTTTGCGTAAAGATCTTGGTTTACACCCATACAAGAACAAGCTGACTCAAAAATTGAAGCCGATGGACCATTTGACGCGATGTACGTTCTCCGATTGGGCTCTGGAGAAGATGCGCCAAGATGATGAATTCCATCGCAAAATCATCTTCAGTGACGAAGCTAATTTTTGGCTCAATAGGTTCGTCAATAAGCAAAATATGCATTATTGGTTTAGTGAATATCCACATGTTCTTCATGAATCACCACTTCATCCATAAAAAATAACGATCGTCACGTTACTGTGAATGGCGATCGTTTTTACCGATTATTTTTGTCCCGAATTGGAAAACGGTGCCACAAGCCACACAGCAAACGTTACAATCGATTTATTGAAAGAAAGTTTAGTGAGCGTGTTATCTCAAGAAATGGACCAGTCAATTGGCCACCTCGTTCGTGCGATGTAACCCCTCTAGACTTTTTTCTTTGGGGCTACGTCAAATCATTGGTCTATGCCAACAAGCCGACGACGTTGGAAAAACTCAGAGCCAACATTGAACGCGAAATAGCGGCCGTTACGGCCGAAATGTGTGGCCGAGTCATCGAAATTTAGGTCCAACGAATTGGCCGCTGCCGATGCGCCCGCGGTGGTCATATGAACGTAGTCGAGTTCCATTCACAAATGTTTTGATTGTATTTCAAGTCGATCATAAAGTTTTGGAAATATCTCAAATTGTTTGCGTTTTATTTCAATAAAAGTTGTCAAGTCCTCATTGAAAAGCCAATTTTATTAGCTTAGAAATGCAAGGCACTGAAGAGAGGTATTTATCTTTAGAGCATAAGCAAGCATAATAATAGATCTCTTCAGTAATACAACTCCATCTATTTTATACTCCTATATTACCCATATTGAGTTAAGTCTTAGAAACCTGGGATATCTCGCAAACAAACGAATCTACAGCAGAAATCATCAGGAAAACAGACTTTAAACAAATATTTGGACCTGTTATCAAAAAGCCTAGTACTAAAATCGTTTGCCTGAAAAATATTGGCCAACCCCAATTTGTTTCGCTACGAAACAGGTCCGCAACTTATCAGTGTTGACTACTATTTGTTTCTCTGTTTTTAAGGGGTTGTTAAACACCAAAATTCTCCTTTTTTTTAAGATTTTCTGTTTTTGAAAAAATTTTACAAGAGTTGACCATATTGATCATTATTTCTTCCTAAAGGCCCGTACTAAGATCAATATTCTACGTGAAATTTCACAAAACTTCATACAAAAAAATGTCTGCGGAATATCGACGAAATATTTCCGCACGTGTACTGTAAGTTGTTCACGCGAAATATCAGCAACATGTATTAAGCAACATTTTAATGTTGCTAAGAAAAATGCAACGTCCAATCAAATTGAAGAAGATATGATCAATGTTGTCTACTCAGTTTCTGAGCAAAATTTGATTTTTAGTATAAAATAAACTTGAAAACAGAGAAAAATGTAGTTGTCATCACTGGTATTGTTGCTGTCCCATTTCGCAGCGAAACAAATTGATGTTGCTCAATATTTTTCACGAGAGCGATCTTCGTACTCAGTAGGGATGCCAAACGGGAAATCCCGAAATCCCGCGATTTTTCGGGATTGATGAATCCCGAATCCCGGGATTTTTTCGGGATTTTGAAAAACATAAAACTAAAAACAATGATAAAAGTTCAGTGTGGTGTTATTTTTTGGAAGAGTCGAAAGGTGCCACCTCAAGCAAAATGCAAATTGTGCAAAAAGGGTTTAAAAACCAATGGCTGCTCTACAAAAGGTTCAATAACACATCTTAACTTAAGCTAATTTTGGCATATGTATGTCTATTATACGGCTCACTATCCAAAAATTACAAAATTTATTGCGTGGGGTAAAACATTAAGCAAAGAAAGTAAAATAACAAAATCGGGGCAAATGCATAGTTTCGGAGTTATGGATCACAACATTTCGGATAATTTTTCCACTAACGTACCGTGTAAAGGCATTGATATCACTTTTTTGTATAAAACAAGTCATAACTAACTAAAAACTAATGTAGCATTTTTCGATAAGTCGCTTAGTTATCGAGTTATCGAATGTTTACGTTTCTCAAACAAAAATTTAAAAAAATTTTTGAAAAATTGATTCGAAAAATCGCGCGATATTTTTAAAATAATTGTTGTTTTTGTTTGAGAGACGTAAACATCCGATAACTCGATAACTAAGAGACTTATCGAAAAATGCTACATTATTTTTGTAGTTAGTTATGACTAGTTTTATACAAAAAAGTGATACCAAAATCGATAATTTTTCTAAATGTCAACATCCGAAAACTCGATAATTAAGTGACTTATAAAAAAGTGCTACACTATTTTATGAGTTTGTTTTGAATTATTTTATACAAAAAACTGATATCAATGGCTTTACACCGTATGTTAACGCCATAACCCTCTCACATATCCTAAATTTCGGGTCCATAACTCCGAAACTATGTTATTTTACTTTTTTTTGCTTAGAATAACGTATTCTACCCCCTTGTGGTTGTTTATTGGAGTGTAAGCCATAAAATAGGCCAGTTCCCAAAAAAAATTATAAATAGAATCCAGAAATCCCGGAAAATCCCGGGAAAATCAGTCCCGTTTAGCATCCCTAGTACTCAGCTTAAAATTTGATTGGACATTAAATTTTTCTTAGAAACATGAGAATGTTGCTAGATACATGTTGCTGCTATTTCATGCGATACCAAAAAAATTTTGCGCCAATTTTTGCAGCCATTTTTTTTTTGTAATATCATGTAAAATTATCTTAGTACAGTCCTTAACAGTGAGTCGACGTTGTATGACCTACGAGCTGGGCAATTAATATCCCGGCATCGACTCAGCTGACCGAAGCAAAAATGAGCGATTGTGTTGGCTAGGACATGTCAGAGCGCGTATTCGAAAGAATCCAAATCATAGGATAACTAAGATTCCGCTACAAGGACCAGGTGGACGAACATCTGCAATTGTTTTGTGTGACCAATTGTAGAGAAAATACGAAACATAAAACTGGTTGGAATCACGTTACCTTTGATGTGTAAGTGCCCTGACCTTAAGGGGTTGTATATGATCAGTAAATGTCAAGTATTCGGAAACAAATGACCGAAAAAGTTTACGAATATTCGTCATTCAGGATGCAATTCCTGCGCAACTTTCGTGATGGACATTTGCCCATATCTGGTTATTATTTCTCCTTTTTATTAAATGAAAATTATCCCAGAGGTGAGAAAGGTTGACTCATTCGAACACTTTTTGTGTGTTGTATTGCTGTTTCGAATTATCAAACTCCTTAAAATCTTCAATGAGTGTTCGAACTCACGGACCATGTGTTAACACCTATTTGTTACACGGTACCTCTTCGATTTCTATGAACACATTAGTAAATGTTATATTGGAAAATAAAAACAGGATAGTTTTTGTGCTGAAGGCTCTTTTGCTATTGCACTTTCTTTTTTCTTACGTCGGCTTTAACATTAGATGTAATATTGTTAAAATAAACAAAGAAATATAAATATAAATAATGTCATAAACAGAGCGACGATCACCTGCTTGTTTAAATTTCTGGTATACAACTGAATAAAAATCAATATTTAGCTCACTGAAATACTTATTTTTGTTTTGTCAGAAACAGAGCTATGACAAAAAGTATTGAATAGTATAGAGAACTTATTGCACTCTTTTTCCGCTCTCGTGTAGAGTCTGAGTAAAAGAGCATAAAGGAGTCTTATTCTCTTTATAGAATATTTCAATGTAAATGCACCATTTCGACAATGTTTTCACATAAAACAATACAAAAAGCATAAATGTTTAAAAAGGCATTAATATTTCTATTCTATACTATACTATTCAATAGACTTTGGCGACGACGACCTGCTTGTTTGTTCGCTGCAGCTACATCAATACCATTATACTTATTTTCAGGCAGAGACTGTGTGTGGTTTGCATGTGTTCACTTTTATAGATTGTCCTACCCGTGCCTATAGATGTTAACACATCAAAAGGCCCTTTATACGCCGATGATCACCTGTAGCTCCATGTTCCAAAACTGTGCATGGCATGTTATTGTAAAAGGCCTTATTCGAGACTTGAAAACCATTCTGCCGCTGAAAAGTCTGACAGATGGAGAAAGGCGTGTCCGTCAAGATATAATCTTATCTGTTGTGAAACCTTTGATCAGTAATAATAATCATTAATAAGAATGCGAGTTTTTGTGTTTATCAGTAGTAGGATAAAATTGAGTGCATGTATATCGCTTGTATATATAAGTACAAATTGCGAAAATATAACTATTTATGTCTTTATGTGTAAATTGTAATAAATCGACCAGAAAAAAAGTAAAACCATAACTCTTAACATAGAGTGTGAGTCGATAAGATTACCAGTAGGGAAAATGCGGTTAAATAATAATAACACTTATACATTAGGGTGTCCCACGGAAAAAAAAGTGACACGTACAAAACAGCAGATTATGGGGGGGGGGGGAAGAAATGTAAGGTGGTTAGAGCAGAGATCGAACCCTCATTCTCATGTACAAAAGTCGCGCATACTAGCCATTGTACAACCGATACTGATATGTTGCTGGTCTATTTCTTGTTACCCGTTTGCATTGGGTAAATCTAGAAATATGCAAGGCAAATTTCTGTACGGTTTGTCAATCTGAAATTGCCTACTTTTATTGGTAATATTTCCCAATATCAGACCATGAATTTGGGTAATGTTACACTAGGTTTTTCTTCTGTGTACGTTCACAAAACCACCAACATCAATTTGTTGCGCTGCGAAATTGACTACTAGTATATCAGTGTTGAAGACCATATTTATCTCTGTTATTAAGTTTTTTACGAGTTTAAGTATTTAAATTCAATGAGAGTTATCAATATGGTCGATTTCTTCGTTAAATTTTTCTTACAAACATTAAACTGTTGCTCGATACATGTTGCGAACAACCTTGTGCTTCACGAGCGGAAATATTTCATCGGAATTTCGCAGGCGTTACTGTTTTGTATGGAGTTTTGTAAAATTTCGCCCGAAGTACAGGTCTTTAGTTAGGACTTATTATCCGAGTAGGATCGAATGGACAGTTGTATGATTCTTGTTGTAGAAATTGGTGAAAAATGCTCTCCGACTTAAAGATATTCGCACGCAAATGTGGTTTTCTGTGTATGTAAAGGGTCCGTCATCTAACGTTTTTTTTTTTCAACTAGTGCTTATTTCGTGAATGGTAACACTTAGCTCATGTCTGATTTGACAGATAATTAGTTTTATCCTTCCGCTGAACGAATATGGTCGTGTATACGTTTGAAGAACGCTGGGAAATATTGCGACATTACTTTGAAAATCATGGTAATGTTGCAGAATGTGTGCGAAAACTGCGTACGGATTTTGGAAGAAGAGAAGCACCGTCAGCTCCGTATGTTCGTTATCTTGTGAAAAAGTGAAAGAGCTGCGATTTGACACCGTTGGACTATTATTTGTGGGGTGCCCTCAAATATAAGTGTTACGCCGACATGCCAGAGACAATTGACGCCTTAAAGGACAATATTCGTGAAGCCATTGGTGAAATACAGCTGCACACAATCGATAATGTGCTTAAAAATTGGACCGATCGTGTAGGCTACTGCATGGCCAGCCGAGGCAGCCATTTGAATGAAATTATTTCCATTATTAACCGGAAGGATTGTACTTTCAAACAAAAAAAAGAAATTTGAGAAAAAATTCAGTAGTTTTTTTTTATAGCATTTTCAAAAAACAAAAGTTATTTGGCGGACCCGTTATTTCAGATATAATAGAGGGCAGTTTGAAAACTAAGTGACTTTTTGAACTTCCCTCGTATTTAATTAAAAATCATCATTGCTCCTGTCAACTACCATCTGTTAATAGACTATAGACATTTTTTAAGCAAGCAGCGTCATTAAGGTTGTGTTTGACAGCCACTGAAAGCAGACAACGTCTACGACGACGACGAATATGTAATAAAGTGAATTTCGTGCACTCAGGAATCGAATGGTTTCAAGAGAGGTTGTAACAACCGTAAATTCATCTGTTGCCAGCGAATTGCTGTTGCTACAACCGACTGAATTTAGTTCCCACAACTGAAATTCTGTTGAAGCAACCTCGTTCAATAATTGATTCGGTTGTGACAACAGAATCTTCAAATATATCCGTTATGTCAACTAAATTTTCAATAATTTCGATTGCAGTAACCGAATTTGGAATTATTTCGGATATAACAACCGAAATAGGTACGGAATTTGGTTGCAACAACCGAATGTGGCATTAATTCAGGTGTAACAATCAAATTTGCAGCAATTCGGCTGTAAGTATTGAATTTGGCGTCAATTCGGTTGCAGTAACCGAATTTATCCGAATATACTTCGAAAAATGTATGGTCCTATAGTGCACAACGGCGAGTATCAGAGACGCATGAACCATGAGCTGTATAAGATATATCCCGACATTGACATAGTTAAGCGGATAAAAACAACGCGATTGCGCTGGCGAGGCCATGTCAGTAGAATGGATTAAGACGAACCAGCACAAAGGGTTTTCGAAACCGAACTCGAAGGAAGATCAAGACTCCGCTGGAGGGATAGGGTTAACGAATCCCTGTATACACTTCGTATTACCAACTGAATCGATAAGGCAAAAGATCGTACTGGTTGGCGAAATATGTTGCCCACTTTTGTAAGGTCTCTGACCCCCATGGGGTTGTTCGAGGTCGGATAAGTAAGTGAGTAACCAAATTGCTCATGAATTCTGTTGGCACAACCGTACCATTTTTAATTCAGGTACCACAACATAATTCTATTAGGTATTTCACAAGGTCTCGTACTAGTCGTAACTTCTGACAACAGTTGTACGAATTTTGTTGTTGGCTTCCATACAAAACTAACTTACGACAAGTACAACATCGAAGGTATGTTTACTGATTGTCGTACTTTACTAGTGCTGTTCTTCTTGTACCGAGTTTGTTATTACCGAATACATTTGATAAGTAACATCACTACCATAAGAGCTGTTGTTGATATTTATTACTTATTTTGTGATATTATTATTGTGATATTATTATGTTGCGTTAGTGATGTTATTATTTTATCCTTTTCGTTTATTTTCGTCATTTTAGTTTCAAAAAATGTTTTTCTTCAATCAGTTGTTTATGCAATCAGCTGGATACGTACGACATACAACAAAAAATGCAATAATGGTTGTTCACAACTATCGTACTTAGGCACGACAATCCAGTACAACATGACGACATTACGAGAGCTTGTGAAAACCCTATATATATTTGAAAACTGACGATTACAATTCTAAAAGCAAATAGTACAAGTATATTAAACAGGCTAAAAAGTATATTCAATTTTTGCGGTCGCGGTAGTATCAAGATTTTTGGTTATAGGAAAGGTACGTAAAAATGTAATTATTGTTAGTACATTGAAGCGTTTTGTTTAGCAGAAAGTGTCCACATATATCAGCGTGCAGTACAAGCAGATGTCAACAGTTCAGTTTTTCAATATCGGTCGTTTAAAATGTTCTCCTTTTATAGAAAGGTTTAGGACTTAAATCGACAGACACAACTCGTCAGATCTGATGCGGTGACCCTGATGGCCGGGACTTCAAAGATTTGTTACCCTAAAGGTTGCCTCATATAAATTATTTCCTGGCTTTATAATTATTTATGAGAAAACAGGAAAATAAATCATCACTAATGATAATTTCGTTTCTAAAAAATAATGTTGCCCTTGTATGAGGCGACATTTAAAATATGTTGCCATCGTCCCAACAAAGTCATGCTTTTTTGCGGCGAGAAAAAAACATAGAAATGTTGTATTTTCTCACAACTGTATGCTCCCTTTTGCTTTTTGAGTATGTTTTTATTACCTCGATTATCTAAAATATTTGACCGGTGTATATGGAAACTTAAGCTATATTAAGCAATTTTAAGCGACCCTTCGTACAAACTGGTCGAATATCTACCAATGCAATTGGTAATTTTGGTTATTCCTGCTTAGCTAATGTTTCGACCACTGAAGCCGCTTAAATCAGCTTTACGTCCCTCACAAAAGGTAGAAAAATTAGCTTAGCGAGGACAAATAACACAAACAAAATGACAGGAAGTCTGCCATTTATCGGGCAACATTCTCCCCCACAACTCGCTGAGAGGGCAGTAAAATCAAAATGTTTGCAAGTAGGGTTGCACTTGTTTTTACAAACGAACACAAAATAAATTTTTTGAGCAGAAAAAATTTTGAATTTTTTCTCAAAAACGAATTCGCCATAAATTAATAAACAAAAATTTCAAAATTCAGTTCTGACACTATCTAATTTCGGTTGTGACAGTCTCTAACTCGGCTTAGCAACCTCTAATTGGGCTGTGACAACCTCTTATTCCGCTGTGACAATCTCTAATTCGGCTGTTACAACCTCTAACTCGGTTGAGACAACCTTAGATTTGGCTGTGATGGCCTCTAGTGTGGTTGTGACCATCATAGATAAAGGAAATAAGTAGATATCCCACAGGCGTTGTCAAGTACTGCCACTAGACGCTGTGTTGTCGTTTTGTAACTTTCATTGACGTTTCTCATAACTTTCACTGACGTTTATTCAACAGTGTGGGACATTTTTTCAATACAAAAATAGAATCATTTTCAAGGTTGTGCTGTTCAAACAACTAATTTAGTTTTTTTCATGTCGTTGTGTTCCCCACTTCCAAGTTAAAATTTGGTTATTTTGATTGTATCTTTTTGTTTACTGTTATTTTTGGTGTTCGTTTCTGTTGAATTTGAGAGCAACGGACCACAAAACAAAAACAAAATCCCTGTTGATGTTGCCTACCACACCTATTGTTAGCACCTGTTCTAAATACATCTTGCAAAGTATATTTTGTTTGGCATCAACCGTTGTAATTATTGCACCCAGCTCCATCTAGAAAATATCCCATTGAACAAGAAATTTCCCAAGGCATGTGCGATATCTAGTTAATTTCTTTATCTATGGTGACCATAGATAAAGTAAACAAATATATGAATCACAAGTGTTGGGAAAATTTTAGTGTAATGGGAAATGTTCTAGATGTCGTTGAAAGCAATAAATGGGATTTTTTTGTTCCCAAACAAAAGTCAAAAAATATGACAATAAAAATCTAAAGTTTCATATTAAAAGAAAAAATAATTTTCAACAAAAATATCAAGAATACAACACGTTACTTAAATTAGATTATCTGATGGCCATCGAATTGAAAAGCCGTTTATTTCCTAATAAATTTGTGCCTCCTCCGGTTCAGCTACCATTCCTTGTTGAGAGTCCTTAGACACTCTAACGGTTTTGGCATCTGCGACCACAGAAGTTGCTACAGTTTTTGGGCGGGGAAGTTTTTCGATTAAAAAGGTGTTCCGGGATGTTCATCTTTGGGCGGTCTTACGGATTTTCTCTTATTGATATCCCAACACTGGCCTCATGGCTTTGAAATAGTTTTTTATACATATAAGAAACAAATGCTTTTACGTAAAATCACATAAATTTTGTCACATTTTCCCTTGTTTAAAATACTTTCACAAAAATTTCCCACAATTTTGAATTATGGGAAACTTCAGTGAAAGTGACAGTAGTACAGGACAGCACCTAGTGAATAAAGTTGACAATGGTCGCACTATATCTATTATATCCTTTAGCTATGGTTGTGACAACCTCTAAATTCGGCCGGATTTTTCTGCGAGAGTGTGAATTATAATTTGCGTGGATAAAATACATATCACCAAAACTAGGGAAAGACTTAATAAATACCATGGGGACTCTGCACTATTAATTTTAATGGTTAAAAAGTGGTCTACTGAATTCGGTTGTGGTCGTACCAGCAGGCGTGACGCCGAATGTTCCGGTCGCCCTGAAATCCATGGACTGATATTGGACTGACTGATATTGGAGTAGGTGCATCACATTTTGAATGAATATTTGAACATAAAAAAAAGTCCGCGAGGTGGGTACGCGATTACTCACACTTGATCAAAAGCACAACCGCGTCACCACTTCAAAATAGAGTTTGGCAATTTTCAATCGAAATCCGAAGGTGTTTCACCGTTTTGTAACCGTGGATGAACCATGGATCCATTATAATACACCAGAGTCCAAGCAATAGTCAAAGCAATGGAAAACCAAGGCGGGTATGTCGTCCAACACGTTCATGGCGACAGCTTACAATGTCATAAAGTGTCTTTCACATCGATCATCTTGAAAAGGGTACAACAATCATCGGCGAATATTATTCACGGCTTTTGGGCAAATTCGTAATTGATTTATAGTAAAAATTAGTACATTTGGCGAAAAAATGTACTGCTCCAACATGGCAACGCACCGGCGCACAGATGTGTATTCCCCATGGCAAAAATCCATATATTGGGCTACGAATTGGTACCTCATATACCATATTCTCCGGTTAACTACTTTATATCCCCAAACCTGATATTTACGGAATACCCTATCGGGTAAATGGCCTCGACGTCTTTACTGGCAAATTTTTGACGAAGTTTGCAATGATCACTTTTCATAAATGTGATTGAATCTCGTTGATACAGCGTACAACTTTTTGCTTCAATTGTTGGATTTTCTTGGGATTGTTGTCACAAACGTTTGACTTTAAAAAATCCGAAAGAAAAGAGTTCAACGGCGTTAAATCGACTGATCTCAGCGCCCAATTCTGATCAAAAACCTAAAAATTACACGACCAGTAAAAGACACATCTAGTAATTGAATTACTTTTCAGACTGTCATGCATACCGTCTTGTTGAAACCATAGATAAAGGAAATAATAGATATAGCGCGACCACTTTCAACTTTCACTAGCGCGTCCCTTTCACTGAAGTTTCCCATAATTCTCATTGACGTTTATTCAAAATTGTGGGAAATTTTTGTGAAAGTAATTTAAACAATGGAAAATGTGACAAAATATAGTTGATTTTACGTAAAAGCATTTGTTTCTTATATAAAAAACTATTTCAAAGCCATGAGGCCGGTGTTGGGATATCAATAGGAGAAAACCCGTAAGACCGTCCAAAGATGAACATCCCTGAAAGCCTTTTTAATCTAAAAACTTCCCCGCCCAAAAACTGTAGCAACTTCTGTTGTCTCAGATGGCAAAACCGTTAAAGCGTCTGAGGACTCTCAACAAGGAATTGTATCTGAACCGGAGGGAGAACCAATTTATTAGGACATACATAGACGGTGGTGACATCGCTTTGCAATTCGATGACCATCAGATATTCTACGTTAAGTAGCGTGTTGTATTCTTGATATTTTTGTTGAAAATTATTTTTTCATTTGATATGAAATTTTAGATTATTATTGTCATATTTTTTTCCATTTTTTTGGGAACAAAAAAAATCCCATTTATTGCTTTCAACGATATCTACAAAATTACCCATTACTCTAAAATTTTCCCAACACTTGTGCTTCATCTAATTGTTTACTTTATCTATGGTTGAAACTATCGTACATGTCGTTAATATACATATCTTTCAACTTTGGCACCATTAACTGTTATTGACTGACCAGCGTCATTATCAAAGAAGATAGGTCCGATCACAATAAAGAATCACTCGTGGATTTCCCAAACTCCAATTACGACAATTTTTGAGTATTAACGAGCACATGAGGATGAAAATGAGCCTAATCCTGCGTTTACACGAGACAAGACAGGGAGAATATATATTAGTTATCAAATACTACAATTATACGAGAGCTTATATTGTGATATCATATCGTAATATGTCAATAAAGTACGAGCAAGAAGCATATACTTATTTGACATATCGTGATATAGTATCAAACGTAGTAAACGAAAAAAAATGTTTGTGTAACTTAAGAATCTGTGTAACGTCGTCAGTGTCGTTTGGTGTGAATTCAATATCATTCCCCAAAATCAGAGTTCGTATTTGCTCCCACATGTGTAACCCATACACATTGCAGTGGGGAACGGGTAACAATCGCTTACCCATTACCCATAGGGTATGGGGAAAGTAATGGGTAGCTACCCATGACAACGTAGAATAACCCATCACAAATTACTATCAATAATAGGTAGTTACCCACTACGTTGGGGAATTACCCATTACATATGGGAAATGTGTAAGCGGTTTTTCCCATTACCCACTGCAATGAAATACGAACCCTGACGATAATTTATAAATAAAAGTACATTTTTCCAAATTGTGCAGTATTTTGCTATTATGTGTTGCTTCTTTTTCGCAAATTACAACGAAACATCAAATCATTTGCGAATTTACTGTCTTTGAAAAATCAGAGACAGTGACGAATGCAATGAGAACATAGAGTAATGTCATATAGAGCTGACATCTTTCTCATCTGACGTTTGGTTTCACACTCTTCGTGGTGCGGTCGGTGCCGTAGAGCGTTATTTTACGTAAATTAACTTACACCAGGTGGAATTGGAAAAATTGTTGACTTAAATTTTTCATTTCGTTTTGATGAAAAAATGCGATTTTTAAACGTATTTTGGACTTTTTTGTTATCTTTTTTGGTAGTATATGTTTGTGATGTACACAAAAATGTTAACGCAGAAATCAAAATGCCGTTGCTATTTTCTTGTTGGTTGGTTTGAGCCATTGCCTCTATCTGGTATTATTAAAGCAATACTTTCCAACATCCAACCGCCCATCTGCAACACAACAAACTTCGTAAATTTGCTGAGCCAATTTGCTTCTCTATGAATGAGAGACGTGCGAGTGCATAAGTAAAAAGCTTTGAATGTATAGCTATTGTCTCCCAAAAATGTCTCGTGTAATCGCTAAGTATTCGCTGGAGATGATGAACAATGAAAACACATTGTCCTTTCGGGTAGCGCTCCACAACAATTATCATATACCCTAACATATACATTCATCTGATCTTCACTTTGAGCTTCTTCCGAGAGGAACCCAAAGAGTAAATTAGAATAGAGAAGTATTTCTCTCATCTGACTTTTCATTTCAAACTCTTCGTCATAGGTTTGTGCAAATGAGAGATATTCGACGAAAATTAATTTACACCACTTGGAGTTACAAAAACTGTTGACATAACTTGTTCATATCGTGTTGGTATAGAACTGTGAAATTTAAATGTATTTTGCACTTTTTTGTTGACTTTTATTGTTGGTATACATTTGTGTTGAATTTCACACAACTATTTTACCACACACACGAAATGCCGTTGGTATTATATTGTTGGATCTTTTATACTAATGCCTCTATCTGGTGTTATTGAACCCATGCTTTCCACCATCCAACGTTTACTTGCAACCGTACCTATGAAGTTAAAATTATTGAGAGAATAAACTTTTTTAATTCTAATTTGATCTATGTTACTAACTCTTAACTGACAGCTGTCACGCTGTTCTTCTTTATCAACAAGAACACTGCCGAATTACAAGAAATTTAAATCGTGCGTGAATTTTGGGACTATTATATTTCAATGATAGACTGTGAAACGTTGGTTTAGTTTCTCGAGTTGTGGTCAATATGGGTGTCCCACTAATATGCATTCTAACGTAGAGCAATAGATAAGAGCATAGACGAATGTAGTATATACACATTAATTCTCTCAATAAATTAAACGTCATAGGTATGGTTGCAAGTAAACATTGGATGGTGGAAAACATGGGTTCAATAATACCAGATAGAGGCACTAGTACACAACGTCCAACAAATGAACAACAACCGAATTTCGTGTTTTTGTGGCAAACTAGTTGTACTAAATACAATACAAATGTATACCAACGATAAAAGTCAACAAAAAAGTGCAAAAATACATTTAAATTTTTCAGTTCTAGACTAAAATGACATGAAAAAGTTAAGTGAACATATTTTGTAACTTCACCTAGTCTTAGTTAATTTTTGTAGAATTTCTCTCATTTCCACAAACCTACGACGAAGAGTGTGAAATAAAACGTCAGATGAGAGAATAAATGTGTATATGCTATATTCATATATGGATAAGTCTCCATTCGAGTTCTCTTGTGGTCGTCGAGGTGGTAGGAAATTTTATCCAAAAAAGATGTACAAATAGAGAAGAAAACCCCACAGCAATGTGACAACCCTTGTAGAAAAGAACCAAAAGAGTCGACGCGATTCACTCAAACGCATGTCTCTCAGAAAACTGCTCGAGAGAGAGAGAAAGAGCAGAGAAACGAGGCGCTTCACTCGTTTTCTTTGTTGGCATTCCACTCCATGCTCTTTTTTTCATCAAGTTTGAGTTGCTGTTTTATGTTACTCTTTGGTTGGTCGTAAAACGGACAAAAATAAAATTGAATGCACATTTTCGTTCGATGCAACCAACATAAAACATAATAAAACTCTGATCGCATAAAACAAAGAGGATGAATAAAGGTAGAGAAGAAAAGTGCGCAATTTGACAACCGTCGTAGAAGAGGACTAAAAAGTCGACGCGATTCACTCAAACGCATTTATCTCTCACGTCATAACTTGATTATTTCATACTTTTTACAAACTTCATGTAATTTTATTTAAATATGGTTGGAATTTCTATAGCTAGGTACAATTAAATATGGTTGGAATTTCTATAGCTAGATACAATTACATCATCAGAAAAACTGCTTGTGTATTGACATATTCAGCGAAAAGAGTTAGAGAGGGAGCAGAGAAGCGAGGCGCTTCACTCGCTTTCTTTGTTGGCATTCCACTCCGTGAGCAAATTTGCATTAAACTTTTATTGTGTTGATACATTTCAACAAAATTAAAAAATACTTATGCGATTCTCTACATAAAGTAAAAGAAATTTAAGAGTTCGTTTGGCGCAAAAAATTTTTTTTGGTTACGTATGCAACGTCACCCTCAAATAAATAACTTTAAAGTCTTTTGCGTTATTGTAAACGAGTTTTCATTTACCCCGACATTTTTATAATTTACTTTTACGGTAAATAAAGAAAACATTTGTGAACATGTATGAAATGAACCAACCAATTGATGACATTTGGTGTGTTGCAGATGGGAGGTTGATGTTGGAAAGTATTGTTTTAATAATACCAGATAGAGGCAATGGCTCAAACCATCCAACAATAAATCAGCAACGGCATTTTGATTTTTACGTTAACAGTTTTGTGTATATACACCACAAATATATACTAACAATAAAGTATATTAAAAAAATCCAAAATACGTTTAAATTTCACAGTTTATCATCAAAACGACATGAAAAATGTAAGGCAACAATTTTTGTAATACCACCTGGTGTAAGTCAATTTACGTCAAATAATTCTCCATCGCACCAACCGATGGAAAGGAAATGTCAGATGAGAACGTCATTACCATAGAGTAAATATGAAGTAGAGCCGCCATTTGTCTCATCTGACGTTTCCTTTCACACTCTTCGTGATGCGGTCGGTGTGATAGAGAGATGTTTGACGAAAAGTGATATACACCAGGTGGAATTACAATAACTTCTTGCTTTAATTTTTCATGCCATTTTGGTGAAAAACTGTGAAATTTAAATGTGTTTTAAACTTTTTTATTGACTGTTATTGTTAGCATACATTTGTGTTGTATTTAACACATTAATTTTAACACACAAAACGAAATGCCGTTGTTGTTATTTTGTTCGTTGTTTTGAACCATTGCATCTATCTGGTATTAGTAAAGCAATTCTTTTCAACGTCAAACGTATACATCACACGAGGCCAAATGTCAGAAATTTGGTGAGTGAAAGATTTTCTCTACCCCTATTTACTCTATGGTCATTACTCTATGGAACCAGTAATACACACATACACATTCACTCAAAAGGGATCACTCTCTTAAATTGTTGCTCTCTTCTATCAAGAATAACGAACAAGCAAGCCCTAATAGTAAGGTATGTTTCTTCAAATGTCCACTATACTGCTTCCGTTTTCTACCCGAATGTCATGATTATTTTATCGTTTCTCATAAACACGATTTTTCCTTTACCGTGAATCCCACAAAACGAAGTTTTGTATCTAGAATTTCGTTTATGGGGAATGGAATTCTTCTTATCGTATAAGTTCTGGACATTCCCGCAAGTCCTGTCTGTGTGTTTTGTGCTGAACACATGTATGTTTTGGCAGATCATAGGACAGCAGCTGATTGACAGACTGATTTTGATAGAGAATCTAGACGGCCTTTGACGTTTTCTTAAAAACACATTTTCTATCATCCAATTAACTACGTTACATGTAATTATATTTTGAATTACTGAAAAAAATGAATATAATTTCCAAGTAAATTTTCTTGCTTCCACTTAAAGTTGCTTTATATGTATGAGGGGCACAGCAACGTTATTGAACTTAACCCATTCAAAATTTCATGTTTTGTACGTTTTCGATTTCAAGGCATGGAAAATTTTTACATTTATTTCTAAACCATGTTAAGAGTGTATGTTGGAATTGAAACCGGGTCTAGGTTAGTATGTGCAACTACTAGTAGTTCGTTTAGATTGTTGCTTGTTGCATTTTCTCTAAGTAAGTGCGAAGCAGCGCTAGAGCCCATATGTTCGATGGACTTGACGACAGGGTGGCAAAAATGTATTCTGCCATAAAAATTGTAGCTGTAGTGGCATATGTTTTGTATGCACCATGTATCTTTACATAATTGTCACACTGTATTCGATTAAAAGTATGTTGCATGTGTATACACATCCATGCATACATAGTAGTCCATAATTCTTGCATTTTGCGTCGTTGTTGTCAATCATTGAAAGTGTGGCAAAGTTGCCTCTACAAAACGACACGAAACAAGTTTCCTAAATCAATAGCGATTGAACTATTGCCAGTTGGATTGGTGATCGGTTGCAAGACACTTTTTCATGACATTCTTATGGTAAATTGTATGCAGCACAAACACAAGAAAGTCTGACAATATCAATCGTTTAGTTTGAATATTGCAACTAACGATGTTGTGTGTTGCCTTTTCTTATCGTCATCACAGTAATACATATGTATGTATGTGTGGAGTAGAGCTTCATCATCGTCAATGGAAAATATTGAGAAAAAGATGTCATTGACTTTGATATAAGTTGGAAGCGTCAACACTTGTCAATTTAAGTGCAAAACTGAAGATACCCATTCAACCAACCGTATTCGGTCAAGCCTCCACTGAAACGAGTTGATGATTTTTTTTAACCAGATAAAACTGCCTTAATCCATCATAATTTTCCACTACACTCTGTTTTGAAAATCAGAAGAAATAAATAAAAACAAATCTTTAACCGATGAAGAGAAGGATACCAACTTGAAATACACCGAGGTAAAATCATCAGATAGTAAATAATCAGATCATAGACTGATATAGTAATAGATAAGAGTTTCCATCAGTTGTTTTGCGTTCTCTTACGGTCGCAGATGTAGTTGGAAGTTTCATAGAGTTCGAGTTGCTGTTGTATATTACTCTATGGTTGCACCAGGTTGTTTCGATGACACAGCTAATCGACCACCTAGCTGCAAATTTGATACAGGACAGAATGTGAAAGATAGTGAGCGATATGTAAATTGAAGAAACTAACTTTTAATTTGATTTGATTGACACTTATGACTTTTAATATAAGTGTATATGCATTAAATTAATTTTGATTTGAAGAATACAACAACTTTCATTCATTTGCATTTGAATTACATCCAAATTCCGGCAGAAAAAAATGGCATAAAAACGGTATCAAAACTGTCGTTAGCTCAGTGACTTGCGGCGAGAATTTGGTGGAACCGAAAAAATCATGGCTTCTCTTTAGTATTTCTCTATGGGTTGTATTCACAGAACTAATCGTTTCATAACTGATTCGGTTGTGACAACTGAATCTTCAATTATATTCGGTATGTCAACAAAGCTCGCAATAATTTCGATTGCAGCAACCGAATTTGAAACTAATTCGGATGCAAGAGCCGACATTGATACCAAATTCGGTGCAGCAACCGAATGTACACCAATTTAGGTGCATCAACGGAATTTCGATTCGTTTCGAATTGTCGGTGGTGCAATGGTAGTGTGCGAGCCCCTTGTACATGAGATCCTGGGTTCGGTCCCTGCTCAGACCAGCTTAAAATTTCATTCGGAGGCCGTCACCTCGCATAGTGACGGCGACACTATCGAGCATTTAGCCATGAAAAAGGTACTCAAAAATTCCGTTCGGAATCGGTGTAAAACTGTAGATCCCAATCAGTGAGTGAAAACTGGAAAGCGCACAGCTCAGTGATTGTGAGAATATGTCCCCTGTCCATTCATGGGATGCAATGGGAAACCATTTATATATTTATTTTAACAGAATTTGGCTACTATCGAATTTAGTACCAATTCGGTCGCAGTAACCGAATTAGGCCTGAAGTCGGTTGCAACGACCGATTTTGGCGTCAATTCGGTTGCTGTAACAACCTGTACTCGGCTGTGACAACCTCTATTTCGGATGTGACACTGATTTGGTTGTGATGACCTCTAGTGTGGTCACGACAACCTCTAAATTCTGTTGCGACTAATTTGTCTGTCTCAACCAATTTTTTCTGAGTGTGGGCATAAAACGAACAGTAACAAAAGCGAATGCGTATTTTTGATAGTGATCGATTTTTACTGTTCGAAATATTGACAATCAGTCAGTATCATATCTCCGCGAATTCAAATGAGTCACTTTACGCTTGAACAATGTTGGGAAGTATTGCAAAATTATTTCCAAAGTGCTGTGTTGCCCACACTGTGCATTTGTTGAAAAGAAGTTTTGACCGAAAGTGGAGAAACCACCGCGAGTGCTGTACAAAAGTCTGGGCAAAAGGGTCATGAGCCAGGCTTGCTAGTGGCCATTTCAATCGACGGCGACCGCTACAGAGGCATGATTACATACTTTTTATGGGCCGAAATGGAAGATCTGAACTTGGATAATCTTTAGTTTCAGCATTATGGCCAACCATGTGACACAGCTCATCAAATAAACGACCTTTTGCGTACTAAGTTCGGTGATCGTGTTAAATCGACTTTTGACTTTTCCTTGGTTCCGTTAAAGACCGATGCTATGCGAATAATCAAAAACCTATCCACACCCTTAAGGTCAATATCTATCGTCCGAGCTATTCGTGAGATAGAACCAGAAACCGTCAACAAAGTCTTGGAAAATTGGACTGACTGAATAAGCTACTGCGAAGCCAGCCGCGGTAACCACGTGAATGAAAACGTGTTCCATAAATTATGTGAATATTTGTTACTATTTAAAAAGACCCACTTGTTCTAAATACACAAATACACGCTGAAAAATCTGTCTTTTATTGGTGTTTGGATGCAAATATAACTTGTTTGTAGCTTGTTGCAAATAGAGTATATTTGTGTACAAACACATTGTGTTTGCTATTCAATAATACATGTTGGAGATACAATGATTAATAGGTTATAATATATATTTTTGTGACCCAAGTGTGGCTTCACTGACAGAAAAACGTACATGAACATGAAGAATTTCTGCATTGTCCTGATGTAAAAGTTCATAAATTTCGTTAGATAAATTTCATTACATTAGATAAATGTAAAACCTTACATCAATTGTTCTTCGGATTCATTCCATCAATATAATCTAAATGAAGCATCAGTTTGATGCAAATTTATTGCCATGGTTTTCATTGAATTGATGTAAAGTGCGCATTAGTAAAATATTTCATAAATTTATTTTATAAATTTTTCTTAAACCTTGTCATAAATTTTATGATTTTTTACATTCAATTGATATAACGCTTTTCATGTAATTACAACATTCGCCCATTAATTATATTCAAACATTTGTACAATCTAACATATTAATTACGTCAACTCAAAGTTCTGGGTGTTTCTGCTGCACTCCTCCCATCATAAACAGCGTGTAGAATACTTCCGTTTTGGAAATTTGATATTTGGTCGAAGAATTTGTTTTTCGGATAATACTATTTGTTTGGCCAGATGATTTCTACACTCTTCTTTTAACTGAACTATTTCTCTATAATTTGAATTATTTCCTCTCTTCTTTTCTGTCCAAATTAAGTTAATGAATTCCCTAGGTTTAAGTCAATCTTAATTAGTAACCCTTTTGTTTGTTTAAACTGTCATTCCGCTAGGGAAATTCTGTGTAAAGTGTTATACTGTCATTGGGTATCTTCATTATAATCTCCACTTTTAAATAATAAATGAATTGCATTTTTACATCCGAATCGACCGGTCGCATAATTGTTTTTATTGATAGGAATTTAAATTATTTAATCAGCCCGTATAGACTGCCCTAAAAACTATTAGGGATAAACACTATTGTTATACGGGGTATAAATGAAGTTCAAAATTTTGGTTTAATAATTACAATTCAACTGAAGACAAAAGTTCAAAAACAAATTACTTTTGAATTTGACAAGTTCGGACCACAACGATATTAAAAAAAATTAATCAGTTGCTCTAATGCTACCACCTGGAATAGATATATTTTGGGCGCAATAAACGACGCTACAAGATCGGCGCGCACCCGCTGATTGGGTAAGCTCCTTACAAAAATTCATAAAGTGCGTTAAACAATTCTTTAATATAATTTAGACGAGACGCTTTAAAGAAATGGGGGACTAAAGACATAATTGTATAGAAAATTCTAAAAAAATAATCATCGGGATTTAAAATATAAGTTTACAAAAATTCATCCAAATAATGTAAAAAATTCCCCAAGTCAATGATGATAAATAATTGTTAAAAAATATGATCGTTAATTTAAGGAAAATGTTCATAGCATTAATGAAGTTTTACATCAATTTAATATAGAAATATTGATGAATCTTTTTCAATGTGCTGTTGGTTAATTATTTTTTTCGGTGTAGGATTTTACATTATGTTAAACTGTTAAACTGAATGGGACTAGGTTAGGTTTAGGATACGTGAAAATAAGATGCAATAGACAACTTATCGTCATTACACTCGGAGGTCGGTCGATCCATTGTGATTGCCTATATATGTACATATGTACATGAGGAGAAAAGAGAGAGGGTGGGAAGAGAAGTTGGCGAGGCCTACTAATGGTGAAAAATTTCCAATAGATGGATAGATAGACGTAGGACAAACAGAAGAACCACTCAATTATGTTCCCAGTATATATATATCATCTGATAAGCCCTGCTCAATACATAAAATACCATCCAAGATGAGGATCCACATGTGCAGGTCAAGGTTTACCATTCCAGATTACCAGTGGGGTAGCAAGAACCAATAGACAAATCATCAGATGATGGTATCGCTTGCCCGGATCCATGGAAGACCCCGCGAGAATTCCATCAAATCCTCAATGGCCATATCGCCCAAAGAGCTCAGGCCCGCTGCCTGAAACAAACCAGAGTAACGGCGACGCCTACTATATAGGGCTTGGCATTGTCATAGAAGGTGCTCAATGGTCTTCACCTCTTCTTCATCACCACAAGCACGGCAGTAATCAACCCGGGGTTGAATGGGACTAATCTTCTTCAGTTAGATCCTTAAACATGCCATGTCAGTTTTGCAGGTTGAACTCTGGGGACGCAATATGACGCAATATGGGTACTCATTGGGCAAAGTATGTCAATAGTGACAACGACGAAGTTTTTTGGTGAAACCCAAAGTTGCGGAGAATTTATAAAATCATGATGCTTGGTACAAATTTGGAATGGGATTCATTCCTCATTATGTTTTTTACGCTTTCCATTTCTTACATATATTTTTTTATAAAACTCCACGCTCTTTGCGACAGAGTATTATATGAAAGTGTTTGTTATGTTTGAAATAGACCCAACATTTATTGTACCAATTGGCTCAGAATAATATTCCCCATGTCCATTATCGTCCCTTTGCGATCCAATCAAAAATATAGCAAATTTTCAATCAATGCCAAATTTAAGTTTCTCACATTTACAAATGGAGGAACAGCCAATTAATCTATGACAAAATAGTTGTTTGACTGAAAAATATCGAAATTGCGAATTTCGGTGGCAATGTGAACAAATGCCTTCTGAAATTGCCAAAAAATATTAGCTTGTATAATTATATTCCGTGGGAAGTAGGTGTGGTCAAAGTAATGGGTGGACAATTTAAACCTACCGCATCTCACTACTAAACCGCTCCAGACTTCTTCCGGTGGAGTTATATGTAGTCCAAAGTTTATGTCAACAAGCCATAGACTTGTAAGCCTGTAAGCCTTGAAAGACAATATTCGACATGATCAGCCCGAAACACTACGAAAAGGGATGGAAAATGCGGAAAATCATGCACAGTGCGCAATTCGTTCTGACGGCCACCACTTACTCATGTTATATTCCGCAAGACATCAAATCAAATGTTCAAAATTCTGATATTTGGTCTGGTGTGATATGAACGTTGGAGGTTGAAAAGAATTGCTTTACTAATACCAGATAGAGGCCACGGTTCAAAACAACCAACAGAATACCATTTCGTTTTGTGTGTCAAATAATTGTTGTGTCAACTACAACATAAATGTATGCTAACAATAACAGTCAATTAAAAAGTGTAAAATTTCAATTTAAATTTCACAGTTTCTCACCAAAACGACATGAAAAATTAAAGTCAGTTCTTGTCAAACATCTCTCTATCATAACGGCCGCATCACGAAGAGTGTGAAAGGAAACGTCAGGTGCGTCAAAGTTTCTCTCTTTAAAAAATTTCTCTATGAATGAGAAAAGTGTGAGTGTATTAGAAAATCAGTGTGAATGTATTGGTATTGTCACCGCGAAACTGTCTCGTGTAAATGCCAATTTACAAACCAACAACGACTGTAAATCGTTGAGTTTTATTAACAAAATTCGGGCTCTGTGAATAATGTGTTTCGCAAATTACGTCCATTTTATGGTCGTCATAATTGACCAACCGAGCAGGATAATCAAGCCATTGTGACCAAATTTCGCAACAGTTTCCCTCTATTGAACCTTAATCCACCAACACGTTTCTGTAGAGTGCGTACCGAGGACTGTATTGCTGCTGCATCCGCCCGGTGTTATTGAAGATCGCGATATGTCCATCCGTCGCCGATTGCAACAGTTGGATTTGTGTTATACGACCACCTGGAAGATTTTAAGTAAGGACCTAAAGCCATACAAAATACAGCTGGTGCAGGAGCTGAAACTGAAGCCGGGTGACTTATAATAACATCATCTTTTCAGTGAATGGACCTTAGAGAAGCTGGAGGAAGTTAACGTTTTTTATTCAAAAAATGTCTTAATAGCGTAGACAGACGACAGCGTTAATTTGCATTAGCAGTCTTAATTCAAATTAACTTGTGAATTATCCCCGTCCCAATGTGTATTAGCTTTGGCGTAAATGCATGAAATCAGAGTGCATTTATACTGCATTTAGGTATTTCAATATGGCAACACCGTCGACAATCAATCAGCTCAAGATGTATCTATACATAGAGGTGATAGCCGGAACACAGTGGAAATGGAACTTCCTTGTGTTTGTTGTTTGCTTTGTTGATTTTATGTACTGATGCTTGACACCGCTGAAGTGGATGTTATTGCAACAACACCACCTGCTATCACCATGTATTTGATACATCTTGAATCAGCTGTTGTCAAATTGTTAGCTATCGTCAATTGAAAATGGATTCAAAGTCAGCCAAGGTGAGTTATTTTAATTGTTTTTTGCAAAAAAATGAGAAATATTTAAAATCGAAACGCATTTTTTCCATTTTAAGATTTCCAAGGGAAAGAAGCGAAGCGTGTGGTTCTGCATCTGATGTAAAAGTCCAAAAAATTACTTGACAAACAAACAGTTGTTTACAAACAAACAGCTGTTTACTAAATGCAAAAACTGTCGTCTGTCATGGCAAAATGTTAATTCACATTAGTGAGCTTTTAATGCAAATTAACGCTTTCGTCTGTCTACGCCATAAGTGACAAGGCTCATTTGACTCAATGGTTGCGTCAATAAACAAAATTGCCAAATTTGGTACGAAGAGCAGCTAGAGGCTGTTCAGGTGCTATCAATGCACCCCGGAAAAATTCACTGTTTGGTGCAGTTTACTGAAAGGCGGCATCATTGGACAGTACTTCTTCAAAGACGATAATGTCCGCAACATTACGGTCAATGGAGCAAGCTACCGTTCGATGATCACGGACTTTTGTTATGCCCAAAATGGAAGAATTGGTCTAGATTGATATGTGGTTTCAACAGGCCGAACCAATACCATGAACCAATTGAGAGGCGAGTTTGGTGAGCAATTAATATAATGTCGTGGCGCTGTCAATTGGCGGCCTCGTTCGTGCGATAATACCCCATTAGACTATTTCTTGTGGGGAAACGTGAAGTCGTGAAGTATACTTTCAGGAGTATTTTTCTCTCAAAGATTTCCAGTCATAAATTTTCTATAATGACCTTATGTTTGTTAGTTTCGAATGTTAATGGATGAGAAGTTCATACCATAGACCATACCCTAATTCAGTATACACCCCGCGAAATAAATATAAAGGCAACACCATTTTTTGTTTTTTTCAAATGTTGTGAGGAATTTCCAAGTTTTTATTTTATATTGAATTAATCCTTTCAAAATTAAATACTTTTCAGCAAAAACAGTTTGAGTATGACTTCTTCAAGGTGAATCAATAAAAATAAACTAATTACTAGTGCGAAATATTTATAAAGGCAAAAGGTTTATTTAAATATTCTAAAAATTTTCGTAAGATATTTGATCGCCATTATCGCTGATAACTTCTACCAAGTATCTTGTCATTGAGTTTATCAACGAATGAATATGCGCAGGATCAGTTATCTTCCATTTTCTGGCATTGCTACTCTTCGACCCTTGATATTCTTCACTGGGGTCCTGGGTGGTAAACTTGGGTAGGTAAAATATACCAGAGATTCTCTGTCGGATAGAGATCAGGACAAAGTGCATGCCAGTCGAGAGTTTGTATCATTTCTGGACTCCAGAAACTTTGGAGTTTTCTTATACCGATGTACCGTTGCGTTGTCCTGCTGGATGATAAATTCTGGGACACAAATTTCCTCTCCAGAATTAACTAAGACGACATCCAATAGTCGAATATAGTACTCGGAATCCAGTTTTGTGGAAACGAAACACATTGGAGTGGTCCAAACAATAAGGGAGCCACCGCCAAAATTTCGCCGCTGACGCATAATTTTGGAAAAATCTCTGGAACGTCAATATTTGTGCAAGCCATCAGGTCCATCTAAATTAAATGTTTGCCATCGGAAAATATTACCCCTCATTCAAAAATATGTACATTCCAGCGAATTTAAATCTATCTAATTCGTGTCTTGGCATGAGACCAAGTTCTGCATACTTTTTCCCATATGACAGTTTTAAGTCGCGTTTCATTATTTGCTGAACACGACGCAACCCTTATCCCAAGCTCAATTCAACAAAAAAAATGTTGATCTCTTTTTTGATGCTGCCACTGATCAGTGGTGTCCTTCCAGGTGGTTTTGTGTTTCCATCTTGGACACCCTTTTTTATAAAATTGTCAATGACACAGTTACATCTTTTCTATCACCTCTAAATTTCCCGATTGGACAGCCCTTCATCATGATAGTCTTCAATTTTTCCCTTTTCCTCTTTACTCAGGTACTTTCCACCAGGTATTCCATATAAATTATTTTTTTTAATTTGACCTACGTTAATTTTAAAACAACAAAATAACAACCAATGAAAACTCACTTCTGTTTAAATTCCTATTTCCTACTGTTCGAATTCGGGTTCTTTTCCATGTTGCCTTTATATATATTTCGCACCAGAAACAGATAAACAACGTCACTTTTCATTTAACTTGTAAAAGAGATCGAACGGTTACATTCTCTGACATAATATACCTAATGACACATATATGAATTAAAATTCTACACCAAAAACCCAGTGCATTGAGAGGACCGAGAAAAAATATACTGCCTTTATATTATTTCTCTCAATAAATTAAACGTCATAAGTATGGATGCAAGTGAACATTGGATGGTGGAAAGCATGGGTTCAATAATACCAGGTAGAGGCAATAGTACACAACGTCCAACAAAAGAACAACAACCGAATTTCGTGTTTTTGTCGCAAACTAGTTGTGTTTTAAAAACAATACAAATGTATACCAACGATAAAAGTCAACAAAAAAATGCAAAATACATTTAAATTTCACAGTTCTATATAAAAACGAAATGAAAAAGTTAAGTAAACAGTTCTTGTACCTCCTCCTGCTGTTAGTTAATCTTTCTTTAATTTCCACAAACCTACGACGAAGAGTGTGAAATGAAACGTCAGATGAGAGAATTAATGGGCCCATACTAAATTCGTCTATGGTTCATACCATAAGCTGTAAATGTCTGCTACATTTTTCTAATTGTTTCGTCTGGATATGACCCATACCTCATATACATAGCTGGATATTTGTCTGGAGAGATATTTTAAAGTTCAGCAGATGTCATCAGCATGTGGGAGCAGAATGTAGTTTCTCCCTTTGTTGTTTTTGCTTGTATTAACTTCTGCTTTTCCCATTATGATCTCCATTCGGTTCTAATTAAATTATTATTTTCTAATTCAAAATCTAATTT
The DNA here is from genome assembly GCA_963931995.1 of Phaonia tiefii. Lineage (NCBI taxonomy): Eukaryota > Metazoa > Arthropoda > Insecta > Diptera > Muscidae > Phaonia > Phaonia tiefii. Next base: position 299,052,604 of record OZ008368.1, read on the forward strand.
TGAGTTCCGTAATGTATTGATTAGATTGTATACACGGTGCATTGTAAGCTTTTTGGTCGTGGACTCTCCAAAACAAAAGGTTGATGAAATAATAAATACATCCAAAAGAAGGTTGATGAATTCGCTAACTGTAAAACATTCTAGAAAGTACAGGATATTTCTAGAAGAAAGTTAATGGAGTGTTATAAATGCTAAAAATCGGCCACTAGCGTGGCTTTTCGAGTCAGTCGATAGTGAAACCAGGAGTGTTGGGTTGGAGTTTCGGAGTGGGAGTTCAGCATTTTCAAATTGAGGAGTTGGAGTTGGTCCCACACCCCTAATTGAAACTGGGAAAAGTATACGATAAAAGCAATGGTAAAAGTGTTAAGTCTACCTATAGAATAATTGTGAATTTTTAAGAGTTATACTATGTAAATTTAGAAAACCAGAGTCATTATCTTCAATTATAAACCATTCAGTGTCACTAATGATAAATAAAACCATTCTCAAATAAAATTCGTAACAATATTTTCCAAGAAAAATAGTGCAAATGGAAAAAACATGCTACAAATGCATTAGAATTGCTTAACTGGTAACGCTGCCAAATACAATTATTGTTTTTAAATTTTACTAACTGGCTTATTTCTTCAGACAGCGTCCTAATGTCATAATGTAGTAATGTGTGACTTTTTTCGCTATTTGGTTTTTGAAAATTTATAAAACACAGAAAATTTGTACAAGTGACTGAAATATTTATTTTGATAACACAGAGCTTCAATACTTCTTAAACAATATTTCATGAAAATGTTGCCCACGGTTATGCTTCATGTGGTTTATTCTGAAAGTGAAAATTTGGCACACTTTTTCCAACATTATGACCGATAACTCACCAAGAACACGTGTAATGTTGCCTTCCAAGACAGCAATCATGGTTAGCTTGTCTCTATAGATGTGAGACTTCATGTTTGTTTGTGCCCTATAAAAAAAATGGTAGAGTGGGGTCAAATCGCATTCGCTGAAAAAGAACGGCCTCTGTAACATATTCTCTCAAACACATTCTGCAGGAACCATGCATGTGTTTGGAACACGCGCCACACAGTCATATATTTGCCAGTCCTGAACTCACTTGTATTTAAATGTAAACATGGGCATTTTAAATTGCAAAGATGCATACGTTTACGTGGAGCCATAAGCATGGTTCATCCCAAACATCCATATACGTACGTCGAAGCGTTCGTGTGTTTGCTCCCAACCGAACGGTTGACGACAGAATGCATGAAAATAAAATGCAACAGATCAGACCACATGAGAAAGACTCAATTCATTTAGTCACGGATTCTGGAGTAATTATAAATAACTGCCTGAAAGAATAATCAAAAATACAGTTCAGTTTAATAATATTAACTTAAAAAAAATGGTGTCCCATAACATTCCATGAAGGGATTGGGGAGAATTTCTCACAATCAGTGAGATGCGCGCTTTCTAGTTTTTACACTCACCGATTGGAACCTACACTTTTACACCGGTTTCGATCGGTTCATGGCTAAGTACTCGATAGTGTCCCCATCACTAAGCGAAGTGACTGTCGTCGAAACCAATGTAAGGTGGTCTGAGCAGGGATCGAAACCACGTTCTCGTGTACAAGAGCCGCAAACTACAATTGCACAGCCGACGGCCACAGAATAATATTAGTTTAGGCTAAAAAAAATCTTTCTTTGTCCCTCGTTTACTATTTTGGTCTCAACAGAGCATAGCGACAAAAAAAAATTAAGTAAACACAACTGTATTTGTATCACAAACAAAGCTATATTTGGATCAGAAACAAATATTTTATAACTGTAGAAACAAATATTGGATCAGAATCAAATATTTTATAACTGTAGCAGCTGTATATGTTTACTACTATTATAATTTGACTCATATACTATTTATCACTTTAATTTATGATTTATATTACATTTCTTAACTATTAATTGATTTTCAATTCGCTTTCTTTTTGATTTGTATATTCAAATTCCATGTCTTCTAGTCATCTAAATTGATTTTACTTAAGCTCACCTCCTTACCAAACTCAGTCAGTCTTGATCTAACATTTGAACAACAAAGTTCATTGTCAAAACTCACCTCAACCGCCTTTCATTTTAAATAGGTCTATAAATAATAGTTGCATTATGAATCTCACTGCTCGTCAGAGCTTGGGTGGCTAATGCAGTTCAGAGGACAAGTACGAGTACTGATGTTTCATCTTATTTGGTCCCAAGACATAAAATCACATGAGGTGTCAGGGGACACCCGGGTGGAACGAAGTTCCTTTCGCTATATATTATGTACTAGTTAGTTCCAACACGCATAAGGTGCGCATTGAAAAATATTTTAATTTAAAGGGATCTTTAAGAAAAGATACTTTTCTAAAATGATGAACTTTTTTTAAGAAAAAAATTTTTTTTATAGAATGTATAAAAAAGTACATACAAAAAGTATTATATTTTTCCGAAAAGCTATTTTTTATAGAGAGGTACTTCTCTTATTAAAAAAAATGAATGCTGTCCCATAACATTCCATGAAGGGATTGAGGAAAGCTTCTTACAATCAGTGAGATGTGCGCTTTCTAGTTTTACACTCACTGATTGGGACCTATAGTTATACACCGGTTCCGAACGGTATTTTGGAGAAGCTTTTTTATGACTAAGTACTCGATAGTGTCGCCATCACTATGCGAGGTAACCGTCGCTGAAAGAAATGTAAGGTGGTCTGAGCAGGGATCGAACCCACGTTCTCATGTACAAGAGCCGCGCACACTAACCATTGCACCAACGACGGCCATTAAAAGCTAATGTTTTTTTAAGAAAATCTACAATTTTTAAGAAGAATTACTTTCTGTAAGAAAAAGCCATTAGAATATGAGTTTTTTTTTACAAAGAAGTACTTTTTTTAAGAACAGGTACTTTTTAAAGAAGTGGTACTCTTTTTAGGATAAGGAAGAAAATGTACTTATTTCAGAAAGGCTACTTATCTCAAGAAAAGAAAAGGTATTATTTTATTTTTAAGTAAAGGTACTTTTAAGAAAAGCAATTTTTGTAAGAAAAGGTATGTTTTTTTTAAGAGAAGGTATTTTTTTGAAGAAAATGTTTTCTTTTTTTTAAGAAAAGGGAATTTTTTTAGAATTGTGTTTTTTTTCCAAAATAGGTACATTTTTAAGAGTAGATACTTATCTCAAGAAAATTTAGTTTGTTTCACAAAGAAGGTACTCTTTAAAGATAAGGTAGTCTTTTAAGAAAAGGAAATTTGTTGTAAGAATATGTACTGATTTAAGAAAGGGTACTTATTTGTTGGTTAATGTATGAGAAATTCATACTACAAGCTTACAAGTCATGAACATTTTGTTAATTGAAAACTGGTTGGTTTTTGTTGGAAATAATAGACAATTCAGTTAAGCACACACTCACTGGCATGACTAGTTTCGAACTCCGAGACAAATTCATCATCAGATGCCTAACCACTGTGCCTGAATTGATACCATCGGTTGATCATCAATCGTATATTTACAAACTCAATTCTGCAATTCACATGTGCGAATTGGTATCGATCCCTAAGTATCAACTTCAATGAAAGGCCTATAATTCCAACAACAAGAACAGACAGAATTTTTCCACCATGTTCTTCTTTATTCCTCATGCGTCTCGCATTGTTGCAGTGTTTTGGGATGAGTTTTAATCTATATCATAGAGTTGTATTTATAGCATTTTGGATGACCGTGCTAGTGTCAGTTACGTTTATTTGAATTTGAATTTTTATGACAGATTTTTTTTAGTTTTTGGTTAATGTATGAGAAATGCATACTACAAGGTTACTAGTCATGAACATTTTTCATAAAAATTCATAAAGGGTACATATTTTTTTTTTTAAAATACTTTTTTGAAGAAAATGTACTTTTTGTATGAAAATGTAAATTTTTTAAGCAAAGGAACTTCTTTAATATAAGATATTTTTTAAAAAAAAGGTACTTTGTTTAAGAATATGAATAGGTATTTTTTTTTGGAAAATTTACGTTTTTTAAGAAAAGGCACTTTTTGAAGAAAATTTTGTTTTTTTTAACTTATTTCACTTTGGCTTTTATAGATTTACATTTTATTGGGTTCAAAACTACATTATATACTAAACATTGGTTAGGGGCCGTTCAAGTATTACGTAAGCAGATTTATTACAATTATTAACCCCCCCCCTCCCCCTTGTCATCAAAAGTAAGCAAAGCTCTTAAACCCCCAACCCCCCCGCATGCTGACGTAATTATTGGTATTTGCATTTTACTTTCAATGTATTCTGTTTTTTATTTTATTGATTCATGAGCAGCAGTTATAATTCTAGAAATAAGAAAATAGGCTTAGGAAAGAGGACTAATAATAATATTCATTTAAACAAACTTTATTGGCATGGTATTCAACATAGAGTAAGGTACATATATATATTATAATCGTAATATTACGAATAAAACAAACTTCTTGTAAATTTTTGGTTTACATATTAATTCCAGTCTTCCAGTTATAATTCTAGAAATAAGAAAATAGGCTTAGGAAAGAGGACTAATAATAATATTCATTTAAACAAACTTTATTGGCATGGTATTCAACATAGAGTAAGGTACATATATATATTATAATCGTAATATTACGAATAAAACAAACTTCTTGTAAATTTTTGGTTTACATATTAATTCCAGTCTTCCAGTTATAATTCTAGAAATAAGAAAATAGGCTTAGGAAAGAGGACTAATAATAATATTCATTTAAACAAACTTTATTGGCATGGTATTCAACATAGAGTAAGGTACATATATATATTATAATCGTAATATTACGAATAAAACAAACTTCTTGTAAATTTTTGGTTTACATATTAATTCCAGTCTTCAGTCCATGACACCCGAATCCATGATTCTAAATTTTCGATGACATTGGATGTTTGGTGCTCAATGTTGTGTGTCTGCTCACTTTCATCCGATTTTGGAATGTCTACGTCGTTCTCATCGAGCCATCAACATCTTGGTGCTCTAAATTTTGAATAATGCACATCAGTTCATTAGCACGACGAGCAGCCACTCTTATAGGCCTAACTTTCATATCAGTGTGCGTGTTTACCTTTTTATGGATCTTCTCGATGTGACGATTTAGTGACTTGACGGAAGTATGATAAAGACCACACGTTTTGCATGTTCGATTTAATAGCTTCAATTTCACCGTCGGACAAAAATAATCCTAGGGCATTTGCAGGAAATCTTTGCGTGAAGAATGTAAGCGTAGAGCTAAATTGACTGGGAGATTGAGAAATTGCCCTCCATCATCCAAAACCAAGTCATCAACTGTTTGTTTTACTTTTACTGGTGGTGGAAGAAACCTGTTGTCTAGTAATCTAAATAGGCCACTTCTTGGACGACAGCATTCTATGTTTCTAGATTTTACAATTTAAAGCAAGTATTGGCTTTCACGCACGTGTTCTGAATACCATTTAAGGTCTGGAAAATCAGGAAGATTTTGTTCGCCCGACCCAACATATTTTGCAGTAACATGATAGCCATCAATTTCCATTGAACTCCATATCTCAGCTAACACTTTTCCTGCAAACTCGAAATTGGATCTTTCTAAATGTTCATTAATTGTAACGCCACGTTCATCCAAATGAGACCCAAAATGGCCATGAGGCAATATCAAACCAGCCAATTCCCGACTAAGAGGAGCCATTCTGCGCTCTACTCTGTTATACGCACTTCTGCCAGGAGCATTGGTAGCTAAAAACAATGCATCGAGATCATGTCGCTTAATGTGTTGTATAGCAAACCCTATAACTTTTTGATAACGCGGATTTCCATCTGGCCCTCCATCAACCGTCATGATTACCACGTGTTTTACCAATCCATGGTCAGTTTTAGCTCATGCTTGAAACTCTTCAAGTTCGAGAAGCGTCTGGAAATCCTGAGCATGAGTATTAGCAGTAGATGAACTATGCTTTCCACTTCGAATAGCGATGTATGTTGGTCCAGAATATCCAACGGCTTGCGGTTGTCCTAGCAAACTGGAAGTGATTTTGATACCAGCATAAACTGATGGTATTAATTTATGCCGCTCAGCGATTACCCAGTCGTGATCAGGCAAATTGATTCTATATTCCATGTGCATAAGAAGAGGTGCTTGCTTATTTTCCGCTCTTACACCAATAGGCATCCGAGCTTTATCATCTTGAGATATGAAAAATACTTGATCGGGCCCAAGTATGGATGCTATGTTCTCCAAATAATGGATTGATGTTTCAGCGAAATTGCTATCTAAGTGGCTTTTGTGGTGATCAGTCTGAGCCCGAGGCAGCTTAACAGGGACTGTCGATACATGTCTTCGTCGCTCTGCAGAATTACATTTTCTGGGAAGCAAACGAAGATATGTCCCACTTCGACTAATGTCAAATCCTATTTTACGTAATGCTTGTGTGAGTTCATCAAGAGTTTTTACACAGCGAATAGATTCCGTTCGTCTTCTATCATCTGCTGCACTCCCAAATAACGCAATATCCGCAATTGTTTTCAATAGTAATGGTTGATCGTTTTCTAGGCTACGACGTCCCACTGAATCCCTCAGGGATATTTTTTTTTTATTTCTCAATTTTCATGAGAAATATCTTCTAACTTTCTTTTCTTCTGGGCAACTACGTTTTGAATCTTCCTGTTGAAAGACTGTTTCGCTATTTTTAATTCTTCGCGCAAGTTACTAATCTGTTTATCAACTTCAACACGGCTTGGCATAGTATCTCTGGCAGAATACAAAGCATTCAAATTTTTTTCGAGTAGAGCAATAATATTCTTCATAACATCCTGAGAAGGCTTTGCTCTCGGTGGTTTATCTGTATTTTCTGTGTTTTTGCAATGCTGTTGTGATTCAACTCCTGGTTTTATGCCGTTTTCTTTTTGTTCTTTAGAATTTGAAGCTGTCTGTATAATTTGTTTTTCTTCTGCAGGCTTACAGGTACTCGTTGCCTATAAATTAAAACATTCTAATTCTAATTCTCTTATTAAGCTACAAAAACATAAATGTGTGACCAAAAAGGCTCGTTATATACACACTATAGTGAGTACATTTAATATGTCTTATTTACTTTAAATTCATCACTCACCTTGGAAAAAAAACGTAGTAGATTAGATTTATTCTTAGTCGCTGATTGCAATTCTTCTTCAATTCGCTTAGAGACAATAATATCAAGTTCCTTGTCGGACTTTGCTTGTAACTTATAATTACGCCACACTTCGTTAACTAACTTCTGCACATTTTGTACTTTTTTATTTCTATGAGATTTTTTAAAACTTTCGAACAATTTTTGGTATAACTTGGATTTGTCTATTTGAAACGACATCTTAAACAATTCAACTTTGGCGAAAGTGGATCAACGGTAACACAAACATTAACTTACTTTGCTTTGCTTACAACACGTCAAATCGTCAATCGTACCGAAACAAAACAATAGATTGGCGGAAGAAATTCAAACGTATTCATTATTTGTGGGAATCCCCGAATATGGGTTGTGTTTTCAAGCATAGACAATGTGTGGGTTGCCATATGTGTAAAAAAGTAAATAATTACTCATGATGGAATTAGTAAGGTGAACGCATTGCACAGCAGATTTTCTTTTGTTTATATATTTCTGGTTAATTTAAATTGTCAAATGTTGTTTACGTATACATATTTGTTTGTTTGTATGTGTTTTTGACAATATAAGTTAACTTTAACAAAAACAAAATGCATGTTGTTCTTGCCCTACAACAGTAACAACAGCTACTGCGCTTCCATCATGCTGACGTAATCACCATCTTGACCCTCCACCACCCATGTCATCAAAAATAAGCAAAGCTAAGATCCCCCCGCCCCCCTATAGTGCTTACGTAATACTTGAACGGCCCCTTACAGGCTCCACCTAGAAAACTTCCCATTAAACAAGAAAATTCCCAACATATGTTAGTCTAGACACAAACCATAGCAAAAATACCCAATATAGTTGAAAATACTGGGTTGTAGCATAATAGTGTTAAAAACAAGTTGTTTAATTTTTTTTCATTTAGCCCCCATCCCCCAACTTCACATTTATTACATAACATATGAATCATTGTGTCTCAAGCACGCAATATTGGTTGGCGAACACAATGTGTTTGGAAACAAGTATACAACATTTCGCTCATCAAACTCGCGTCGCAATAGGTTCATGTTAACTCGTGCAGTGTGGCATGCGGCACCGTCCTGTTGAAACCACATGTCAACCAACTCCAGTTCTTCCATTTTGGGTAAAAAGTAGGTGACCATCGAACGGTACCTTGCCCCATTGACCGTAACGTTACCGCCATCATCTTCTTTGAAGAAGTAGGCTCCAATGATGGCGCCGGCACATAAACGGTAGTGCATTTCCAGGGTTCATTGGCAGCTCTTGAACAGCCTTTGGCTGCTCTTCGGACCAAATGCGGCAATTCTGTTTAATGACGTACCTAATGAGCTACAACTGAGCCTCGTCACTGAAGACCATAAAATGGGTGTAACTTGCAAAACACATTTGTAACAGACCACGAATTTTGATAATAAAACTCAATGATTTGCAGTCATTGTTCGTTCGCAAATCTATTCATGATGAAATAGCATGGCAAACTGAGCATTTTTGACTTTGACACATGTCACAAACCACGTGTGAACTGGCAAAAACTTAACAGTACAAACCAAATGCCAAATAATAAATCACCCAATAAAATCATAGATAAAGGAAATAATAGATATAGCGCGCCCCTTGTCAACTTTGTTCACTAGGTGCTGTCCTGTACTAGTGTCACTTTCACTGAAGTTTCCCATAATTCTCATTGACGTTTATTAAAAATTGTTAGAAATTGTTCTTAAATTTAACAACATTTAAATGATTTTATATAATACCATTTGTTCCTTATATAAAAATCAATTTCAACGCCATGAGGCCGGTGTTGGTATATCTATAAGAGAAAACCCGTAACACCGCCCAAAGATGAACATGCCGGAACGCCTTTTTAATCTAGAAACTTTCCCGCGTAAAAACTGTATCAACTTCTGTGATCGCAGATGCCAAAACTGTTAGAGTGTCTGAGGACTCTCAACGAGGAATGGTAGCTGAACCGAAGAAAGAACCAATTTATTAGGACTTAGTCGGTGGTGTCATGGTTTTGCAATTCGATTACGTTTCGAAGTGATATTTTTATTGAAAATAATTTTTTCTTTTGATATGAAATTTTCGAATTTTAATGTCATATTTTTTGAAATCCCCATTTATCCCATTCATTGCTTTCAACGACATCTAGAAAATTACCCATTACACTAAAATTTCCCAAAGACTTGTGCTTCATCGGATAACCTAGGGGTGATCTTGACCTTAGGAAAAGATGTAGGAAAAATATTTCGAACTTCACACCTGTCATACTTCCCTATGAACTGACGCATTTCAGTGAGTAATGATACTTAGGAATGTATACGAGTCAAGTAGAAAAATGTCATCAACTCGCGACAAGTAAGTGCGAAAATAAACATTAGTTTTCACATAAAATGTTGACCATATTTATGATTTCCCATGAAAAAGGTGCATATTTGAAGTGAATGTACTATCTATGATTCATCTCAACTCATTCACTTATTTAAAGCATAAACGATTAAAAATGTTATAACATTTATAGGAGTTTTGTAACGTTTAAATAGTTATCTATGTAGGTTAGTTTTATTTAAACACAATTGAATGCCCCTCTTGTTGATTGATTGCCACCGCTCGACTTCGCCTTTGCCACCCTCTTCTACTCAGTATCTTCAGTTCACAAGTACGCTAGTTCGGAGCTTTCCTTTTCTTTTTTGTATAGTTCTACTTGAGTTCGAACTAACTAGTACTCTATATTATTCTTTTGAACTATTTCAAAATGTAATCATGCAACAAGTCTATTCAAGTGGAAAAATTAATTACAATTCTATGGCATAGTAAAGAAAATATGAAAAAAAAAATAATAATATAATACAATATGATTTGTAACTGCCAAGAATGATAGCTAATCCCACATTGAATATTTTGAATTGTTGAAACGTCATTTGAAAATTAAATACTACAAAAGTTAATCAAACATAAAATAATAATTTTGCATTCTTTTGTTGTTGTGCATTTTAATAATGAATTGCAGTGGATATAATGAACAGAAATATTTTGCGAAGCGATAATCTTGATTACTGCATTCATTGTCTAGTTGAGGAAACTAATAATAATTCGAATCGAGATATGTAGATCATGAATAAATGTTTGTATTTGCTTGATTGCAGTAGAGTAATTCGTGTGATTTGTTTGATTGCAGCTTGCAAAAGCTTTTTGGTCGTTGAATTGTTTGTTGTCTAAAACATTTGGTTCATTGAACCTTTTTTGTACATATTCTGTAATTAATTTCATAAACGTGTAAAATAAATTGTTCATGTACATTTTTAAAAGGTCAATTACAAGCTTTATTCGTCATGGGTAGTAGTAGTGTTGTGTTGTACGTGTACGAACCAGCTGCATGCAGAGCAAACAAAACATTCAGGTCTCGTTTGGCGCAATGATATTTGTTTTACCCCAAAAATATTTTGTTTGCTACTTAGTGCCATGATTGATGGCAAAAGTTGATACTTTTGCCGCAAATACAAAAAACTTTTATCGTAAAAGTAGTTTTTTTTCCTGTAAAAGAACTTTCATTTACCCAAAATCGTCGGAATGTGTATGTAAAAGTGTTTCCATACACGTATACACTCAAAGGTAATCACTCTCATGAATTTTTTCTCTTTTCGTTGAGAGTAACACAGTTCGTATTTACCCACTGGGTATGGGGAAAATAATGGGTAGTTACTAGAGTGTCCAAAAACCGGCATTTTTTAGAAACCGGTTTTCGGTTTGTTCGAAAAATCAAATTTTCCAGAAACCGGTTTTGGGTTTGTTCGAAAAATCAATTTTTCCAGAAACCGGTTTTGGGTTTGTTCGAAAAATCAATTTTTCCAGAAACCGGTTTTGGGTTTGTTCGAAAAATCAATTTTTCCAGAAACCGGTTTTCGCTTTTTAATTTTGGAACCGGTTTTTGTTTTCTTTAAATTAAATTACACATGTAGAATTTACAATACATTTGTTTAACAACCACTTCATATACTTATTCGTGTTGAAATCTAAAAATTTCACAACTGTACTTAATTAATTACGTTTTAATTTTAAATAAAAATTATATATATTTAAAATTTAAATGTTCGAGCGATAAGTCTATTTTAAATTATTTCATTCTTTTATATTTCGCTACCCATTGGGTAGCATCGTCGGGAAGATAAACAGAAGTAGTAATTTAAAATTAAATGAAAAAAAAATTAATGAAATTAAAAATGAAAATGAAATTTTTAATTAATAATTGTGCTTATTTTCCTGACGATGCTACCCAATGGGTAGCGAAATATTGAATAGTAAAATAATTTAAAATAGACCTAACTAAATTTTAAATATAATACGAAAGGTCGAATAAAACATCACATTTTAAAAAAATATATATCATGTGTATTTAATATAAAATTTAAAAGTTTTATTCAAATTCGCATTAAACTGATTTACTTTAAAATCGAAAATCTTATTCATATTTCAAAATGATTTTCATGTATGAAAATCTTATTAAGATTAAAACATTTAGTTATCAAATAATTTTGATGTAGAAATTTGATAAAAAAAAATGTTTTCAAAGCTTAATTAATTCTAATTAATTCTAAAGCCTTTGCCAACTAATTATTTCGCTGATAGTTTTCAGAAATAAGTTCTCCAAGGCAATAGAAGTCATAAAGGGTCTTTCAACAGAGACGCTACAAAAGTAAATCGATAGGGACAGTAAAGGACGCCATATTTTTTCCCGCTCTTTTGAGATTTCTCTTCAGTAAGGTTTGCCATTTCATCATGGAAAGATATACGAGCCAACAACGAGTCGAAATTATTAAAATTTACTACCGAAATTTGGAGTCAGTGGCCTCAACTTTAAGCGCGCTACGTCCAATTTCTGAATTTCATTTCTGGCTGAATGGCTTCGTCAATAAGCAAAATATGCGTTATTGGTCAGACAGCAATCCACACGTAATCCATGAGTCATCATTGCATCACGAAAAAATTACGGTTTGGTGCGGTTTATGGGCCGGCGGCGTCATTGGGCCGTACTTCTTCCGTGATGATCAAGACCGGCACATTACTGTGAATGCGAATCGCTACCGTTCAATGACAACCGAATATTTTTGGCCCCAATTGGATAATATGGACTTGGAGGACATGTGGTTCCAACAGGACGGCGCCACAAGCCACACAGCGAATGGAAACCAAGTTTGGTGAACGTGTTATCTCACGAAATGGCCCAGTCGATTGGCCGCCTCGGTCGTGCGATTTGACGCCGTTAGATTATTTCCTGTGGGGCTACGTCAAGTCTATGGTCGATGCCAACAAGCCAGCGACGATTGATGAACTTCGTACGAATATCGAACGTGAAATTGCAGCAGTATCGGCCGATTTATGCTTGAAACCCTTCGAAAATTGGGTTCAGCGTCTGGACTTCTGCAAGCGTGCCCGTGGTGGCCATGCAAAAGAAATCGAGTTCCATACATAATGGCATCGAACGTACTTTCACTTTTCAAAGAATTTCATTGGTATCTATTTATTGGTATCTATATATTTGTTTTATTTAAAAAAAACTTTTGTAGCGCTCTTATTGAAAAACCCGATATCTGCCAACTCCGAACTAATGACAACACAGGTGTTTGTTAGCAGAAATTAATAAAACAATAAACAGAATTCACAATCCGAAAAGAAGAATTAAACGTCCAAAGGAATATTTACTCAACGATGATTGTGCCAAATTGGGGAGTCAAATATTAGAACAGATAGGTTGAATAAAATAAATAAACAAAGGGTGGGACATATAACATTTGGAATTTGAACCCTCCGTTATTTTGAAGCAGATGGTCAATTTGATATTTCTGAAGTGACAGATTATTAGTTAATGGTAAGAAATTTACGAAATTGAGAAATTTCAAAAAATTTCGATACGATATAAATTCGATTGAAATAAAGTTTCATCCACGCCGGCTCAATTTTTGAAGCGAGTTTGTCAACCCGGGTTCTTAAAAGTACTCGTCTACGTGCTCGTCGAACTCGTACTCGTGTTCGAATAGCCATCATCATCAACTCGCAGCTATTGAAAATTTCTCCCTTTTCTTTGTGCAGAATGTGCATAAATGCCTCGGTACTAAGACTTACAAAGTTCAAATAGTCCAATCACCGAAGCCTTGTGGCCATCCGATGCGTTTTCGCTTCGCTGAATGGGCTGAAGATCGCTTGTCTGAAGACGATAATTTTTAACGAAAAATCATTTTCCAATGATGCTGATTTTCTCCTCGGGGCTACCTTAACTTACAAAATTGTCGCATTTCTGGCTCGGTAAATCCACACGTCGTGGAGGAGAAGTCGATGCATCCATACCGGGTGACTATTTGGTGCGGTTTTTGGCATGGCGGGATCATAGGCCATGAGCAAAATGAGCAAGGAGCCGCTGTAATCGACACTGGCGAGCGATACCGTGCCATGCTGAGAGGGTTTTTATTCAAAAAAGATGTAAACACAGCCAACATCTCAATCGAACTTTTGCGAACTGTGTTCGAAACGCTGCGATTTGAACCCGTCAGACTATTATCTCCGGAGCGCTGTGAAAGATAAGTGTTACGCAAACAATCCTGTGTCCATTGAGGCCTTAACAAAATTGTATATGACCCACACTTTAGTTTCCCATTACACTCCATGAAGGCATAGGCTTGTAACCTTGGGACCTGCAGTTTTGCAATGGTAACGATGTTTATAAAAGGCATAGTTTACCATTTTGTCATAAAACCCGAAACCGATTGTTAACCTGTGCCTACACTGTGCCTAATGAGTTACCTGGGTATGGGTACCCCTTTTTTGATCAAAAATATGAAAAAAATAGAAAAAATTTCTATAACTCGGAAACGGAATGTCGAATAGGAAAAAACTAATGTTTGAGGGTTTCGTATGGAAGTATGGTTGAATCGGAAATAATAATATTTTTTTAACCTCCAACCAACCTTTAACCAATTTATAACATCAGTACCTTTTCAATTTGTACGGAAGAACTATTTAAAAAAATTGGCATAATAAGAAAATCGCAAAACATAAAATAAATAAATTTTTTACCTTTAGATCGCTAAAACTTTCCCAAATATAAAATCGTTCAAACGCCCAAATGTCTATTTTTGAGGGTTTCTAATGGGTTTTGACAAAGTGGTCCCACTTGAACACAAAAATTTGTTTTGAAAAAAATCGCTAAAATAAAAATGGAATTTTTAAGGGTTTGTAAGGAATTTTAATAAAGTGGTCCAATTCGCTTGGAAGACAGATTCAAGTCAATGGGGCAGTGTAGTTACCCTGCGTAACCCATTATGATTATCATGAGGAATGGGTAGCGATCGTTTCTCGTAAAGGTTTTCTGATTATGGAGCTACTGCAACTTCTTTGCGGTAACCGAAGAACTATTAAAGGATATCTTTTTGTGTTTCGTGTAAAAATATGTTTTTTGAGTTTGGTGTTTCCATATATTGTGTGTTATAAACGTTTGCGGTTCTCTAAAATGATTATATACATATATTTGACACATAGGAAATGATATTTTTGATTTAGACACTGTTCGTGTGCCGCAATTACATTTCCCAAACAAAATTAATTTATCGGAGATTTCATTTGGACAACTTGGCTAGAGAAGATCATGGTTGAACGTATACGATGTCGTTACCTCAAATGCCGAAATCCATTATTACTATTCTTGAACTTCTTCTGCTTGTACAATTGTGGTTTTTTGATTTAGCCATAAGTCAGAAATGAGACAAATCATTGAACAATATTTTGGTCGAAAACAGTGTATCTTCTTCAGTCCTTTCACACGGTGACGATTCGGAAGGTTGGCCGGCTTCAATTATTGCACGAGTTGAGTTGAGGACTGCTATTTCCCATACTTCTTCGGAGTCGAATATGGAAGTTAGCTGGTTGGGAGTTACACGTGGAAGGACTCGAACTCGCGTCCTTTCAATTTGTATTTCAAGGCCAACGGGGTTATCATCGGGCGAAGACGGAAGAATGGTTGTCATTCACTGTAATAGACCGGAGGAGGCGGAAACAGCATCGCTCCCCACTGTAAGAAAACTACAGCCGACTCTCTCACTAATTGTAATTAAAAACGTCGTACTTGTCTGTGGCCATTTTCGGACAAATATTTCGATATTTTATATTATTCCTATTTAATTATAATACTAAAAACTACTTCTCATATTAATATAACGTTTTCAGGCGATAACAGAGATGCTATCGGCATCATTGCTCTTCTTTGTACCTGCCTGAATATCAGAGCTACATATAATCCATCTTCGTCCGACTATACGTGATATAGATTTTTGGTCAATTATGATGGTGTGTCGTTATCGGCGTCTTTATGCCAACATCACTTCGTTTCAACATTCACGCTAATTTTGTATTCTGTAAGTGGCTGGCGACGACGTCGAGTGCTTATCGATAACTTGACAACAACAAAAACAGCATTTGCCATTCTTAATGAAAAGAAGAATATTTTTCATTTGTTTATTAATTCAGTAGAATTCCTGATCATTTTAGCACCAACATGAAGTTCGAATTGGGGTTTATTGACTGTATGTATGCGCCTTAAACTACCAGAACAAGGGATGAAATAGCTGCACCGAACAGCTCACCTATTGAACGGATTATGGGACTGTTGTGTTCGAGGTAATTCACCAGATGGTAGGTTAATCATGATCTACATAACCTTTGACAGCATGAAGGATTTTGAAATTGGTAGATCATTTCCGGAGTTCTTAGCTTAATTTTTTGACGTAGAATACGTCTTACCTTACGGTATAGGGAGTCATATCAGATTGTTATTGTTGTAATCTTTATTTCATTGATTATGAGGAAACGGCGAGATAACTTTTTTTAAAATTTTTGTTGTAGGTAAATGAAGATGTTATCTTTCGTTTGATATACATTTCATATTGGTTGATATCTTCCTAATATTTAAATTTCTTAAATGAAAATTGTTTAAACACATACACTCAAACATATGTGTGGTGTTTGGTTGAGTGTTTGAGTTTGTAGCGTGAACACGAACTATGCTGCTGTTTCAGTGTGGACACAAACCTTCGGCTGTTGTTTTGATTGATGAAATATTGAAATTTCGTATATTTACTTATGTATTTAAGTGAAACAAAATGATAAATGTGAATTTGAATTTAACATGGATATATAATTATAAAAAATATAAATCAAATTGATTTGCGTCTGTTATTTATCATTTATCCTTACTCTTTTAATTTAAAAACATATTTAACCTATTTTTCGTACAATAAGCTTATGTATATTATCAAAAGTAACTATCAAATAAATAAATTCATTTGCTTATGTTATTTATCATTTATTGTTATATATGTTTTCTGTCTTATCGGATGGCGTATTCTACGTTAAACTTAATAGCCGTGTCTCTGACACAGCCTGCAGGGACAGGCCTCGGACAACTGTCTGCTGTATTTTTTTACGAATCGGCTGGACTTAGGCAACGTACCATTGCCAAGAGATGCCACTCAAAAGGGATGAGAGGATGTAGAGGTTGCGCGATGAACGAGCAAGCGTTGATGAACATTATTTGTAAACCAAGTGTTGGAATTCCATCCGATTTCGGAGATCCATTTCAATACCACATGTTCGGGAAATGTCTCAGGCACTGAACTAGATAGAGGGCGGATCAATAAGTCCGTGACTTTTTGAATGAAACACAATTTTTTTTTTAAAAAAATATTTTCCAACATAATCACCTTTTAGCTTGCGCTTAGTCCAACATTTCTGCAATTTTTGTAACCCTTTCAAAAAATACGATTTTTCGAAGTCCATAAAATATGCATTTATTTAATCAATAATTTCATCGCTGAAGCTAAATCTCTTTCCATCGAGCCATTTTTTTAGATTTGGAAATAGGAAATAGCCACTGGGGACTAAAGCAGGAGAATATGGCGGATAAGGTTCCAATTCGTAGCCCAATTGAAGTTGTTACACGATTATGTTTACGGTCAATTGAGAGCAAACGCGGTGGCACCCATCTTGCAAACAGCTTTCTTAAACCCAACTGATCATTTAAAATCGAAACCACGCTGCCATATGAAATGCGAGTGGGATCAACAATCTCACGCACTTTTACTCGTGGATTTTTTCGAAATTTTCGGGTGTATTGACCTCAATTGGCCGTCCAGAATGTTCAGTGTCATTTGTACTTGTGCGACCACAACGAAAGTCAGTAAACCACATTTTACCATTTTAATCGATGGTACAGAGTGCCCATTGTATTTATCAAGCTTTTCCTTGGTTTGATTGACGGTTTTTTTTCGCAAAAAATAATGTTTAATTAGGACTCGAAATTCACTTCATTAAATCTTTAAAAAATGCACAAGGTTGTATGTTTTGAACAGCTGTTAAACGTAAAGTAAATGACGGAACTTGCTCAAAATTTGACAGTAGTCTATTAACGGGTGGTACTTGATGTACTTGATGGTAGCATTTCACATAACTACGAGGGAAGTTCGAAAAGTCAAGAACTTATTGATCCGCCCTCGTACAATAAGGAATGCAGTCTCGTTAGAACAGCTAACTCTAACTTGTTTCTTGTTTTCTCTTCTGCCAAATTCACATCTTTTATCCAAATCCCAGGCATATACTGATTTGTTTGCGGTCAATTAAAATGGAAATCATCTAAACAAATATAATGTACTTTTAAAACTATAAACACTATTTTTAGTATGATCTATATACACGTGTATTCAATACAGATTGTGTTAATTTTTAAAACAATTATTTATGACGTTGCAAAATGGTCAACAATTAAATTTGATTTATTCAATAACTAGACATTAAAACTCACACCTGGTTATTCCCCTCGACGTAGAGTGGATTCAAGTTTCATCTCAACATTTTAATTATATCAGCTGGGTAAAGATAATTCCCAGTCATCTATCCCTATAACACCTACTAATATGGTTAGGTAGTATGTACTCGTATTGCAAGTGAGCCTTTCCATTTTGCCATAGAACGGAATTAAGTGTTAATTACACTCAATATAAAACACATTCAGATACTGTCAGTAATCAGAGATACGCTCGAATACACGTGAAAACATCACAACAATCGGCATAATTATGAATTAACGTCAATCTGAGTGTAAATATTTGAATATGATGGCGATATATCTGGGAATAAGTCGAAAAAGATGAAACAAATCTCACTTAATACAGTTGTAAATTCTAAAATTCTATATTGATATAATTTATTATCAGTTAAGAAATAATAATTTATTTTGATGCAAAAACAAATCGCAAGCTCCAAAAGTCTTTTGATTACAATAACATTTTACGATCCGGTTGTGAATGAAAACCGCTTAAATAGGTTGTATATACTTTGCAGAGTTGTATTACAGTGTCAGAGATAAACTTCGGTTTCAAAATATTTGCTTATATTTATAGAACAATTGATCATAAACATCATGTGAACGGGTGATGGTGACAACATTTAATGATGGAAATAAAAAATTGTATTTGATATTTCCTAGTAATTATGTTATAAAAATGTTCAATTTTTAACGTTATATACTTTTGGCAGATTAATATGGAGTCGACGAGTATCAGTACCAGATGCTCACTGAGGTGAACTGTGCAATGTTTAGGGTGTGGCACTCTTATCAGTGAGAGCAGATAAAACACCTATAATTTATTTCGATAAAGGTCATGACGCTAAAGGGGACATGTTGCAAATACAAATTTACATACTGGCCGATTTGCAGCAAACAGGTTCACTGACGTTGACATGACATGTTGACTGTTCTTCGTTCTTTTATTGGCTATTTTACAACCTCATAAGGTCAGATGCCTTACACATATTAATTAAACAAATATATAAATTAAACAAATAAATAAATTAAACAAACTTACAATTTTCTAAATTTATTCAAGCTCAAGACCTTTTTAATATAAAGCTTATTTATTAGATTTATATTGTTTTCAAAATAAGTCGAGCACAAAAAGTGTTTCAATGATACCAGGGCTGATTGTATAGCAATTTCGGATCTTGCCAAGATCTTCATCAGCAGACTTTTTTGGTATGCTTTTCGGTGAAATATATATATAGAAACACTCATCATATTAATGAGAATTCCTTTATACATACGTTCGAAGACTACCAAGCATTAACATTGGAAACTCCTTTTTATCATGTCGAAAAACCATTGGTTTAAAACCTGCATGATTTGTTTTTGTTTTTTCATTTCATTAGTCGGTCTGTTTTTTAAACTTACAATTTTATAAATTCATTCAAGCTCAAGACTAAAGCTTATTTATTAGTTTTATATTGTATTCAAAAAAGTCGAGCACAAAAAGTTGTCAATGATACCAGGGGGCTGATTCTCGCATTCGTATTCGAACGTGCGAGTTTTTCTACTTTTGGGATTCTCGTAGACGATATCGTATAAAATGTATACAAATTGCTAATGATAGCAATCGATAACGAACGATCATTAGAATGCAACCTTGCGAGTTTTAAGTCGCAAATACAAAAGCAAACGAAATTATTATTTACAGTAAACAGTTAAACAACAAAAGAGAAAATGTAAGTTAGAAAGTTGTATATTTAAAAAAAAAAAACATTATTACTTAACATTATGTATCTACTTTTAGGTCGAAATTAACAAAATTAAACTTTACCCAGAAACAGATTCTTGGAGAATTCATGGCAAAACATACGGACTTGGCTAGAAGTTTGTTGCCAAATAGTTCTCAGGGGAAAGCAAGGGCAAACCAACTTTGGGAACATCTTGCAGCCAAACTTAATGCTTCCGTCCCACCAATAAAAGATGCTAAAATGTGGCGCAAGGTCATGTAAATAGAAAAAAGAACTCCTTCATTTTATAACAATTTGTTTTAAGGTGTACGCTGAACAGAAACAAATGGGCAAAAGAAAAGTTGCATTCAACAAATCTTCAAAAAAAAAGAACCGGTGGTGGTCCTTATGAGGAAAAAGTTCTTTCGCTTGCAGAGGAACAGATTTTGGCTACAGCAGGTATAGAGAAGTTGCAGTTGAGGGTTTAAAAAATGTAACAAGCTTTGGATCAGTGCCAATAGAGTGTCCAGAAATAAAAAAATTGAATGGATCTCTTGAAAATATGGATGATTTGCCATGTTCGTCTCCCTGTACACTAGTAGATACTGACGAACGTCAAATCCAGTGCATGTTTTCCTCGTTTATGGGAACTGATGAGAATGTTGAGGAGGAAAACTCACAGGCAACAAAAGAAAAAAGAAAGATGTTACCAAAAATAAGCCAAACGGCAAAAGAAACCAAAACAACTTTGCTACAGAAAAATATTACATCCACAGAGTCGTACCATAAAGAAATGCTGCAAAAATTTGACACCCTTATTCAAATAAATAAACGAAACCTTGAGCTAAAGGAAAAGGAGCTCGAAGTTGCTAGCGAATTACTGAGAATAAAAAAGAAAACCCTTGAGATGAAGGAAAGGAAGCAAGAACTTCAGATGCAAATTAAAGCAATGGAGTTGTAGATTCGTAAAAAAGAATTGGAACATCTTAATATGAATTTATAAGTGTAATGGACTGAATACTACGATCTCGTTTTTATATCTTAACGTTTTTTATACTTGAATTGTTTTTTATGTTTACATTTTTTGTAGTACAAACATGCATATACTTATTTTTTGTTTTTTATTTAGTTTTAAGTGTTGAAATAAAATTAATTTGAGAAAAATTAATTATAATTATGTTGTACACAAACTTATTTTTATGTTCTCTCGGATTTTTTTTCCCAATTTTTGTTATATTTGTTTCCGATGAATCATTTACTACAGGCACTGGATACATGTCAGGGGGTTTTGTCGAACATTTTCATAACTTGGAACTTTAAAATATATGCACACATACGTTAGAAAATTGGGCTAACTTTGTTGCACTGTAACGACTTTTTTGTTATGACATAGAATTTTCCAGCGAGCCTTTAAATGCCAATTGTTCGCTCAACGATACACCTTGCCTTTGAATGAACCTCATTAAAACGCGATTCCATGGAGTTTTCCTGCGGAGTTCGATATGGTGTTAATAACCATGGCTCACATGAATATCCAGAATCGCCTAGAAAACCAACATTTAAATACAAATGTATGTAAAATTACATTTCCTTACCTAGGAGCCAACAATTCCTTAAGTTTGGCTCAAGAAGAATTCTTTCTTCTGAATTCCTCCACACAAAAGAATCATGGGCGGCTCCACCATATTTGGAATTAATTGCCAAAATTGTGTACTTGCGGTCGCATATCTATAAATATTATACACAGGTAAATAAACAATACAATCTTGCATTAATCTTTACTTACGACCATTGAATTTATGCTATGGAAGCCCTTCCTGTTGAAGAACATATGCTCATTTGGAGGCTTCTGTAATCCAAAATGTGTTCCGGCTACACACCCTACAACTGTAAATAACAGATAATTAGTAATATACAATTACATACTTAGGTATGTACGTATTTTATTTGTATACCTCCAGGAATCTTGTATTTTGCCATAAAATACTCTTTACAGTCACTACTATTTTTAGGATTGAACTGTATAAATTGGCCACAAAGCTTACGCTCTATCTCGTCTACCACACGCTTTGTTATTTTACAAATTGCACTCTGACTTACTCCAATTAAAAAGTCGTTTCCAACAGAATGTTGAAATCCTCCGGAAGCCAAGAGTGAATGTGTGGCTGCCAATTGAATTTTTGGTAGAACTGTGGTAGAAAGGTGCCCCTCAAAATTTATCTGTCCAAGAGCATTATTGAATGTTTCCTTAGTAAGTCGAAAACGTTTTTTAATCCATGGAACAAATATTATTAGCTTTATTTATACAAAAATTTTCTAAAACTTACTCATTGCTTGGTAAACCCAAGGGATCGGTACTTCCTCTAATCTTTTTCCTTATAACATTAAGGTTTTCCGTTTCATCCGAATTAGAAGATAAATAAAAGAAAAATACGGGATCCATTATTGAATTTAATTTCAATTAACTTTTTACAAAACCAACTACAAAATTTTTACACTTTAAACTTTTTTCTTTTGTAAAACCATATGTTTTTTGTTTACATTTTATTAAAATATACGTCTTTAGGTGGGTTTTTTACAACACTGGCACAATAATTCGATTCGTTTCGTGTCGAGTAATATCATTAGAATATTAGACGCTTTCGAAATTAATTTCGATCCAAATATAATTTTGATCACGACTGCGGGAATTAGCCCCCAGGGCTGTCTGTATAGCTATTTCGGATTTTGCCACGGTCTTCATCAGCAGACTTTTTTGGTATGCTTTTCAGTGCATTCATCAAAAATATATACATATATAGAAACACTCATCATAGTAATGAGAATTCGTTTATACATACGTTCAAAGACTACCAAGCAGTGATGCCAACTCTGCAGGAACGAAACGCGCCGTCGAAGTACCCAAAAAGTGCTTAAACGCGCCAAATAACGAAAACGACCAGAAAAATCTCAAAAGTGCTACAACGCGCTTAAGAAATAAGGGGATGTCCAAAAGGTACAGGCAGATTTTAACAGTTCTAGTAGGTTGTGTTATTTATTTATTTTTTTAATTTTCCTGTTAATTATATTTCCGACAATAGAGACAAATCACCATGGCAAGTTGCAGGGTCGAGCAACAGGTGCGAATGATAAAACTTTATTATCAAAATGAGTGTTCTACTCGTATTCTGGCAACGCTGCGCACTGTGCTCTCGTTTAGCGACGACACCCATTTTTGAATAAATGGGTACATCAACAAGCATTGCTGGATTTAGGACGATACCAACCATTACCAAGTGGCAATGCATATACAGAATGTCATTGTTTGGTCTAGATTGTAATCCGGCGACATCATCGGTCCGTACTTCTTCGAAGACGATGATGGCCATCAACGGAGAGGGCTACCGATCTGTGGTTCCATCAGGACGTCGCTACATGCTACGCAGCCAATGCCACAATGGACATTCTGCACGACCGATTCAAGAATTATCGCACGCAGAGGCTACGTGAACTGGTCACAGACACCGTGCGATTTGACCCACTTAGACTTCTTCTTGTGGGGTTTCCTTAAGTCGCAGATCTATGCCAATAATATCAGTGCCCTCAGACAGCATAGCCATCCTCATCGTTCAAATTTAGCCTGGTATACACCGAAGTCGCTGCAGTCATTTGAATTTCAAATAAAAGAAAAAATTCGGTGACATCTTACACGCAACTTGTTTTAACTTCCTCTCTTGGAAAATCCTTTCAGATGTTCACCCGAAGAAAACGATGTGTGTAGTGCAAATTTAATGAATGCCAGCAATGCCTGACATTTTTGTTTTTCTGTTCTATCTCTGGTTGTACACAACTGAATTCCGTCGAAAGGCTCCATGTCTTTCATATGTTTTTGTGATCTAGAATAGTTTGTTGCGTATATCGAAGTGTTTTGACGCAATCATACATTTGCTATAAATACATATTGCTTTGAACCATAGAGTAATACTTAAGAGTTTCCATTGCTCTCTTCGATGCCTCTTCATGACGACAAGGTAGTAGGCCACTTCATAGAGTTTTATTTGCTGCTGTATTTTACCAATTTTACACTTTCTTTGGACATACATAAATCAAAGCGAATGCATATTTTCGTTCAATCCAAACAACATAAAACATAATTTAGCTGTCATTAGTATCAATCATAGAATAATACATATGTACGTAGATAAACTTATTCTCTCATCTGACGTTTCATTTCACACTCTTCATCGTAGGTTTGTGGAAATGAGAGTAATTAAATTTAAAATTACTTTACACCAGGTGGAGTTACAAAATGTGTTCACTTAACTTTTTCATGTCGTTTTGGTGTAGAACTGAAAAATTTAAATATATTTTGCATATTTTTGTTGACTTTTATCGTTGGTATACATTTGTATTGTATATAACACAACTAGTTTGCCACAAAAACTCGAAATTCGGTTGTTGTTCCTTTGTTGATCGCTGTATTCTATTGCCACCATCTGGTATTATTGAACCCATATTTTCCACCATCCAATGTTTACTTTCCATCGTACCTATGACGTTTAATTTATTGAGCGAATAAAAGCTTCTATAGTATGTATTATTCTATGGTATCAATAAAGACTATTTAAAATTAGTTCCTGTCTCCTTTGCTCTCTCATTCTCCATCATCGGCCTAGTACCTTTTCGATCAGCTGTGCCATAGAAACCCCCTGCTTGAACGTCGTCATCATTGGGGGTTTAGCTACTTCTTAAAAGAGGGTTCTGCTCCCCATACGTTATTTTTGGGTGTCTCTCGACCCAAAAATTTATAAGTATTAAGCGTAATAACCAATACAAAAATAGAAGTAAACGGTCAACGATTATTAAACGATGTAATAATTCTCCTATTTATCTCCAGGCAGACGTTATTGTCCTTGTTCACGGCAGATCCAAGGTAGATAAATTCATATACCACTTCAAGATTAAATCGGATGTCGACGTTCAATTGCGGACCAAGTCGAGAGGTTTTGTCTAGTCGTTGACACCATCAATTTTGTCTAGTCCTCATTAACAAGACCCACCTTCGCCGATTCTTTTTCGATTCTTGAAAAGACTGCAGCACTAGCTTCTGGCAAATTTCATAAATTTATGCCTTTATTCTATGTGTAGAGTTTGACAACTGAAACTAATGAAACAAAAACAAAATGCCTGTTGTTGCTACCACAACGGCATCGCGACCTGCTGCAACATACGATCGTATAATTTCTTTCAAATTGAAGAGAGTTTCGTTCCACTCCGCTCTCCGCGATTCGTTCTATTTGCACTGATAGTCTAACATGAACTTCATCGAGTAATTATCCACGAAAAAGCTTCATTACTTCTTAACTGTCGAAATCTGTTTAACTCGCTACCGGTCGCTATGAAAATGTATCCGTATTTGACTTTGTCTCAAAATGTCTTAAGGAATGATAAGCAGAACACCTCCAGTCCATTAAGATAAAATCACAATTATATTTTCCCATATTTACCTTCGAAAACATCCAGCTTTATTCTATCTTATCAAAACTGTAAATTCCTTTTAACCCACCAAAATGCAATTGATGTTCGACTGACTGATAAACAGCTCGCATTACATGAAATCTTTTTATAATCGTGCGTTTATTCGAGAAGGTCAGTCCTCCATCTCAATCCATCACATTACCGAATCAATGACATCGACAAACTTAATTCGCAGTTTAAATAAAGAATATATTTACCCAGCGGCGGAAGTCGCAAGGCCTTCTACAAATAAGGCATGCGGAATGGTTCTTTTGTAATGTCTTCCTAAAATAAGGCCTGCGGAATGCATGATTTAATTGGAAAATTTCATACAAATTTTAAAATTATATTTTTTATTTAATATTTTTCAGGGTGTTTTTAAAATTTTCAATTTGAAGTTGGGCGTGGTACAACTTTCTAAGATAGATACATGCATACTTATAAATAAATATATAGAAGTGGATAATGAGTTTGTGATGAAATAAATTATTTTAATTTTATCTTTGTTTAACAAAAATAAATTAAAGTAATTGCCTTCTAAGGCCTTCCACTTTGCATGCCTTCTAAGGCCTTCGTTAGGCAATGGGGAGGGAAGGCGTTTCCTCCCAGTCTCACGCAATGTTAAAAAGAAAGGAGGAGGTAATGTGTAGGGAAGGCCTTCCGTATTTTAAAGAAGGCCTGTTTGCTCATGATTCCATGCCTTCCAGATCATGACTTCCGCCGCTGGGTAATAAGTTCTAGATTACCACATACATAGACTATTTGAGCACGTAT
Source organism: Phaonia tiefii (assembly GCA_963931995.1). Lineage (NCBI taxonomy): Eukaryota > Metazoa > Arthropoda > Insecta > Diptera > Muscidae > Phaonia > Phaonia tiefii. Next base: position 299,078,614 of record OZ008368.1, read on the forward strand.
TATCGAATTTTATAAAGAAAAATATATTATCTATCACAATGAAAGGGAATTTGGAATTATTTTCGATTATCATTCACAAATGACCTAGTTTTTGAGTTGTTAACCTTATTTACCCATCAAAAATATTTTATGACATCAACTTTTTAACATTCTTTTATAAAACTTGTTAAAAGCTTGTCGTACGTAGCGTAGCAGAAATATAGAACCGATTTCAAATATATTTGATATCATATCTATATATAAAGTATATAATATAAATGAAACCATAGAGAAATGATGTATAGAGACGCCATCTCTCTCAGTACATATTTTGATGGTATTTAGTGTGTTGTATATGGGCGGTTGCATGTTGGAAATTATTGCTTTAATAATACCAGATAGAGGCAACGGCTCAAACCATCCAACAACAAATCAGCAACGGCATTTCGATTTGTGTGTTAAAATGTTTGTGTCAATACACCACAAATATATACTAACAATAAAATATAACAAAAAAGTCCAAAATTAATTTTCAGTTTTTTAATTTTTTAAGATTTTTTTTAATTTTCACAGTTTTTCATGAAAACTATATGAAAAATGTAAGTCAACAATTTTTGTAATACCGCACCCCGAATAGTGTGAAAGGAAGTGTCGGATGACAACAATGGCGTCTCTATACATAGACTAATACTTATAGTAGACCTAATAGTTCTCTCCCCTTATCTTATTACATTTGGCCTGGTGTGATATTTACGTTCGATGTTGAAAAGAATTGCTTTACTAATACCAGATAGAGGCAATGGTTCAAAACAACGAACAAAATAACAACAACGGCATTTCGTTTTCTGTGTTGAAATTATTGTGTTAAATACACAAATATAAATAAACACAAATGTATGCTAACAATAACAGTCAATAACCAAAACGACATGAAAAATTAAAGTAAGAAGTTATTGTAATTCCACCTGGTGTATGTCACTTTTCGTCAAACATCTCTCTATCACACCGACCGTATAACGAAGAGTGTGAAAGGAAACGTCAGATGAGCAAAATATTTTCTCTAGTAAGATTTACTCTATGATCATTTCTCTATGAATGCAACTGTGTTTGTTTGTTAGTTTCTTTGTGCCTCATAGGGTGAACCAATGAACCAATCTTCTTGAAATTTCTGATAGGCTACCTCATTTCATACATTAGGACTATATTTTTGAAACCACAATATCTGCAGGACTATTGCACCACACGCCTTGAAATTTGGTATTGACTCGTCCCACAAAAACCGGGACGGTAAGTCAGGTTAGGCATAGGGCATATTCTTGCACATGAATTGTCACCGACATCGTTGGGGAAAAAGTATTGCAAATTCCACAAAAAACCCTTCTAAAATAAAACAATTTGGAACCTAATATCGCTTCAAAATAAAAATACTAACATACATTTTTTCAAAATTATAAATTTATTGGTAAGACCATCATTAACATTTATGAATGAAACACAACATCGTTCAAATGGCTTTCACGACTTGAATTCAAAATTCAGTGCAAAGAAGTGCTTGAAATATTCAATTGCTGCGAACTGTGGTGAGTTGATGTTGGTGGCTGTTCGAACTGGAAGAGCACGTACACGAGTTTTCGCTTCAAAAGTTGATCCACAAACTGCGTTGGTAGCACCCCATTTCTATCGAATTTATTTCGTAGATTTTTTACAGATTCAGTTGAAGACTCAGAACTTTGGAAGAAAGTTTTTACTATTTCCGAATTTTTGGAACGAAGGTCCTTCTTGCACGTTGCTAGATGGGGGCTAAATGAAACAAATTAAACAACTTTTTTTTAACACTATTATGCTACAACCCAGTATTATCAACTATATTGGGTACTTTTGGTTTGATTTGGGTCTAGACTAACGTGTGTTGGGAAATTTCTTGTTTAATGGGAAGTTTTCTAGGTGAAGCCTATAACCAATATTGTAGTTTTGAACAAAATAAAAAGTAAATTTAGAAAAGCCAAAGTGAAAGAAGTTTAAAAAAAGAAAATTTTCTCAAAAAAAATGTCTGCTCATAAATTTAAAAAAGGACATTTTCTTTAAAGTAAATACCTTATTTTAAAGTATGTAGTACCTTTGCTTAACAAAAGTACACTTTCTTACAAAAAGTACATTTTCTTAAAAAATTACTTTTTTACAACAAATTGCGTTTTCTTAAAAAAACCTTCTCTACCTTCTCTTGAAAGAGTACCTTTTTTGGAAAACAAAATAATTTTTCTCGAGATATGTACCTACTCATAAAAATTTACCTATTCTTGGAGAAAGGAAAAATTTTAAAAATTCCCATTTCTTGTAAAAACCCATTTCTTCATAAAAATACCTTCTCTTAAAAAAATACTTCCTTTTCTTAAAAGTACATTTTCTGAAAAATAAAATCATAACTTTTCTTTTCTTTTCTTGAGATAAGTTGCCTTTCTGAAAATAAGAAAATTTTCTTAAAAAACGTTTTCCTAAAAAAGTACCACTTCGTTTCTTCTTTTCCTAAAAGAGTACTATCTTTTCTTAAAGATCCATTTAAATTATCGTATTTTTCAACGGGCGTCTTAGGCGTGTTGGAACTAACTAGTACATATTATATAGCGAAAGGAACTTCGTTCCAACCGGGTGTCCCCTGTCACCTCATGTGATTTTTTTCAAGCGTAAAGCGACGCATTTCGTAATTTTTAACCTTCAACTAATAATCTGTCACTTCACAAATGTCAAATTGGCCATCTGCTTCGATATACCAGGCGGTTTGAAATTCCAAATTGTACACGGCTCACCCTATAACTCAAAAACCAAATCATTTTCGTTTCTGGTGAAAAATAAAAAAACTCATCGATTTTTCTAGAAACCGCACAACAAACACACATGCATCCCATTTCCGATAGATATTTTTCCCCCATAAATATCAACATTACTTTCTCCTTAAAACCTTTCATGTAATAATATAATGAGATAAATGTAATCTTTCATCGGTTCCTAACGTGAGAAAATCTTTTCAATAGAATTTTGGGACTAAAATCTCGGTGTGTTTGTGTGTGTAGCGTGTAACGCAAGAAGTGTCAACTTCTTTGTTCTCCTTAAATTTACATTTTACCTGTTCTACAGGTTGAAGGAAATGCAGGATTTTATTTCAACTTCCCCCATGGATAATTGTCACGCATTTGATGCTGCGACGATAACAGTTAAGAGCGTGGGAAAAGTCGACAAAGTCTTTAAAGAAGCCGAGAGAAATGTAAAACAGTAGAGACTGGGAGATTAATTAGGAGCCGCCGCTCGCTGCATCGTTCTAAAAGATGATGAAGATAAAATAAACATTAGTTACAAATTATATTATTATTTTGATTTTTTAATTTGTATTGGATTTTAATTTGCATTACTTTATCTAATGCAAAAGCAAACGAATTACCATTGTTCGCAATGTCAATTAAGCAATTTTGAATTTACATTAGCTCAGGCAATGCAAATGCAGGTTGTGAAATCGGATGTCATTGTAATGAAATATGGAAATGCCTTTAATTATTTTGAATTTGTTTGACTGCTGGCAATTCAATTTTAAAGTGTTTTATATGTAGAGGTTTGTGACTTTGATAGGTATTGCCTCATAGTACTTTCAAATTCATAAACCTGTAAATATAAAATATTTGACAACCATTACTGCCAGATATGAAGGAAATACTTTGAAAATTTGTACAATTGCCAAATTCAAATTACATTACAAATTATGTATTATGTATCATATAATTAATTTGTCCCATGTATGCTCTTCCCTCAACACAAATTACAGTTTTTTTTTTCAAAACATGGTAGCTATGTTCACGTACTCAAAAATTTATATAAATATTTTGAAATTTGTGCATTTGTGCAAATTTCTTTCGACGGCGGTCACCTCGCTTAGTGACGGCGACACTATCGAGTATTTAGCTATGAACAGCTTCTCATAAGACCGTTCGGAACCGGTGTAAATCTGTAGGACTTAATCAGTAAGTGTAAAACTAGAACGCGCACAGCTCACTGGTTTGTGGAAGTTCTCCCTAATCCCTTCATGGGATGTAACGGGATACCATTTATATATTTATTATTTTGAAATTTGTACTATTTTTTACTGGAAGTCGTCCGCTTCCCTCCAGTTCGCTGACGAATTCGCCGATTCACAGTTTATAGCAGTAGTACCGCGTCAATATACTTTCAATGTATGTAGTTAACTGTCAAATTTAACATATGAATGTCAAAGGAAGGGGTCAACTGCCATCCTCTACATTATCAATGTTGAAATTTGTACTATTTTTTACTGAAAGCCATTCGCTTGCCTCCAGTTCGCTTATGAATTCGCCGACCCGCAGATTATAGCAGTAGTTCCGCGTCAATCTACTTTCATTGTATGTAGTTAACTGGAAAATTTAACATGTGGATGTCAAAGGAAGGGGTCAATCGTCACCCTCTGCATTACTTTCCACCAGACACTTCGTTGATGATAACACAGTGCAACACGAAAATATATAACCATATACGGACACCACTACGTGGTAAAAAACCAAAACGAAAAAGACCCGTGTCTCCCAGTTTTGCCCAAAGTCATGGATTTTTTTTTATGGGCCCCCAAAGATTTGGGGCCTCGGTGTCATTTTTGCAAAAAATTATCATCTTGTCAGGCTCATATCTTGCAAACCGTTCGGAATTTTGATTTACTCTCTAAGAGAATGTTGTAGCTCTTATCATAAAGAACAAAAATTGTCAGCATATAAAATCGAAAAAAAATTCATATTCAAGGTCAAAATCGCAAAAAACGTTAAAAAATTCAATTTGTTAACCTTTTTCTCCCCCTTTTCAGGTCTATAGGTAGCAAACCGTTCAAAATTCAAGGAAATAATCAACTACAAAAATGTACCTAAGATCTCAATAAACAACTTTCTAGAACATATGAACTTCCTAAGAATGATTCTTAACACCGTTTATTTCAACATTGAGATACTATGCCATCTCACCAACCGCAGTAGCACAGGCAAAGCAGTAAGGTCAGCACAAGGGACGCAGCACACAATATAAAAGCGACACGACGCTCACATCGTGACCTATTTTGGGGGTACTGCTTTGCAGTTAGAGGGTAAATTTATGGTATTAAAGATATGCAAGCAGCTAAGCTGCAGTATGTAAGCATATTAAGGTAGATTAAGATAGTTCTAAAAATATTGTTTAATGTATAGAAAGTAGAAGTATTGAAAGATTAATGTTAGATTGTAAGTTATTTTCTATCAGATGTTTTAAGTACGAATAAAATCACAATTTGAAAATGAAAAAAATGAAAATCACATCGTGGTGTGAAAATATTGATTTATTTTCATCAAATCAATATTCATTTATTTATTCAAATTATTTTCATCAAAATTATTTTTATTATGATTTATTTATTCAAAAAATTTTCAGAAAATCAGAAAAAAAAAGTTCTCCAAGATTTCGAAAGGCAAGAGTTACAACTTTCCCTCAGAGACTAAATCAAAATTCCGAACGGTTTGCAAGATATGAGCCTGACAAAATGATAACTTTTTTGCAAAAATGACACCGAGGCCCCAAATCTTTGGAGGCCCATAGGAAAAAGTGCATGACTTTAGGCAAAACTGGGAGACACGGGTCTTTTTTTTGTCTTTTATCACGTAGTGGTGTCCGTATATAGTTAAATTTTTTCGTGTTGCACTGTGTAATTAACCAAGGATTTTGCTAGTGTGATAGAATGTAGCACTTCGTTAGGGCATATGAACCACCAGCTAGAGTTGTGTAGTTCATGAGGATGATTTATTTGCTATTTAGTATATGGATGATTTATTTGCTATTTAGTTTTACCGTGTTAAGGTGTTGCCAGTTCACATGTGATTCGTGGCTTGTGTCAAATGCAAAAATGTTCAATTTATCTTGCCGATTGATCATGAGTAGACTTACAAAGGAACAGACTTCCGTTTGCGTTTTATTATCAAAATTCGTGCTCTGTGAAAAATGTGTTTTGCAAGTTACGTCCAGTTTATGAACGTCATAATTGTTCCACCTAGCAGGCTATTCAAGCCACTGTGACCAAATTGAGCACAAGTTTCACCCTATTAGACATCAATCCACCAACTCGTAGCCGTAGAGTGCGTACCGTACCGAGGAGAATATTGCTGCTGTAACCGCCAGTGTTAATGAAGACAGCGATATGTCCATCCTTCACCGATCGTAGCAATTGGGTTTATGTTAATCAACCACCTGGAAATTTTTAAGTAATGCCCTAGATCTAAATCCATACAAAATACAGCTGGTACAGGAGCTGAAGCCGGGCGACCTACTGCATCGTCGTCTTTTCGGTGAATGGGCCTTAGAGAATCTGGAAGATACCATTTTTCGAAAAATTGTCTTAAGGGACAAGTCACATTTTTGGCTCAATTGGTACGTCAATAAACAGAATTGCCGAATTTGGTCCGAAGAGCAGTCAGAGGCTGTTTAAGAGCTGTCAATGCACCCACCCAGCGAAATCCACGAAATCGATGCGGTTTATGGCCCGGCGGCTTCATTTTACTGTACTTTTTCAATGATGATGGCCAATGGAGCAAGGTAGCGTTCGACGATCATGGACTGTTTTTTGGACTTGGTTGACATGTGGTTTCAACCGGACGGTGCCACATTCACACTGCATGTGATACCATGAACCAATTGAGAGGTGAGTTTGGTGAGCAATTATTCTCACGTTGCGGCGCTGTCAATTGGACGCCTCGTACCTGCGTTTTGACCCCACTAGTCTCTCGTCTACAGGGAGATGCCATCCACGGTTGCTGCCTTGGAAGTAGAGTGTCCAAAATCGAAACCGAAAAACCGGGGAAACCGGTTAATCAGGTGTTTTGCCATTAAACGTTTGCCGGTTTTTTTTAAAAACGTAATTTTCGAACAAACCAATTTCGAAAACGTAACTGACACTAGCCCGGTCATCAAAAATGCTATACCACGGAAAAATACAACTCTGTGATATAGATTAAAACTCACCTCAAAGCACTGCTACAATGCGAATATGCACATGGCACAGCTGATGGAAAAGCCACTAGGGAAATGCTGTAGAATGAGAAACCAAAGCAGACATACAGATTATAGACCATGCAGCAAACAAGTTTAAAAGTGTTTGATTGATACTAATGGCAGCTAAATTATGTTTGCCTCGAACGAAAATATGCAGTCCCTTTTATTTCTGTCTGTACTATGCCAACCAAAGAGTAAATTGCAAAAGCAACTCGAACTCGATGAAATGGCCTACTACCTCGTCGTCATTAAGAGAACAAGACGAGAGGCATAGAAGCTCTTTTCTATTGATCTGTGGTATGCAAGAGGAAAAGAAGAACATGATCAACTACCAGATCAACAATTGAGCGTCTAGTGGAAAAAATTGAATCCACAGGCACAGTACAAAGTGTTCCCGTGCCAGTGAGACAAAGAAGCGCCCGTAGTGTCGAGAATATTGCTGCCGCTGAGGCTTCAGTTGAAGAAAGCCCAAATGTGTCTCTCACACGTCGTTCTCAAGCGTTGGGCATCTCTGTGACGTCGTTGTGGCGAATTTTGCGAAAAGATCTTGGCCTACATCCTTACAAGATCAAATTGACGCAAGAACTGAAGCCGCTTGACCACCATAAGCGTCGTAGGTTCGTGAATTGGGCTGAGCAACAACTTGAAAATGATTCGGATTTTCATCGGAAAATCATCTTCAGCGATGAGGCTCATTTCTGGCTGAATGGCTTCGTCAATAAGCAAAATATGCGTTATTGGTCAGACAGCAATCCACACGTAATCCATGAGTCATCATTGCATCCCGAAAAAATTACTGTTTGGTGCGATTATGGGCCGGCGGCGTCATTGGGCCGTACTTCTTCCGTGATGATCAAGACCGGCACATTACTGTGAATGCGAATCGCTACCGTTCAATGATAACCGAATATTTTTGGTCCCAATTGGATAATATGGACTTGGAGGACATGTGGTTCTAACAGGACGGCGCCACAAGCCACACAGCGAATGCCACAATCAATTTATTGGAAACCAAGTTTGGTGAACGTGTTATCTCACGAAATGGCCTAGTCGATTGGCCGCCTCGGTCGTGCGATTTGACGCCGTTAGATTATTTCCTGTGGGGCTACGTCAAGTCTATGGTCTATGCCAACAAGCCAGAGACGATTGATGAACTTCGTATGAATATCCAACGTGAAATTGCAGCAGTATCGGCCGATTTATGCTTGAAACCCGTCGAAAATTGGGTTCAGCGTCTGGACTTCTGCAAGCGTGCCCGTGGTGGCCATGCAAAAGAAATCGAGTTCCATACATAATGGCATCGAACGTACTTTCACAGGCATAAAGAATTTCATTGGTATCTAAAACCGGTTTTGTTTTATTTAAAAAAAACTTTTGTAGCGCTCTTATTGAAAAACCCGTTACATTAACTAAGACTAACAAAATCGGTCATTAATGTCAAATTCAAACCGAAAACGGAACAGGGCAACTTTAAGGGCCACTGTCCAATTTTTTTTTTTTGTGTAAAACACGTTGTTTTAAGTAAAAAATTTCAAATAAAGAATTGTGGGAAACCCCTATTTTCGGAGTTATGGCCCCCAAATTTCGGCAGGCAAAAAAAATTTTAAAAACCGTGTGGCCGTGTGGTAGACCTTTTTGAAAATCGTTAAATGTATAAAATAAAAAAAAAATACCTTTAGTCGATGTGTGGCAAAATCAGAAAAATCGCTCGATTTTTTTTAAACAAAATAGTATTTTTCTGGATGTTTCTGGACCATAACCAACCCCATGGTCACTGTGCCTACAAAAGTGAACTTATATGGACTTACAGACGACCCACGAAAAAAAAGGATTTTTTTAAAATATTTTTATTTTTTGAAAATAGTTTTTTATTTTTTATCGGGAAAAAATTATTTTAAAAAAATTGCGCTATTTTTTTAAAATAATGTTTTATTTATCTGTTTTCGTGAACTTTGACCCTTGATATCTTCGGTCATTAATGGGTTAAAGGAACAAATGATATCTTATTTTTTACCTTAATGTCTAAGCTATACAATTACGGGTGAAAATATGTATGTTGTGTACTATTCTGAGATAATAGGTTTTTTCCTCAAAAAGTGGGGTTATAAAAGTTGAATATTGGTTGAATATCGCAACGGGTTAATAAATCTTCAAAAACTGATTTTTTGAACAAACCGTAAACCGGGTTTAAAAAAATGCCGGTTTTTTGGACACTCTACTTGGCAGACAAACAACATTACACGTGTCATTGGTGAAATACCAAAATTGACAAAATTGAAAACCGAAAACCAGTTCTTCAAAAACTGACTTTTCGAACAAACCGAAAACCGGGTTTAAAAAAATGCCGGTGTTTTTGGACACTTTACTTGAAAGACAACATTACACGTGTTATTGGTGAAATACCGGCCGAAGCGTTGGAAAAAGTGCGCCAAAATTGGACTGTCAGAATGGGCCACGTGAGCGTAGACACAAGTCTACCACCAGTTCTAATAAACTAGCATCTTCATTGGTGACAATTAAACCGCGATTTCGCTAGTGAGAAATTAAATGGAAATTAGGTTGTATTAATTGTATTGTAATAGTAATTTACTAGAAAATGTATATACATTAGGGTTGGTCAAATTGTTGGGGTGAGAAAAAATGCAAAAGGCGTGTAGCAAAAACAAAATGTACACAAAATTCTTAGAAAATTACCCTAAGATCACAGGGGTCTAAAACTAAAACCTGGCTCCCGCCGAGAGACATAAAGCTTCCAGTTTGAAGAATTTAATAAAACTGTTAATTTAAAACCAAACCATCATATACTTATAATTTTAATTGGCGCTTGTTTTAAACTACATTTTATTACCTTTAAGAATCTGGTTCCATTTTGTAACAATTGTTGCTAATAATCAGTGTTTTAGGAAAGTTTGATCAAAAGAGTGTCGAAAAGTTATTATCAACTTAAAACTACTGCCATATTAGTATTATTATTCCATGAATTTGCAAATTAACACCTGAAGTTAAAAAAGTTGTACTTTTACTGAATGTTCAACAACATAACAAACTTAAGATTTGAGTTAGTTTTCAAAAAAGATTTCTAAAATTCGGCTTGAAAGGATGAGGAAGAACTTAGCCCAGCATTAATGAAACATGTTGCATTTTTTGCATATAGCCGCATTTTCTAAAAGAAAAACACGCGTTTTTAAAAAATTTTCAAATGTGGATTTTTATGCAGAGTTTGTATTTACCCACCCATATGTAACCCATACACATCGTTATGGGGAATGTGTAATGAACGTTTACCCATTATTCATAGGGTATGGGGAAAATAATGGGTAGCTACCCACGAAAATGAGGAATTACCCATTACCCTCAGGGCAATGGGGAAAATAATGGGTAGCTACCCACGACAATGGGTAATGGGTTCCACAGGGTAACCCTCCCCATTTTTGATCGTAAATATGAAAATTAGGGAAAATCTCTATATCTCGGACACGGAGCGTCCAATCGAAAAAATGGCCAACTTTTGCTAGTTCCAATTCGTATGGAACATTTTTTTGTGAAAAATCGGCAAAATAAGAAAATCGCTAAAATAAAAAGTGGCTATAACTCGAAAACGGTGCGTCCAATCGAAAAAATAATAAAAATTTTGCATCCTTTGGAGGCTTTAACCAATGGGTGTATCCAATATATGGCATCACTTTTTTTTTTAAATCGCTAAAAATAAAATTTTTCAAACAACAAATAATCGCCAAAACGGCCTCGTGTTTATATCTCGGAAACGGAGCGTCCAACCGAAAAAATAACCAATTTTTGCGAGTTTCTATGGGGTTTTCATAAAGTGGTTCAATTCGTAGGGAAGATTTTTTTTTCGAAAAATCTCCAAAATAAGAAAATCGCTGAAAAAAAGGTGGCTATCAATCGAAGTGATGCCATATTAGAGACGCCCATTGGTTAAAGCCTTCTATGGAGGTAAAATTTTCATTATTTTTTCGATTGGACGCACCGTTTTCGAGTTATAGCCACCTTTTTTTTCAGCAATTTTCTTATTTTGGTGATTTTTCGAAAAAAAATTCTTCCCTACGAATTGAACCACTTTATGAAAACCCCTTAGAAACCAGCAAAAATTAGTTATTTTTTCGATTGGACGCTCCGTTTCCGAGATATAAACATGAGGGCGTTTTAGCGATTTTTGTTTGAAAAAATTTATTTTTTAGCGATTTAAAAAAAGTGATGGCATATTGGAGACACCCATTGGTTAAAGCCTCTGACGTAGGTAAAATTTTTATTATTTTTTGATTGGACGCACCGTTTTCGAGTTATAGCCACTTTTTTATTTTAGCGATTTACTTATTTTGGCGATTTTTCGAAAAACAAGTGTTTCATATGAAAACCCCTTAAAACCACCAAAAATTGGATATTTTTTCGATTGGACGCTCCCATTCCGATATATTGAGATTTTCCTAATTTTTTTCATATTTGCGATCAAAAATGGGGATCGTCGTGGGTAGCTAACTATTATTTACCCCATTTCCCTGAGGGTAATGGGTAATCATGATGAATAATTCCCCATTGTCGTGGGTATCTACCCATTATTTTCCCCATTACCCTGAGGGTAATTGGTAATCGTGATGAGTAATTCCTCATTTTCGTGGGTAGATACCCATTATTTTCCCCATACCCTTTGGGTAATGGGTAAACGATCGCTACCCATTCCCGGCGGCAATAATAATCGATTACCCTGGGTAACCCAGGGTAACTCATTACCCACGAAATACGAACCCTGTTTTTATGTATCTCGGCGGTAGCCAGGTTTTGATTTTAGAACCATAGTTTCTTGGGGAAGTTTTCTCAGAATTCTTCGTAGATTACGTTTTGGATATACGCCTTTTAACAAAAACAATTGACCCAACCTAATATACATACATAAATATAATACAAAATTAGAATTATAAATATAAATCAGAATTAGAAAAGGGGCCCATGATCAAATCAAATAAAAAGCACATGTCCTTAAAGACTTTTAGACTCAACAATAATGTAATGGAATTTAATAACAAATCATTGTGTGATTTTGATGGTGCGCACGAAATATATTCCATTTGTTTATTTACAAGAATTGTGGCTGAAAGGCGCTCTCTCCTCTTGAACGTGGTGGTTCGTATCTGCCTTACCATGGCATTACCAATGGGAAATGGTTATAAACTCCAGCTGAACTGGATGGTAGTTATTCGACATTTTTAACTGGAAAAATACGCAAACAGACTTAATATATTTGACGCATGCCGAAATATGTATGTAGTATATTGATTTGGAAAATATATATTATTCAATAGAAACAAGAAAATAAATCAAAAGTGATAACAGCGAATGATATTTCCACGAATGGTTATTTTCCACGAATGTTGGTTTTCTTTTTTAGGTTCGCTCTTCCGGCACTCCGCTGTGATCTGCTCGCGCTCTGCTGCCCACATCACAACTTTCCACTATAGAATATTCTTTTTATTTTTTTGCTCTGCTTTTTATATTGATATGCATGTTTTGCTTGAATATTAGGGTGTCCCGTCGGGCAAGAGAAAAATCAAAAAAATAAAAATCAACTAATTACGAGAAAAATTTAAAATACTTTGAAATTTAGGTTGAAAAATAGTACGACCTAATCGGACTAATATGCATGCATATGATTAATTGGAGACCCCAATTATAATTATGGTGAAACTAAAATAGTAAACCTATTATTTTTGGGCAGAAAATAATCAAATATACAGTACCTATACAGTATTTTCTGGGAACATATGAATAATACTAATAATGTAATAGGAATCATATTTCAAGTCCAAATACGATACAAGTACATATGTTTTTTTTCTTCTTTAGGTATATTATGGCTTTATTATAAATAATTTGTCTCTAATTCTTCGACCTTTATTTTATTAATTATTCTCGACTAATTATTCCAGCTTAAGGTCTCTTCAGATTTCATACAACTTTTTGTCTTTTCGATATTTCGATTTCCTTTGGAAATCTTCTTCAGGAAATATATTCGATTTCCTTTGGAAATCTTCTTCAGGAAATATCGAAAAGACAAAAAGTTGTATGAAATCTGAAGAGACCTTAATCTGAAATAATTAGTCGAGAATAATTTATTATAAATAACAAATATTCCCATTATTTATGACACGATTTCATTCACGGGGCTGCCGCGGCTGGCTTCGCCGCAGCAGCTCATCCTGTCAGTCCAATTTTCAAGACGTTGTTGACGGTTCCGACCAAGATTAGCGTATTTCGAAAGCTAACTCCATTAACTCACGCTAACCAAGAACCATTAAATAACCGTTTTCTTTGCAACTTAGCAATCGATAATCGCTTGCTTGTAACCAAAACTGATAAACTGATGATTAATATTTAACCTCATTATAAACTGGTGTACAATTTGATGCAACACTGCTAAGTACCAAAAATTGCAACTATAATAAACCCAAATAAAAACGATGCACTAAAGTAGACAGTGGCCGTCGGTGGTGCAATGATAGTGTGCGCGGGTCTTGTGCATGAGAACGTGGATTCGATCCCTGCTCTGACCACCTTAAATATATTTCAACGGCGGTCAACTCGCTTATTGACGGCGACACTATCGAGTATTTAGCCATGAAAAACCTTCTCAAAATACCGTTCGGAACCGGGGTAAAATTGTAGGACCCAATCAGTGAGTGTAAAACTAGAACTCGTAAAGCTCACTGGTTTGTGTGGAGCTCACCCTAATCCCTTCATGGGATGTAACGGGAAACCATTTATTTATTTAAAGTAGACAGTCGGAATTCCTCTTCACTCGAATGTCAACAAACAAAAAGAATGAAGCCTTAGGCTCAATTTTTGACTGGTTATTTAAATTGGTGATCAGTTGATTTTGATTTATGTTTGATCTAACTTTCAACACGAAAAGAGTTTTTCAGTGCTTTGTCAAATAATCTTACTACCATGTGGCAACAGTGGCAAATGCTACGAAAACTAATCGGTATCCATACATTTATCGGCTAATCATTACAATGCATCGAACTGATGCCATTTGCAAATCAAAAGTGAAGTGATAAAATACAAAATATTTAATGAAATTGGAAAATATTTGAGCAGAAATATAGTTCTAACTGCACTACGAGATAAATGACACGTTTTTATTATTATTTCAACCACGGTGGTGATTATAATTGTTCACATTAACAATTAAAGAAGCTTTGAGGTTGTTCTTCTTGGTGTTTTCTGTCACAATCATATGGTCACTTGATCATAGTTTAAATGCCCAACTTCGGCTGTTTAAACAGCATTCAAATATTAACCTAAAAAATGAATTCCGAGTTTAAATTATGTTTGATCATTGATCAAAGATGACTTTCCACTCAAAAATTAGGCCTTAATCATTCTTCGCGCTCTCTCTCTCTCTCTCTCTCTCTTAGGCAAAAGACGGCAAAGATTAGAGATCGAGGTCACCGCAAAACCAACATGTATGATCAGATTTAAGCTCTATTTAAACCATTAGATTTGTACAAATGCTTTGCAGAACGAAAATGGACTAAAACTCTGTTTTTGTTTATATCCTTTTCACACTAGGCCACATCTTACATCTTCAATCAATTTGCCAAAGATGTTAACATTTCCCCATACAAATTTGACACTTTGTGAGTTCGACATCTTCCAAAATCTTTGAAAAATGTTCCTATCCCATTTCGTTTCACCCCACATCTTTCGATAATTTTGAGTCCATCACTAGGAAAATATTAAAAAAATTACAGAAATTCAAAAACAAATCCAAGATACATTTATATCAGGTGGTAGCGCTTGAACAGCTGATTTAAATATTTTCAAATCCTTGCCTCAATTGACTTTTAAATTCATATGTATTTTGTTTTTATACTTTTTTTGCTTTTTTGTATTGCAATTGTATAACAAATTTGCTCTGAATTTGGCAGTGCAATGAAACTAAACATATATAAAAAAGCTATTGTCCAGTCGCAATAACACCCCCTGACATGAATACATCTTGACGAAATAAATGTAGAAAAAACCAATTGTAATAAATATGAAATGTTAAAAAATAAACGTTTCATGAATGTCATTCTCCATATGTTTCGTGTCCGGGGTCCCAATAGACTACAATTGCTTGCAATAGTTAAATTTCATTTATTTTTGATCACAAAAATTTGGCCACAGCGATGTGGCATTTAATAAATGAATATTACAAAATGTCAGATGGAAGATGTAAGATGTTGCAAGTGTGAACGGATGTTTCATTTTTTCAACATCTCCCAAGCGTTCCCCCAAAATGTACGCTAGTGGGAAAATGCTATTAGAGAATCGTATGCTCATTTTTCATTTTCTTTACTCTATATGAAACAGAAGATGCAAAAATAACTTAACGCATATTTTCTTCTACTACTCACCTGTTTTATTATTTTTTGATGTGTTAATCACACAGATTGTCCGACAGCGATCACACATTGTTTGCCGTTAAACTCCTCCGAAACGGCTGGGCCGATTTGTATGAAATTTTGTGTGCATATCGGGTAGGTCTCAGAATCGGCCAACATCTATTTTTTATACCCCTAAATGAGAAGGGTGACTCACCCCTATATAGAACACAGATTTGTCCGACTGCGAAACACAGATTGTCAAACTGCGAAAAAACACACACACTTGAAATAGCGGCAGCGAATAGTTGTATTGTGTGGGTGCAAATCACTCTCAGAGCAAAGAGAATAATGACGTGGTTATTGGTATATAAAAATGAGATAGAAAGAGAGCAACGAAAATTGTGTAGCGTATGTACGAACATAACAATAGTCGTGGTTTGGTTACAAGCAAGCGATTGTCGCTTGCTAAGCTGCAAAGAAAACGGCAATTTAGCGATAAGTCATTTTATTCATAAGTATGAATAAGGGTTGAAAACGGTAAAAGATGTCAAAAAAAATTTGTTTAAACTTAGCGAAAATGATTCTCGTCGCTAACTTCTCTAAGTCTTCGCTAAGTGCTTCAAACAAAACAAGCGAATACATAAGCAAGCGGTGTAACCAAAACACGCTTAATGTATGTATGTACAAGTGTCTGTTGCTTAGCATTCTCTTTGTTTTTTGTGGGAATAAATAAAAAAGTATTAAGCAAGAAAATATTGACACTTGTCTTTAAATATTTTTAAGTGTTATTAAGTATTAATATTATTTAATTGAAACGTCATCATATGATTGAACGCCCTTTTAAATTCTTTATATTAACTTCACCTGTCTGTATGCATGTATGCCGAAAAAATTTTGGATTGATTTTTAACCCTTTTCCCGTGATCCAATCGGGCTGAAACTTCGCAGGCAAACTAATGGCGACGACAAAAATAAACTATAAAATATGGACGGGATTGGATAAAGGGGCGTGGTACCTCCCATACAAATCACAAATTAAAAAGCCATTATTTTTGATCCTGTTACCGGTATTTGAACAAAATTGGGTATGTTTGTTAGATGTACATATTCTAAGAACTGCTACATATATGCGCGGGATTGGACAAAGGGGAGTGGTCATATATAAAGAATTTATAGTCAAAACTATGTTTTTTACGGGTTGGTTTTTTATTATTGTGAAAGGGAAGTCAAATAAAATGTGGGTGCGGAACACTCTCAGAGCAAAGAGAGTAACGATGTATTATACGTATATAAAAATGAGATAGCAAGAGAGCAACGAAAATTTTGTGAATTTATGTAGCGTATGCACGAATATAACAATGTATGCATTTATATACAAGTGTCTGTTGCTTTGCATTCTTAGATTTTTGTGGAAATAATACAAAAAGTATTGAGCGAGAAAATATATATAGTATTAATATTATTTAAATGTAACGTCATCATATGATTGAACGCTGTTTTTTATTTTCCAATGCAACATTTACTAATGTGTTCACAGAAATCGAACAGGTACCGTGTAGCAAAAAGGTGTTAACACATCGCCCGTGAGTTCGAACACTCATTGGATTTTTTTTATGCTTCTATTGTTACTTTTGTAAGGAATACAACCCTGATCGAATGGAGAACATACAACTTTTGAAAGATAAAGACCTTTCGCATTTGGTTTCAGTTATTCCATGTTCTCTCATTATAAAGTAAATTTTGACAGATCGAATTGAATTACACTCATTAAAGCTGTCGTTGTCGAAATTCGACTAGTATTAATTTCGACGTAAAATCGATTTCTAGGGCCGGAAATAGGGAAAACAGCTGAGTTCGTTCATGTGTTTTAATTTTTTTTTAAAAAAACTTTCACATCCTTCATATTCGTAGTCAACCCCGGCCTCTACCTATGTAGACCTTATACCATGGGTACCCAATCAGACTTTAACTCTCATGTGCTGTTGTAAATTTTCCTTTAACTGCTATTCATATTGTCGACATTAATTGGCAGTACTATCAGATAACAATTTTTTTTTACCTTAAGCCATAAAACAAATATTTATGTAGCCCCAGCCATTTTCTTAACTGGTTTGGGTTTTTATACTGGGTAATATTTTATTGATGCTATATTAACGATACGATAAGACGATACGACACGTCCACGCTACGTTGTAGGTACATAGTTGTTATTGTCATGGGTAGAGAAAGGTTAATGTAATTAACTTTCAATTTGTTAAAAGCCGATTGTAAGAAATAATTATGGTATTAAAATGTGTCGTAGGTATTATCACTTAATGTATACTAGATGGTTATTATAATATAAAACTTTAGATTGTTATGTAGTTAATTAGTGGCAATGACGTCATATCAATAGAAATCGGATTTGGGCGATCTAATAATACTGTCCGTCTAATGTTCAATATAAGTACATACACAGTTGATATACTTAGGGCCGGTATTATACTGTACACAAAGAGACGAAAATGTACTTAAGTTTTAAAAATCGTTTTATATTAGAACACATGATCTATGATTATCCCTTAAGTTGTTCAGTAGTATGAAAATTGATTCTTGTTTACAAAAATATGACTGAAACACGAAAATATAAAATATTCAAATGTTAAAAACCAGAATGAACTAGATTCAAACTTTGAAGTTAGCTACATGGGAACCAGAACGCGCATTGAAAGTAGCGTTATCTTCCGTATTCTATACTAATTTTCATTAAGCTTTGGCACCAAAAACCAAAATTTTTCAGTGCTAAATATTATGCAATTTTGGGACATGGGACTCTCCTTGGAGGTCGAAAGTTTCTGATAGCCATTCTCTTGGGAGTGACCAGAAATGATTCCTTCATTGGGCAGTGCAAGCAGCTCACTACTTACATGCAGTATTTCCTGGGCAATGGCTATATCTGAAACCTACGTTAGCTAGCTAAAGTGAGAAAGCGAAACGAATGAGCGGCCTGGCCTGATAGGTTATGGGAGGGATTAACAACAATATTTGTCCAAGGACCCCCTCATACATTCGCTATAGTGACAAGGACCCCCACTAATTCCTAAACCTAAAGCGAGAAATGTTCTAGATGCCTACCATAAACTCCCGATAAGTTAAATATAATAATAAAATGGAAAAATATTTAAAATTACAAAGGCAACACAGTTCGAAAATTTAATAAAAGATCTGGAGAAAACTCCAAGCCTTGCGAATATAAAGATCATAAAACTTGATATATGGTTGGTTAAATAACTACATCTGACCTTTGAATTATACATTTTCTTTGTATACGAGGGCATTTTTTTGTTCTTCATTACTAGAACTTGAACTTAGATCAAGAAAAAAATAAAAATTGAAGAAAATTTTCTTTACACGTTAGGGATTACACTTTTTGGTAGTAAATTATTGATACACAGGCATCACTCACTGGCCGCGACGTCTTACCAGGTACGGATTTTACATTGATGTGACAACGCCGGCGTAAACAGGTGACCACGACTTTGAGACGTCGACGTCTTAGGCGACGACTTACAGGGTAGGGGTGAGGGAGTATCTCAATGTTGAAGTAAACGGTGTTAAGAATCATTCCTAGGAAGTTCATATATTCTAGAAAGTTGTTTATTGAGATCTTAGGTACATTTTTGTAGCCGATTGTTGAACGGTTTGCTATCTATGGACCTGAACAGGGGAAAAAAGGTAAAAAACGATTTTGTTTAAGTTTTTTGCGATTTTGGCCTTGACGATGAAGTTTTTTGATTTTATATGTTCACAATTTTGATTTCATATGTTTTAATTATGACAAGAGCTACAACTTTTCCTCAGAGAGTAAATCAAAATTCCGAACGGTTTGCAAGATATGAGCCTGACAAAATTATCACCTTTTTTGCAAAAATGACACCGAGGCCGCAAATCTTTGGGGGCCCATGTATAAAAAAGTGCATTACTTTGAGCAATTACTTTGAGCAAAACTGTCCGTATATGGTTATATTTCCATGACTTAAAATATTGCACACAGTGTAATCAGAGTTATATTTTCTAATTTTTGCAGTAGGCTTAACACTGATCTTGGCCGAGTTGGGTTCAAGAGACGTTGACGAGTTGGGTTCGAGAGACTCCGACGAGTTGGGTTCAAGAGACACTGACAAGATCCATTCGAGAGTCACTGAATTATTAACCTTAAGATCAGAGGTATTCTCTTCCTCTTCTTCTATAGGCCTATCTCGTTTTAACGATTCACTTTTCAACCAACGATCCATTTTTGGTTGGTTTTTTGTAATGTATAATCTAATGCTATCTTGCGGACTCCTCTGGTATGGCTTGCAGACCCCCAGGGGTCCGCGGACCACCTGTTGGGAACCACTAGGTTATGCAATCACTAATACGTCTCCGGATTATTAGGTGACCCTGTCACTGAAACTCTTCGAACTGGCCAACGGCGGATCAAAATTGAAGAAACCAAAATCCAGTTTCGACTCACTACATTCTGGTTGGCGTCTGATACATAATGGGCGGCTGTAACATAATCATCCTGGCAGTAGGTAAACTACTACCCACAGTGATGTGGGTTTGTTTCCCGCCACCGTTATATAGGCAATGAAAATACACAGAAAATATAATAACACTGTGTGTAATTTTTTAAGTCATGAAAATATAACCAGGTACAGACCAAAAAAAAGGCCCATGTCTCCCAGTTTTGCCCAAAGTCATGGACTTTCTTATGGGCCCCCAAAGATTTGGGGCCTCGGTGTCATTTTTGCAAAAGGTGATCATTTTGTCAGGCTCATATCTTGCAAACCGTTCGGAATTTTGATTTACTCTCTGAGGGAACGTTGTAGCTCTTGTCATAAAGAACAAAAATTGTCAGCATATAAAATCAAAAACACTTCAACCTTAAATGTCAAAATCACAAAAAAAATTTAAAAATTTTTTTTAAAACAAGATTTCTCATTGCATCCCATGAAGGGATTTGGGAGAGCTTCTCACAACCAGTGAGCTGTGCGCTTTCTAATTTTTCTCTCACAGATTGGAACCTACAGTTTTACGCCGGTTCCGAACGATATTTTGAGAAGTTTTTCATGGCTAAGTACTCGATAGTGTCGCAGTCACTTGGCGAGGTGACCGCCGTCGAAGGAAATGTAAGGTGGTCAGAGCAGGGATCGAACCCCCGTTCTCATGCACAAGAGCCGCGCACACTAGCCATTGCACCACCAACGGCCACTAAGTTAACGCATAACCACAATTCACATCAAAGCGAAATATTTCAACATCTCGTTAATTTGTGTGCACGCACCGACAGAGGACGAAGGCGATGAGGTCAACGAATCATTTTGTGGGCGTCTGGAGGAAGTATACGAACAGTGCCCTGACCACGACAATAAGACTATTCTAGGCGATTTTAATGCCAAATGGGAAAGAAATGTGTCTTTCGACAAACCATCAGTATTCACAGTCTACATTATACCACCTCCGATAATGGAATAAGACTGATAGACTTCGCCGCTGCAAAGAACATGTTAGTAGCACACGATTCCAAAATAAGGACATACATAAGGCGACCTGGTTACCTCCTGATCAGAGAACGAAGAACCAGATTGATCACTTGGTAATAGATGGCAGGCGTTCTTCTAGTGTAATGGATGTACGTGTGATTCGAGGTGTCAATATCGACTAGGATCATTACCTGGTGGCTACGAAAGTTCGCACAAGACTGAGCAGGGCGAACAACAAAAATGCAAACAAAAATGTTGGCAAGCTACAAATACCGGAGATATCAATGTCAAACGCTCTCTCTCTCCTGCTAGGGCAGAGTACCCTCCTCCCCCTACAAGAGGCTGGGAAAGGAGGAAAACCAACTATTTAGGCGAAAAACTAAACAACTAAAAGCCGGAGGGAGAGTGAAATGACCGAAATGTGCAGGGCGAATGATGCATGCCGTAAATTTTTCCCAGAGGGTAAGAAGATCGAATAAAGGACCTAATAATGGGCTGCCCTCCTGCAAGGACGAGAATGGGAATCTGGTGATTGATAAGCAGAGTGTGCTCAAAATGTGGAGAAACACTTTCTACTCCACTCAGATTCTTCCACTGAAGATCAGGAGGTAATGAAAGTGGAAGACAGTGCAAATTGTACCCCCCGACCAATGCGAGATTAGAACGGCGATCTCCCGGCTTAAGAATAATAAAACCGCTGGTGCGGATGGGCTACCCGCTGAACTTTTTAAGACTGCTAGGCCACATGCATCGACTTATATGCGGTATATGGCTGGGGGAATCTATGCCTGACGATTGTGCTTGCTCAGTGCATTAAGTCCTGTATTCAAAAAGGGTGCTACGTGTGTCTGTTCCAACTATCGCGGTATCAGTCTTTTATCCATCGCGAATAAGGTATTGTCGAGCGTATTATGTGAAAGACTAAAGTCAATTGTAGAAATCCTGATTGTACCTTATCAGTGTGGTTTTAGACCAGTGATTCCCAAATTTTGAATTTCTATACATGCGTGATGGACAGCAAAATGTTGTTCCTGCGCTGCCCACACACTTACAGTATAAGCTTCTTCGTGTGATTTGATCGTGGGTGGTCGTCTCTTGCTGTGTTTACATTTTTTCAATGCAAATCAAATCAGTTGCTGGTCAGCATTTGTTAGAGAAGGGTTACGTTGCGCAATTGTTGAAAATAAGTCAAACTGAACTTCGTTTTATTCTGCATCATACACAAGCGCAATATGTTATAATGTGTGTGTGGACATCACTGTTTTATACCATGCAATATTCACGCTACACCAAATCCTGGAAAGACCCACGAAAAGCAAATCGATACATACCATCTTTTTGTCGATTACAAAGCTGCTTTGGATAGGCCCATACAGGGAAAACTGTACGAAGCTTTGTCTGAACTTGGGATTCCGGCAAAACCGATCCGCCTCTGTAGTATGACGCTGACCAACACCAAATCAGCAGTGAAAGTGGGGAAAGTCCTGACTGAACCATTCTGTTTCAAGCGAGGACTTAGACAAGGCGACACACTTTCGTACAATCTCTTCAACATCTTAATGGAGATAATAATGAGAAAGGCTGCAGTAAATACGAACAAGACCATTAACAAGAAAAGCCATATGTTGCTGCCGTGTGCTGACGACATAGACATCATCGGGTGAAATTTGCGAGAGGTTAGTGGAGTATTTTCAAGAATCGGCAAAGAATCACCGAAGGTGAGTCTTGCTGTTAATGAGGGCAAGACAAAATTGATGATGTCAACGACTAGACAAGCCTCTCGACTTGGTCCGCACCTGAACATTGACAACCGATTTAATTTTGAAGTGGTAGATGAATTTGTCTAACTTGGATCCGCCGTGCATAAGGACAGCAATGTCAGCCTGGAGTAAATATGAAAATTGTGCTTGCAAATGGATGCTATTTTGGGTTCAGCAAGCAGTTTAGGAACAAAGCCCTCTCTCGACGGACCGAAGTCCAAAACTTGGCTCCGAAACTTGGGTCATATCGCAAGCGGATGAAAAACACCTGGGAGTATTCGAGAGAAAAATTATCCGTAAAGTATTTTTATGGTCCTGTAAGAGAAAATGGCGAGTACCGACGTCGCAGGAACCAAGAGCTATATAATTTATATTCTGATGTGGACATAGCTAGGCAAATCAAAATAGGCCAATTGCGTTAGCCAGGCTTTGCTATCAGAATGGATGAAGATGAACCAGCGCGAAATGTTTTCGATAACGTAACCGATGGAAGCAGGACGACCAAGACTCCACTGGAAAAACCAGGCAGAAGAATTCCTCCGTCTCCTAGGTGTTACCAATTGGCGAGAAAGGCGAAGGATAGAGCCAGTTGGAGGAATATGTTGAAATTTGTTTAATTTGTTTGTTTAATTAATATGTATAAGACATCTGACCTCAGTAAAATAGTCAATAAAAGTTAGGAACTTCACTTTAAACCAAATTCAAAGTTTATGTTTTGTCCCAGATGTTAAACTTTGGGCTCCCAGTCTGTCACTCCAGTAGGGTCGGAGGGCCGCAATGTATGAACATGAGCTGTATCTCACATGAATTACGTCCGTGCGAAATTTCATCTTAATCGTATAATCTTTTGGAAATTGCTGAATTATTTCCATATTTTCGAGATATTCCGTACTGTGCAATGTGCATGAGATCATATTCTTAAAACCAGCGTATCTCCTCCCTTCCTGCACTTTAGTACTGTTAGTGACTTCACTTTGTGGCGATATAGCATAAAGATCTTCACATTTGTGTGACCACTGCAGTTGTTCAGCCAACTTACACATTTCTGCTTGAAATAAGTGTTATGACCAGATATTTTTGTCGAAAGTGCCGTTTAATATTTAGGTCAGTATGGGAAAATATTAATAATTTGCAGTAGTGTTGTTTTTGGTTATAAGAAATGGTTTCAATAACAAAAGAAATCACCACGGCGGCAACGGTGGGAGAACTCTTTCTTGACTGTGAAATTTGTAACAAGTTTCCCGATACCGACTTCTACTGTTCAAATTGCTTGTTTTACACTTCTGCCACACATTTTATTATCTATAACGTAATCACAATCTACATATGTATGTATGTATTTATGTACCACCAAAGTCTTAAAATAATTGATTTCCTTAAGAACCAATTACCATTCATTTTGTTAGTAAATAGGAATCAGAAACAATTTAAAACGATTTTTCAACTCACTTCCGCTTTTATCATTGTTGGGCATTTTATTCACCTCTACCGCTATTATGATTGTTTTGCAATCTCTTCACCTTTTACAAGTCACCAGTATTGTATGGTGAATAGTTATCATTGAACCTGACCTACAACACAGAATGGAAAATGTATTCATACATCCGTGTTAATAAAATATTTACTACAGCTTTTATCATTTCTATATAGAAATCATTACTCAATTTCAGACTTGTGCAGCAAAAGATCAAAGTGATTGTTTTATTTCATTGAATTTTAAAGAGTCGGTTTTTTAAGTTCAGTTCAAAAATTTGCCCTTATCATTTTCATTATCTTAAAAATGGGATGAGGGCAAAGAAAAAACAGAGTGAAATACGTAGGAAAATAGTATGTATGTATGTCAAGTATTTCAGTAGTATCAGATCGTGTGTGTGTGAATACTTTAATAAAAGAAGAAGAAGAAAATAAATAAACTTTATCATCTACACTAAAGTGTTGTAGTGTATCTATTATATGGTCGTCCACTTCAAGTTCAATAACATTTATGTTTGCAATGGTACGTATGACAATAATGTACGACTTCTACAATATGCAAAAATGTACGAGTACATAGTACTCGTAATTGGACTTAATACATAGGTAAATATTGCAAAACGAATGCCCTATGAATACTACATGAAAATGAATTTTATAAAAAAAAACACTTTAGTTGCAGTTTTTAATTGCAGCTAAGTGCAATTTCTGTTTTCCGACGATTTATGTTATTAAAAAATTAAATTATTATCGAGTTTTTCTATTTTCTTTTACCAGGACTCAAACATTAAATATTTCGTTAAATATTTCCTTATCAATGTCAATTTAACATTGGCCAAATGTACCTACTATTTACGAATTAAGGTCTCAACCAAAATAATCACTTGTGGCAGTGATAGACTTATTATTGTACTAGACTTAACATTTCTCTCACCAAATTTATGACATTTGGTCTGGTGTGATATGAACGTTGGATGTTGAAATGAATTACTTCAATAATACCAGATAGAGATAATGGTTCAAAACAACCAACAAAATAACAACAACTGTATTTCGTTTTGTGTGTTATTCTGTTAAATACAACACAAATGTATGTCAATAAAAAAGTGTAAAACACATTTAAATTTCACAGTTTTGCACCAAAACGACATGAAAAATTAAAGCCAGAGGTTATTGTAATTCCACCTGGTTTATGTCACTTTTCGTCAAACATCTCTCTATCACACCGACCGCACCACGAAGAGTGTGAAAGGAGACGACAGACGAGTCAAATATTCTTTCTTTAAAGTTTTACTCTATGGTGACAGTTACGGAAAAAGTGATAGAATATTCGGCTCTTAAAGACTGTTCCAATCGGTATCAAAGTACTATGGTGAAAAAAATTGTAATGGTGAGAAAACTTTCAATATTTGTTGTGCCAATCTGTATCTTTTTTGACAATAGTAGATTTTGACAGCTTCATCAGAAGAAGAAAACTTAAGACGCTATTGAAATATAATTATTTAGATAATATTTGCTATTGATTTTAGCAATTCTTTTGCATCGAATGCTTCTTTTGCATTCAAATGCATCGGCGAAATGCTAGCTGTGTCTCGATATTTTATAGGTATTTTCATGGAAAGTGTTCCGCCGAGTTACATGGCCTCATTCCAGAAGTTAGGGTATTTAAACCGTACGACGCGGTTTTCAAGTGAAACTCATCCATTTTCTGTTTCCCGGCCGTTGGATCGAACTGCGCATTACAGAAACAATTCGTTCTTCAGCCGAACAGTCCGTATGTGGAATAAGCTTCCGGCAAGTGTCCAATGCAATGCACTGCATTTGTAGGGGACAGTGTTGGTCTTCGCGAGAAAAAATTTTCAATCCAGTGATATTTTCATTCTGCAAAATTTCTACCAAACTGCTAGAAAATTGCATTCAAATTGCTACCAAATTTCCTCCTCTTTGAGTCTGTGACAATCGGTATCAAAGTGCACAGGTTAGTAAAAATTAGGGTAACCATTCAATTAATCATTCTTCGGTTAATCGATTAATCGTTCTGTAAAATTAACCGAACATTTTAATAATTAAATTTGTCGATTAACGATTAACTCGAACAAATCGTAGCGATTAATCGATTAATAAAATATAAGTACGTGTTTATGGCAAACAGTTCATCTTGAAAAACTCCTACAATGTGGCAACTCATATGACAACGATTTGCGAACAAATTTCATAACTTTACACACATTTTGAACAGATTTGATAGTTTGTTGAGAGAAAGCGTCGCACAGTGCTTTGGCTCATAGACATACATAAAACAAAATTGTCGCAAAATTGGGTGTAATAGTTTGATGAAATTTCAAGACCCACTAGTCACTTTGTATGGGGGGGTATCAAAATACCTGGTCCAATTCTGCTCAAACTATATACAATAAGGAAAATAGTCAGAAAATTACGTTTTGCAATTTTTTTTGTAAAAATTAATCAAAGCAATAGGGTGTTATAGTGTTATATAGAGCGTGGCCCTTTTGGGTCAAAACTTTGAGATTTTTTTAATTTTGGCTTGGTACCAAAAGTCACTAATTTTCATGTTGCTGCAACTACGATTTGTGAATTGTCCCTACATATAATTTATGCTTTATAATGAAGTTCGAATAATCGATTAATCGAATAATTTGAGTGCGTTTTGTTCGGTTGTCAGATTGAAATTTACGATTAACCGATTAATCAAAAAACTCGATTAAATGGGTACCCTAGTACCCATCTTCGCCGCTGCAAAGAACATGGTAGTTAGTAGCACACGATTCCAGCATAAGGACATTCATAAGGCGACCTGGATATCTCCTGATCAACGGACGAAGAACCAGATTGATGGCACTCTTCTAGTGTAATGGATGTACGTGTGATTCGAGGTGGCAATATCGACTCGGATCATTACCTGGTGACTGCGAAAGTTCGC
Source organism: Phaonia tiefii (assembly GCA_963931995.1). Lineage (NCBI taxonomy): Eukaryota > Metazoa > Arthropoda > Insecta > Diptera > Muscidae > Phaonia > Phaonia tiefii. Next base: position 299,105,720 of record OZ008368.1, read on the forward strand.
ACGAGATTGAGCAGGGCGAAAAACGTACGGAGCCGAACACAGGAAAAGTTGGATATTGACAAGCTACGAATACCGGAGATATCAATGTCCTATCGACAGAAACTCTCACTCCTGCTGGAGCAGAATACCCCCCCTCCCGTAGACCCAGATGCGCAGTGGAAGCACATCTCCCATTCTTTGGAAATCGCTGCAATGACTGAACTTGGCTATCAAAAACCGCGAAAGGATAAGCCATGGTACGACGAAGAATGTCGCATTGCAACTGATGAAAAAGACGCTGCACGTATGGCAACGAAACAGTCAGTTACAACGCGTGCTGTGAGTGAGCGGTACAAGAGGCTGAGAAGGGAGGAAAACCAATTATTTAGGCGAAAAAATGGCAGAGAGAGAGTGAAAGAACCGAAATGTGCAGGATGAATGGTGAATCCCGAACATTTTTTCCAAAGGGTAAGAAGATCGAATAACGGGCCTAATAATGGGCTGCCCTCCTGCAAGGACGAGAATGGAAATCTGGTGACTGAGAAGCAGTGTGTGCTCAAAATGTGGAGAGACCACTTTTCAGCACTACTCCACTCAGATTCTTCCACTGAAGATCAGGAGGTAATGATAGGTAATGAAAAGGAGGTAATGAAAAGTTCAGCAGGTTGGCCATCCGCACCCGCGGCTTTATTATTCTTCAGACGGGAGATCGCCGTTCTAATCTCGTCTTGGTTGGGGGGGGGGGGGGGAGGTACAATCTATAGTATAGACATTCATAGTACAATCTATAGATACTATGAATAGTATAGATTGTACCCCCCCCCCCCAACCAAGACGAGATTAGAACGGCGATCTCCCGTCTGAAGAATAATAAAGCCGCGGGTGCGGATGGCCTACCTGCTGAACTTTTCATTACCTCCTTTTCATTACCTATCATTACCTCCTGATCTTCAGTGGAAGAATCTGAGTGGAGTAGTGCTGAAAAGTGGTCTCTCCACATTTTGATCTCCCGTCTGAAGAATAATAAAGCCGCGGGTGCGGATGGCCTACCTGCTGAACTTTTTAAGGCAGGTGGCGAAGGACTGATAGCCCACATGCATCAACTGATATGCGGTATATGGCTGGGGGAATCTATGCCGGACGATTGGAATCTCAGTGTATTATATCCTGTATTCAAAAAGGGTGATCCGTGTGTCTGTTCCAACTATCGCGGTATCAGTCTTTTATCCATCGCGTATAAGGTCTTGTCGAGCGTATTATGTGAAAGACTAAAGCCAATTTTTGAAAACCTGATTGGACCTTATCAGTGTAGTTTTAGACCAGGCAAGTCCACAACTGACCAAATATCCACGCTAAGCCAAATCCTGGAAAAGACCCACGAAAAGCAAATCGATACATACCACCTTTTTGTCGATTACAAAGCTGCTTTCGATAGCCCCATACGGGGAAAACTGTACGAAGCTATGTCTGAGCTTGGTATTCCGGCAAATCTGATCCGCCACTGTAGAATGACGCTGACCAACACCAAATCAGCAGTGAAAGTGGGGAAAGACCTCACTGAACCATTCTGTACCCAGCGAGGACTTAGACAAGGCGATACACTTTCGTGCAATCTCTTCAACATCTTAATGGAGATAATAATGAGAAAGGCTGCAGTAAATACGGACAAGACCATTAACACGAAAAGCCATATGTTGCTGGCGTATGCTGACGACATAGACATCATTGGGCGAAATTTGCGAGAGGTTACTGCAGTATTTTCAAGAATCGAAAAGGAATCAGCAAAGGTGGGTCTTGCTGATCATGAGGGCAAGAGAAAATTGATGGTGCCAACGACTAGAGAAACCTCTCGACTTGGTCCGCACTTGAACGTTGACAACCGATTTAATTTTGAAGTGGTAGATAAATTTGTCTACCTTGGATCCGCCGTGAACAAGGACAACAACGTCAGCCTGGAGATAGATAGGAGAATTGCGCTTGCAAATAGATGTTATTTTGGGCTCAGCAAGCAGTTTAGGAACAAAGCCTTCTCTCGACGGACAAAAGTCCAGCTATATCAGACTCTCATTTTACCTGTTTTGACATATGGCTCCGAAACTTGGGTCATACCGCAAGCGGATGAAAAACACCTGGGAGTTTTCGAGAGAAAAATTCTCCGTAAAATATATGGGCCTGTTAGGGAAAACGGCGAGTACCGACGTCGCTGGAACGCAGAGCTATATAGTCTCTATTCTGACGTGGACATAGCTAGACGAATCAAAGTGTGCCAATTGCGTTGGCTAGGCCATGTTATCAGAATGGATGAAGATGAGCCAGCGCGAAAGATTTTTGATAACGTACCCGATGGAAGCAGGAAAAGAGGACGACCAAGACTCCGCTGGAAAGACCAGGCAGAAGAATCCCTACGTATCCTTGGTGTTACCAACTGGCGAGAAAAGGCGAAGGATAGAGCCAGTTGGAAGAATATGTTGAAATTTGTTTAATTTGTTTGTTTAATTAATATGTGTAAGACGTCTGACCTCATGAGGTTGTAATATAGTCAATAAAAGTAAAAGTAAGTAAAAATATAACATTTGCGTGGTGAATAAAATTTCAATAGCTCAGGGCTATGTAATTTTTTTTTCAGCTAGTGAGATTTTATTTCCACGCAAATGTCATATTTTTACTAACCTGTGTATTTTTATACCAATTGGTACATGCTGTTACTCACCTCCGCACTGTAAATTTAGAAAATTTCCGCCGCGTGAATGAGCGAAGCCCCGTATTCAGTTCTTGCGAAATTTTCGTAAGAAATTTTGTTATTTATCTCTAAACGGAAAATTTTGTTGCGGAGAGTTGGCACCTCCATATATCTGATTTAGCTTGCAAATATTTAATTAATAATTCCTGTCGCACTCCATTTTATTTTTAACCTATGTGGTGTTACTTTTGTTTGTTAAAATCATAGAATAAGAGTTCAAACAGAACCAGATACGCTTCAGACGACGACGGAAAAATCTCTATCGTCTAAACGAACTGGGAGAGAGAGCGTCTGGCGACTTCGGTTGAGTTTTTCTCTCTGCGTCGTAAATTTTTGCGGGCCTTTTCTGGAATTTGTATGAAAATAATATTATAGTTGTATAGGAATAAAATTGTTTGTACTGTTTTTAAAAATGTATTCACTTTTATTGTATTGTGTTAACAATAAATTATTTTTAACCCTTTCTTTAATTTTCTTTTGCATTCACATGTACGTACCATCGTATATATGTGTTGGTTTCTCTTATGATTTTCTTGAACATGTGGCAACTTCATTGTCTCAATTGAGAGATTTCGTGAGAGAGCCGCCGAGAAATTAGAAAAGATTCTATACTAACGGCGAGTCGTCAGCCGCAGCGGATTTCCGTCACGTTTTTTCCCTGCCATAAGAAACCTATGTAGAAAAAACGTCGTCGTCTGTAGCGTGTTTGATTATGTTTAGACTCTAATACATACATAGATAAACTTATTCTCTCATCTGACATTTCGTTTCACACTCTTCATCGTAGGTTTGTGGAAATGAGAGCAATTAAATTTAAAATTACCTTACACCAGGTGGAGTTACAAAATATGTTCGCTTAACTTTTTCCTGTCGTTTTGGTCTAGAACTGAAAAATGTAAATGTATTTTGCACTTTTTTGTTGACTTTTATCGTTGGTATACATTTGTATTGTATTTAACACAACGTCCTTTGTTGGACGTTGTTTACTATTGCCTCTATCTGGTATTATTGAACCCATGTTTTCCACCATCCAATGTTTACTTTCCATCGTACCTATGACGTTTAATTTATTGAGCGAATAAAAGTTTCTATCTATGTATTACTCTATGGTTAAAATTATTGAAAAGTAAAATTCCGGTTCCAAAAACCAAAAGGGTATCAAACAATTGTTTTCGTACGAAATAACTTTGGCGTAACAACCCTGTAATTGATTGTGCCTACACAGGAAAAATATCTCGAAGTTGCCTTGGACGGCTTAAGTAAACAATTTTTGTATGAAAGGATAAACGTAAGATTTATTACCACTGACATTAGGCAATTCTCACTCAAATCGACTTGGTAAAATTTACATTTGAAAATTGGTAACGCTTTTCGAAATTTGTTTGAATTTCGAAATGCCAAAATGAAAAATATTTATCAAAATAATGTGAATATTTTTGAGGTATGATTACTATTAATGACATTAAAGGTTTATTCGGACCTGCGAATAATCAAGATTGGGAACAAAAAAATTATCATGTATCAAACAAGATGCTACAGCTTTGGCTGTAGGGAAATTCTCATAATTAAAAATGTAATTTACCTAAAATTTTAGGTGAAATTTCGAACAAAAAAATACCTAAGGACATTGTTCATATTGCCGTACATATTAGCAAACCTTATTTTGCCTTATCGCTTAACCCTTCTGCACAAATTGGGTCAAAATGACCCAATTTTGAAGAACAACCGTCGAAAATCATGTCTTAGGATGGCTGCAAGTTTATACAACTTTTTCATATCCTCAGTCAGGGCCTTCTGATGGATTTTAAGTAAAAATAATTTTTTCGCGACTAGCCAATTTTTTTTCATTACATTTTAAATACTTTACCTACGCGTATACAATTTGTGGGTCATTTTGACCACCAATGCTCGCGAATGCCCTATGGGCCTTCTGGGAAAAATTTTTTGGCAAAGATCCAGGAAGCTGTAGTAGCCGACACTCCCAGTTCATCGAAGATCATTCAATTTCAAGATTCTACCTCCTGCTTTTTGGGTAATTGGGAAAAAGACAAAGACGCTTTTGTTTGTCCACATACCAAAAACTCAAACAACCACTCAATCCGTCGCAATACATGCAAAAACAATTTATGCAAACAACATGTTGTGTATAAGTATAAACACCCAGAATTAAACTTCTTGTCTTAAAATAAATATTGAATTTGTATATTTTATGTTCAAATAATAAAAAAAAAAATTAATTAACCGTTATACGGATGTGTTTTTCATATTGGGTCAAATTGACTCACAAATTGTTTATGAGGGGTATAATCTGAATTTGTGCAGAAGGGTTAAGAAAAATCATACAATGTTTTTAGGCAATATTACGTTGATTTTTTTTCTGTGTACGAAACTTTCGCAAAGAGGTCAATACCAAATAAAGGAAAAGTGGCCGAAAATTTCGGTTTGCGAAAATTTTGCTTTTTTTTATAAAAGTAGTTTTTATGTCAACGAAAATTTTGCAAGAACTAAATACGGGAATTGGCGCAGCAGCGTAAACGCAGATGTATTCTCAAAAACCGATCCTCCTTCTAATATACTGACAAAAAAATCGATACACATTCACATCTCGATTCTTGAAGGAGGACTGGAAAGAGACATCATCTAAAGATGCAAAACGATCCAATAGACATGCTTGTTTCCCTTACGAATGCAGGCGCGTCGGGACGGCCTCTGTGTACCTTTGAATATATCCCATATGCATGCACAGTTTCCTTCTTTAAACAGGCCTGTGGCCAGGCCAGCTAAGGTTATGCAAGATGGATGGTGTTGTTCGTGAAAACTCGTCTTACGACATGTTCGCGATTCGTTACAGCAAAATCATAACTACGGTGACCGAGTAGATAACAATTCCGACGTTGAGTGCTGCTATCACAATTGAGCTTCTATAAAACAAAATCTAGTCCACATATCCAGAAAAAATTTTATATTTCATCTAATATAAGTGTTTACTTGTAAATAAAGAAAAAACAATTATAAAATTTTAATGTTCACTTATATCATTTTTGGCCACTGCCGTGACACTGTGCGCCGTGTGTTCGATTCCTAACGCTATAGATTGAATAAAACTTTGTGATGTTCAAAGATTGTGTCAATAATTAACCTAGGAGACATACAAATGTCTGAACATTATAAATAAATAAGCAAATAATTCGCATATATTGTTATTTTTCCATGCGTCTTTCTAAAAATTTTCCTTGTCAGGCCTCCTAGCCGACCTTCCTTTACAGTCCTCTTCGAAAGCCTTCCATGAGCAGGCCTACTAGAAGGCCTGAGAGGGAAGGCCTTTTCTCTGCACGCCAGCTACCACGTCTGACAAGAAAAGATAAATGTGCACGCCCCCTTCGTTTAGTGCCCTATGACAATTTGAAATGACGATTGCATTTGTAGGGTGGGCCTCTGACTCGCTTTATAGGCCTGCTAGAAAACACATTCCGCGAGGGTGACAAGTGCGGATTTTAGTTGAGGCCTAATTAAACATGAATTCCCATGAAGGAATTGGGTAGAGCTTCTCACAACCAGTGAGCTGTGCGCTTTCTAGTTTTATACTCCCTGATTGGGACCTACAGTTTTACACCGGTTCCGAACGGTATTTTGATAAATAGTCGATAGTCTCGCCATAACTATGCGAGGTGACCACCGCCGAAAGAAATTGTAAGGTGGTCAGAGCAGGGATCAAACCCCAGGATCTCATATACAAGAGGCGCGCACACTAACCACCGACGTCCTAATTAGAGTGTTCAAAAACCGACATTATTTTACTTTAAGGTACTCGCACCATTCCGGCATTTGTCGACTACTCGAAAGGGGAACCATTATTCGAACGGGGATACCACACTCTCATACCGGAAAGAGACTCCTCGAACAAAGGAGTTCTGGTATAGAGGGTATATGAATTTAAAGTATATATGGATAGATCAAAAATAAATGATCAGGTAGGACATGAGGTCTACTCTAGGGATCGAGGGTTGTCTCTTTTTCGTAGACTACCTGATCAGTGTAGCGTGTATCAGACACGCTTATTAGGGCAATGACTGACTGGATGAGCAATAACAGTCTAGCAGCCATTGGGGTTAATGTCATCTGTGGCAGTCAGGCGGTAATCAAGTCCCTGAAATTAGCATACCATAACTCAACATCTCACCAAGCCTGAGGCAGTTATCTTATCGAGAGGGCCCAGTATTTCTATATTCGTCTCATATGAGCGAAAGAGGTGTCCAGATTGGGGACTACCTTACAGGTTCCACAATAATTGGAACGTGTTGACATGACCCTAGCCACATGTAAGCAAAATAAAAACGCTGCAATATGTGTATGCAGGAGAGTTGGACGAGGGACATCCATTGAGATTCATGAACCTTCTGTCTCTAGCCGGGCTCAAGGTATAAATGCTTGCTTCAGTTTGGACGCAGGTGATTGAGACTTAATGTCGGGGCAAATTACTTCTGTAGAAGCTATAACGATGAGGAAAAGGATGAATCCACTGAATATCTTCCCTGGACGTATCCAGCAATTGCCGGCAGGATTGTGACTGCCAGAGGATCCTACCTACTTATGCACCTAGAAGAATTATCTCAGATAGGCGTAAATAACGTCTTAAAATAAATTGAATCCGGTGGGGCTAGCGCTTAATCTTCTTACTCCGTGGTATCACAATGGACTATTAAGTCTAAGTAAGTTGTTCATCGTTCACAAACACCTAACCTAGGTCTATATAAAATTCAAGAAATTCAAATTTTACCTCCAGACAGTACCGTATTTGAGATAGGAAAAGTGTTGACCTCGTATTCATCCCACATGTTCTGCAGTAATCATGGGCTAAGATTCCAGGTCCAGGTGCATGTCTGTCTACAAAACAGTGCCTATTGATTGCAGCTGCAAACGTAAATATATCCTGCCCTGGACCGTTCAGACCATCTATCAGTCACATGTCTGAGCGCTTAACTTTTAAGCATGAGCCTGTATGCTGAAAGGCACATGCCCTCATGCTGCATACCCAGTGGTGCAGGTATGATCGACCCTACTCTCGCTAGCTCATACGCTAAATGGTTCGCTGGTATATTCCTGTGTCGCAGCACCCATCAGGATGGATATCAAATTGCTTTGCTGTCTCATATGCGTGACAGTTGTGGACAGTTCTTGAAGTCAGGAATGCAGATTACAAAGGTTTAATAGCAGCCCAACAGCCAGAGTAGTTGTTGAACCCCAGAGTAGTAGTTGAAATTATGACATTTCGTCCCAGTGGGAGGGGGCGTTAATTTCTCAGGTTGTCATGGCCTTTATCTGAAAGACACTATAATGGGCCGCTAGTACATGTTCAAGACCAACCTCTTTATAATATATGCCTAATACCTACTTTGCCATCTAGTCTGGAGCTTTCAATGTAGAACAGTAAATACCGTATATGCATGCGTCCTTTTCAGTCCTGTCCGTCAGGGATATAAGCGGAGAAGCTACTATCAAAGGTGGAAGTGGGTGTCCTGTAGTCTACTTCTATTTTAGATTTTCGCAGATCCCTTAAAATCGTCCCGTTATCATACGAGCTAGGGACCCATCGCGAAGAATGTCTTAGGCGGATTACCGACGTTGCAGGTGTGGGATAAAGGCGATGTTATATTGTTAGAGAAATCATTGGATAGGTCCAAATTTTCATTCGCGGAGAACGAATGGAATTGTGTAGATTTGAGGAGAATTATTTACAAAAAATTGCCAGCACTGTTAGATTTTCCACATAAAAATATGCGATCAGGGTTGCATTTGGAGTGAAACAATTAAAAATAAAGAAACCAGGAATACAAATTTGCAAACATGTGTATGTTTTGATGGTGTACGTCAAAAGCTGAATAATCGTACACTTCAAGATGTATTAATAAAGGTGAGCGCAGTTCACAGCTGATTTGCTTTGTTTATATTTTTACGGTTAACTAAGTTGTCAAAAGCTGTTTACTTATTGTTGTTTGCACTGTTTTGATTCAAAGAAACAAAGCGACGCGGTTTAGAGTGAAAAAGACTATTTTCAAAATTTATATTAAAAAAAGTAAGATTAAAGAAAAACAAAAATGTGAGTCTGTGTCCTTTGCAAGAAAAAGGTAGTTGAAGATGGGTCGTTCCACAGGATTCCAACAGTCAAGCGCAGAAGGAATAAATGGAGCGAGATTTACGGAATGAATTTCTCAAAATACGCTCTTATATCTGAGGACCATTTTTCCCCCTCAGACATTATCTGAGGATCAAAAAGGAATCATCTGATGCCCAGTGCTGTTCCTTACGTATGTACATGATGATATGCAATCTCCATTCAATGAGTATGTGTTTTAATCAGCTGATATTGACAACTTATGAATCTAAAGCAAAAACCTACAACAGCAACAAAATCTATTGCTTCTACCTTTTCAATATATCTTGGTACAATTGATATAAAATGGAAGAGAGTTTCATTCCATTATTCTTTCCGCGAATCGTTCTTTCGGCATTGATAGGATAGTGTAACATGGCCTTAACCAGGGGGTTTCTATGGCACAACTGATCGAAAAGGTACTAGTGATATGATGTAGAATGAGAGACTAAAGAAGACATACAGATTATATTAGAACATGCAGCAAACTAAATTTAAAAGTGTTTGATTGATACTAATGACAGCTAATTTATGTTTTATGCTGTTTGCATCGAACGAATATACGCATTACCTATTATTTCTGTCCGTATTATGCCAACCAAAGAGTAAATTACCAAAGCAACTCGAACTCGACGAAATGGCCTACTACCTCGACGTCATTAAGAGAACACGAAAAGAGGCATAGAAGCTCTTTTCTATTGCTCTGTGCGGAAGGCTCATAGACGAATTCATCCATAGAATAACACATACATAGATAAACTTATTCTCTCATCTGACGTTTCATTTCACACTCTTCATCGTAGGTTTTGTGGAAATGAGAGCAAATAAATTTAAAATTAACTTACAACAGGTGGAGTTACAAAATATGTTCTCTTATCTTTTTCATGTCGTTTTGGTCTAGAACTGAGAAATTTAAATGTATTTTGCATTTCTTTGTTGACTTTTATCGTTGGTATACATTTGCATTGTTTTAACACAACTAGTTTGCCACAAAACCACTAAATTCGGTTGTTGTTCCTTTGTTGGACGTTGTTTACTATTGCCTATATCTGGTATTATTGAACCCATGTTTTCCACCATCCAATGTTTACTTTCCACCGAACCTATGACGTTTAATTTATGGAGAGTATGAATGTATCTATGTATGTATTCGTCTATGGGAAGGCAACGTTTTTTTAAGAGAGTCGAAAACTTCTCTGTTTGTCATGTGGCGGTCAAGGCAAAGGGTGAGACCGGAAACGGTACTATGTTCAATGTATGTACAACCTGTTCATTTTTTGGAACATTTTTTTGGAACTTTTATAAATATTGTATGAAATTCTAGTATCAATGGTTAAATCGCTTTCTGGATGAGTTATAGAATCCGTTCCGACCCTGACAATGTCATATAAATACATACATACATCCAAAAAAAAAAATGTTGTTCTAAAACGAATTAATGTTCAGCAAAGGGTTCGTAGGAATCGTTATTAGAATCGAGTATTACGCATTAACAGAATATATGTATGTAAGTATGTTGCGCTAAAACATATGTAACCTACAGCTCATATAAAGGAGTAAAGGAACATTTCCTCTGGCTTTATCTCGCCTTCACAAGACACAGACCGTGAAACATATAATATCCAGTTTGATGCAACTCAGCGAAACGGATTGAGGGACACAGGACATTTGTACTCACCACGAACTTCCTATGAAATGCGCATAGCAAGTCGATCCACTGGCTCAAGTTGATAAGGCGAAGCAACAATATATTGACTCCACTTTCTAGACCTAAGATCTCTGAACCCTACAGTTGTTGTTTAAAGCTCTCTCAACTCTACATTTTAACACCGGGATGTCATAGGAAAAGAATGAATTATTTTAATGTGTCCAGAGAATGCATTATATAATTCGTTCTTTTTAATGCATTATTTAACTTGTTATCAGGAATGAATTCTATAATGCAGTATTTATAATTATTTACGCGAATGGACGAATGCAAGGTTTATAAATACAATGTTAAGCCATCAGAAAAAAATCCCATTAGATGACGTATTATGACAAACTTCAAAAAGAACTGGATTGCCAACTCTGTGTCTGCCTACTATTACTTACGATACGTAAGATTTCATGTGAAAAAATGTGCGTTTTACAGGGAGCCAGCAACCCTGTAATTGAAATCACTTTGACAAAATTGTCGCGTAAATAATTATAAATGATGCATTATAGAATTCATTCCTGATAACATGTTAAATAATGCATTAAAAAGAACGAATTATATAATGCATTCTCTGGACACATTAAAATAATTCATTCTCTTCCTAGGACATCCCTGTGTTAAGAATAATGCATTCTGGAATCAATGTTTAATAAACGCTACACATTACCTTCTCGCTTCCTATTCATTCCCTTTTCCTGCTGGGCTCTCGGTTCTTTGGAATGTCTTATACAATGTAATTATAATAATGCATTATATAATTAATTCTCAATGTAATGCATTCTTCACTTTCCTGCAGGGTTGTTACGAGTTTGTTTCAGTCTTTTTCAGTCCATAATGGGTTTTTATATCGAATAAATTGCATCGACATTGTATTCATCCAAATGCTCAAACAAATGTGTTGTTACAACATAAATATCAAATCTAAAGTATGGATGAATGAGTTTCATCCGACGCAGCTGTTGAATTTGGTGAAAATCTGTATATCTAACAGCTAAATCGGTTGGCTTTTAAAATTATTAAAATGTTTAAATGTTAATTGTATCTCAAACAACAATTTCACGGTCAATGATTTGATGAATACTCACCGGGGTTTTTTTTTTTAATATGCGTATCTATGTATTCGAACGAAAACCGATTTGTCCCATAATAAAACGTTCTAGTCTTATCCACTACCGGTCAAACTAAGCATCTCTTTATTTATTATATTAAATTCAGAGGCAATTTACTATTTCGATCAAATGTAGAAATGCAGATATTTATTTTTTCCTGCATAACTGTATCAAAATTGTATATTTTAATCGTAGAACTTTTGAAACAACCTTCCGTCTACATTGGTTGTTATCTGATTATTTGAACATTAAACTACCGTTACTATATACCAAGCATTTACGGAACATACCCCACCATATCGTTCATTCACAACCGTGTGACAACTCTGTTCTTAATTCTGCTTCTTCTCGCGAATAAAATCATTCCCATTGTTTTTGTTTTGATTCTCTATACGTAAATTTTTTTCCCAAGTCAAAAGAGAAACTGCAAAAAAAAGTGAAAACAGTGCGAAAATTTTTCTGAGCAAACATTGTTTATTTAATCCCAATCAAGCACAAACAAATCTATGCAAATAACAACAAAACATAAATAATAATAATAACAATATAAAAAAGACAACAGCAACAACAAAAAGTATCTGGAAGATGAATTATTGATGAAACTATGACATTGATGAATGGCTGAACAAAGAAAATTTATTGTTACGACAAATGCGTGTGTGAGTGTGTGGAGCGACGGAGTAGAACACCCCTTTTTGCCGGAGGAAGGAAACGGCGACATTTACGATAAATTGTCGTCGTTATCACCACAAAGAATGCTAATACCCTGATTGGCCACGGAGGGATCAAGTAACGTGCAAACTAACAAGTGAGTCAGTCAACAACCGTCTGGGGCGGCGAGCTACATAATTGCCTTATTCGTTTGATCATGGAATCGGTAAGCCTAGAGATTGGAATTCATTGGCAGCATGTGGCAGAGACATCGCAAAAGCATCGTTATCAGGTGATATGTGACAAGCAGTGGCTGCAGACTCTCGAAAAGAAAAGGAAAATCTCTGCATTTCCTGTGTACCCCAACTTGGATCGGAGGGCTCATCCCGATGGCGACTTGGAACATCCTTGGTGTCGTGTGTTGGTACAGCTTTATAAGAAGCAACCTTACAGTAAGGTGTTTCCATTGAAATGCCCTCTTCATACGGTGGAATTTGGTGGCAACATGCCATTAAGTTACTCCGCGGCGGTATTTGAGGTTATGTGTGCCAACTTTCGCAATCTATGGTCTGATTACTATAAACATTGTCCGGGAGCTCATGTGAAGGCTGAGAAAGACTCTAAGGGTAACTGTAAAGTAGGTGCCACTCCCTCCTTGAGTTTGTTACCCTATGATGCTGTTTTAAAAGAACTCATACAACGCGTCTTCAAATGCCCCCTTATCCATTGCGGCTTGGATCGTTTACGGGAGGATAATATGGCGGATATTCAATTTGGTGATGCAGTGTCCCCAGATTGTCATGCCAACATAATGCCCGCTTTGATTTGCATAGAGACGTGTAAATATATGGCGGTGTTCTTTTATCCCCCCGGCTTGTCAACATCACTTTACGATTGCATCACCTTCAGTCCAGCCATTTTGAATAAAACTTACAATAAACCTTTATTTATTATTTACCAACTACTGCAGCTATTCAAATCCCTACACAGCCAAGGCTTGGTCGTAGGTGAAGTATCATTGCAGGATATTTTGCTCAGTGAAAACTTATGGGCCTTGCTTGTGCCTCCAGTGGATTCGAATATTACCACTTATTTTCTGGAGGAAGTTATTACACATTCCCCTAGCGAGGCCACGGGACATCAAGAGCTAGATCTGCCTGTGGATGGCGACACTATGGATATTTCGAATCTAAAATTAGACTTGAAGTTTTCGTATGATTTGAAACAGTTCTCTCTGAGGGATTACTGTGATATGTGGAGCAATGGCCTGCTAAGCAACTATGATTATCTTACCATCCTCAACAATGCCTCGGGGCGTTCCTTAAGCAATCCTTCGTATCATCATATCATGCCTTGGGTTACGGATTTCACTGCCCGTAATGGTTCTAATTGGCGGGATCTTTCTAAAAGCAAATATCGCCTAAATAAAGGCGACCTTCATCTCGATCTGATGTTTCAACATGCTACCCAACAGGCGCATAAAGATTTAGAAGCATGTTGCCACCTGACACCGCAACAGATTCCACATCATGTCTCCGATTTTCTTTCCGAAATTACTTTCTTTGTATACATGGCCCGAAGGACACCACAACACATATTAAGGGAGCATGTGAGACCTATTTGGGTGCCAGCAGAGTATCCAGCTTCTATACAGAGATTACAGGAGTGGACGCCGGACGAATGTATTCCCGAGTTCTACTCAGATCCAATGATCTTTAAGTCAATGCACGAAGATTTGCCCGATTTGGAGTTACCAGTGTGGGCTTCTTGTCCCGAAGACTTTGTAGTCAAGCACCGTGAAGCTTTAGAGAGTCAATTTGTAAGCGAACGTCTGCATCATTGGATTGATTTGAACTTTGGCTACAAATTATCCGGAAAGGCAGCCATAAAAGCTAAAAATGTTTGCCTATCTATGGTGGACCACCACAAGAATATCTGTCAAAGGGGTGTAGTGCAACTGTTTACGCAACCACATCCTGGTAAACGCAACATTTCTCATTGGTTCTCTAGACAAGCGCCTAGAATACAATCAGTTCTTCCAACACCACAGAGAAAATCGGAAAGATCCTCCTCCAAAACAAGATTAGCTCACCTGAGCAAAGAATCAAAGAAACTAAATAAAAGTGCAGACAATCTTAATAAATCCACGGAATCCTTGGACGCTGCCACAGATTACTTAAACGTTACCAGCTCTCCCAGCAATTCTAAAATCTCGCCACGCCTGGCTTTAAAGATACCCCCTCAGGCAACTGAAGACAACACGTCCAGCTTTTATAAGTCCACCAATTTTATAGAACTGCCTAAAGAGTACAATCCCATTTCTCTGCTACAGTCATTGGAATCGTCTCAACAGTTTGTCAGCAAAACATTTCCCTTGCAAGTGCCCACAGAGAATGCCCAAGAGAAAATATTACACAGTGATCTACTGTTTGAGGACTTTTGCGATAATCATTCATTTACCAACCATCTCTTTAACGAAGGGTCTCCTACAGAAAATCATCACTCCAGAGTAAAAAGTAAAAGCATGTTGGCGGGTCCCAAGCCAGCACAGAAAAATATGCATCTGCAAATAAATCATGTGAAGCGGATGAAAGATCTTCAAATACTGGGCTGCTTAATCGTAGAAGTATTTGCTTTACCCAAAATAAGACCTTTGATAGGTCACAATCTACAGCCAAAGTTTGAGGCGCGTCTCAAAGCTTGCCTGACCATTAATAAACTGCACCAGCAAGATATACCCAAATGTCTGAGATATATCGTAGATCTCTTGCTTAATATAACCACGCAAGGGGTTCTCACAGAAATAGGTTTGCCCTTGCCCTCCGCTACTCAACTACTAGAGCCCATATACCATAATTTACTTATACCCTTTCCCACCACCTTTTATCCTTCGTACGCTTTGATACGATCCCTACAGTCATTCGATTTTGCATCGGTTCTCTTGGAACTACATACACACTTCCAATGTAATGGCTTGGAGTGTTCCAAGTACACAGAAACAGATCGTTTACGGGTACAATTTGAACGCAAGATAGCCAAATGTAAGGTGATGTCATGCTGTGCTCATATACGGCGTCTTTTAGAACCTGTCGGCTACGAACAATTCCCTGCCATAGACATTCTACTACCTCACATTATAGATTTGCTGACTGACGAACATACATCTATACTGGCAGCATGGAATATTTTCGATAGCGTCGCTCAGGCTTTGGGCATACAAAATACCCAGAAATATCTTTTGCTGCCGATAATGAAACTTTACGACGTGGAAAGCTTTGAGCGTGGCATGATTCCAGTGAGAAATCGTACTTCTGCCGACTCCCTGTCGACTTCTTCGACCCATCTGCGATTCTCTACCAGCAGTTCGTTTAAGTCTCGCAAATCTGTAAAATTATATCATCAAATGTTTCTACTGCGTTTGATTGTCCGATTTGGTCTACGGTGTTTCCTCAACAATTTTATTGCCCCTCTTATAGAGGCTGTGGGTGGCTACAAGGAGCCAGAAGACGGTAATGGTTTGCATTATCATAGTTCAGTGCTGGGTCGAAGAACTAGTCGGAATTTAAGTTTTGTCGGTAGTAGTACAGCTGTTGGTGCGGTGCAAGAGGAAGACAATACGTTGATGTCACCCCATCAAACTGAGGATGTGGAGGAAAAAACATTGTCGGAAGATATGGAAGGTAGGTGGTGAACAAATTATAACCTTCCTATTTTCTATAGTAACTATTTTCGTACATATCCAGCATCTAACCTTAAACCGGAAATTGAAGACGTTTTCAGTTTTGACGATGATGCCAATTCCGATCATATCTCGAATTCCGATCACATATCTAACAAGTCGCTCGACTCATTTGACATGAGACCAACCACTGCCGAGGAGGCCAAAGAAGACGATGAACGTCATCTGGAAACCACCCCCGAGAAACTAGCCATATCTGAAATTATTTATGGTTCAAAAATCTCTAATAATTCTTTTGAGGATCCGGATAAAATATCGTTAAGCAGTCAAAATGCCAATGATTCGCCCATACACACCAGTACGCAATTGGGACCAAGATCACCGACTATAGCAATACCTGCCAGTGTGTTCCGTCGATCATATCAACTAAACACAATTGATTGTGATATTGGTTCACGGAAAAGTGTGGATTCTTTTGAGATATTACAAACAGCCGCAGAAGAGGAACAAAAGCAAATGAGAGCAGGCAGTGGTATTACGCAGAAAGGTATGAAGGGCGATCAGGTTGACGGCACAACTGAATTAGAGGCCGGACGAGATTACTCCCAGGAAGCTTCTGATTCGCTGCAGGCCTCGGTGATTTCAAAAATGTCTGAAGAGAAATCCCTGCAGAACAATTGTATATCCGAGATGAGTAGCAAGAGTCTAATATGGCTTTCACATCGCTTGGGACCAGTTTTAACATCACGTTTTATAACAAAAAATCTTTTGAAAATGTTAACCTTGTGTTATGTGGGCCAGGAAAATCTACTACCCGAATCTGGACCCACTGAGGATGCTCAAAATCTTAATTATTTTACTGTCTCCGACGCCAGAGTAGTGGGTGATCGTAGCGCCGTACGCGTGCTGGAATCTCTAATGTCTATAGCTTCCATGTATGGCGAACAAGTGATTTTGCTACAATATTTCCCGCACATAAGCGAGCTGATATCGTTGGGTGTGAAACGTATTACGGGAACATTGGAGGGGGCCATCATCAGTACTTTGCAGTTGTTGAAATATTTGATACCCTGTTTAACAGATTCTACCATTATGGAACATCTAAAGGTAAATGCATGCAATGCCATTCCTAACTCATTATTAGAGTAAAACCATAGACGCTTTTCTTTCTCAGGATTTATTTTTAGATTCCATAATCTTGCCAGTCCTACGCTTCTTGGCTACCACTAAAATCCTCATGCCAAGCGGTTACTTAGGACGCTCAGTATTAGCTCGAAAATTGTTAGATGCGGTTTATGTTTTGAGTGTGCGTTTGGGTTCCGATATGACCCGAGAACATTTATGCGTCTCTGTATTACGGCCGTTCTTTCTGATATTTGATAAAGCTTTCGGAGAGACAATCAACTTTGACAATGACAATAATGGAGTAAACATCTCACCTCCTAGCAAGCAGCAACAAGAAGAATCAAATCGTGAGTTGGAAGAAATACGCGACGTTTTCAGTCCCGCACTTGCTCACAGTGCTTATCTGGCGTTTTTACGTTTTCTCGGAGAGGTTATAATGAAACGGACACTATTAAATCTGGAATTTATTCTAACGTTGTGTCATGAATTTGAACAACCCGATTATCAGGAATTTCCCATTAATTCTCGCAAATCCAGTGATGTCGTCGATTGTCCCACACGACCAACATTAGAGTCTGGCGCAGAGATTCAAGCAGCCAACAGCTTTGGCACTCAAGTCGTGGGTAACCGCATCGAAGTAGCAAGTCCTACTGCCCAGTCTTCAGCGAAAATAATATCAAGGGAAAAGCTGCAGCACATCGATTCCATGGAGATCTTAGATATGGTGGCATACAAATTTGAACATTTACCTACTACCCATTATCTGAAGGGTAACTGGTTGGCCTATTGGAGTCATGAAATAACGAGATCGGACAAGGATACAACATTGAATTTACAGCAAATCAAATTACAGTCATTTGTGGGTCATACGAATTCGGTGCGGTCGATTTTGTCATTGGATAATGAGAATAGTTTTGTGTCGGCATCAAAGGTAAGTTGGGTCGTGGTGAGGGGATAAATAAAAAAAGGGGCGGAAGTTGAGTTGTTTCTCAAACTTCAAGAACAAACATTTTTTGCTTTCCTGCTACAATAAGTTTGTGCTTATTATACGTTTTCCTCCTTCCAGGATAAAACCGTCAAATTGTGGTCTCTGCGCAGTGAAGGTGATGGTTCTAAGGCTACATCCTGCCAATTTACCTATACGGATCATAAGAAATCCATACATTCCTTGGCCTTCCTGGAGTCCATGCGCTTTGTGGTCTCTTGCGATTCCGGTGTACACATTTGGGATCCCTTTATTGGGCGTCCCTTGGGTGTTTTAGACTCACCCAAGCATAATCCCATAACCGTGGTAAAATGTCTGCCGTCACCCTCTCCCCTGGTGTTGTGTGGGACGGCGGAGGCTTCAGTGAAAATAATAGATGCACGTTGTATGCAATACGTTAATGAATGGCGTGTTAGTACAAATACCCAAAATAATGCCACCGTCAGATGTCTGACTGTAGCGCCTTCGGGTAATTGGTTGGCAGTGGGTTTATCCTCGGGTTACATCGTTATGTTAGACACACGCACTGGTCTTGTTCTCAATTCGTGGCGTCGCATGGAATGCGACATACTGCAACTGGCCGCACCTAATGACCAGCAATTAATTAGTTCCGCCTTGGATCATAGCTTGGCCGTATGGCATGCCCATGATGGTAATTTGCAATATCAGCTAATGTAAGTATTTGTATTAAACGGCATTTAAAATAAAACATTTTGACTTCTGTTGTGTCTTACTAGGCCCCCTCCTGAACCTGCCCATTTTCTGCAAACGATTGGCTCGGAACTAGTGTACGCCACTACGGGCAATCGTATTGGTATATACTCCGATCTGAGTAGTTCTCACGCTGCTCATTCGGTGACGAAGTTACGTTCGGAAACTTTTAGAGGTGTTTTGACATCTCTGGCTGTTTTACCTTTAAATCGCGCCTTTTTAGCCGGTAACGAAAGTGGCAATATTTCGTTATTGTGTTAAATATTTGAATTTTGAATTTTACATGTATGTACGACATTTTCTGTAGGAAAATATTTTTAAATTAAGAGATTAAACGTTTGTGAGAATAGTTTTATATCAAACTTTGTAAGATTTAAAGTTTAGTTCGATACAAACTACCAATACATTTGATCGGCTTAATTTTTAAACAATTTCCAAAACCCTACTGAAAATGCTTTGCAGAATTCATAACCTTTAGCAACATTTTGTATTTTTTTTTCAATTCAAGATTCATTCACTCACTTTTTGAATTTATATAGTATCTCAGACCAAATGTATTCCATTTAATCTACTCTTTAGAGCAATATTGTAAACCGATGA
The DNA here is from genome assembly GCA_963931995.1 of Phaonia tiefii. Lineage (NCBI taxonomy): Eukaryota > Metazoa > Arthropoda > Insecta > Diptera > Muscidae > Phaonia > Phaonia tiefii. The sequence goes on from OZ008368.1 coordinate 299,125,149, forward strand.
TATTTTCAACCAAATATTAAATTTTTAAAAAGCAAAACCTACAAACTGAAATTGTACAATTTTATTATTTATTATAATTTTATTTAGAATATAATGATAATGTTTTTGTGTTGGTATTTTATTTCATAAGAGTTAAAAAATGATTTCCATCTTATTTCATTCGATTTATTACAATACTTGTGTAATGTATGTCGTTCGTATCATTCGTATTAATAAAAAATATATTTAATATTTTACTTTAAACTTTACTTTTACTTTTCGAAAGAGAAAGATCCATGCTGAGTAGTGTTTTTCACAGGAATTCCCGCAATTTATTACAAAATCCCGGGACATTAGTGCGGGATTTGCCGAGATTTTTATTATTATATTTGCTTTATTTTAACGGTTTGTTTTAAGAGGTTGTGCAACAAAATATATGATAATTTTAGATAAACGTTTTCATTGAACTCATATATTACTATGCCTGTAATAGAACAGGACACACTTTTTTTGCCATCCCTGATTGAATGCCATATCAATTACTACTTCTAATAATGGCCAATTTTTCAGTCAGAGGTGATCTTCGTTTCTTAGTTAAATTGTGGTTAAACATCGATTTGTGTTTTTTAGTCATTGTTTAACTATGACTTAACCACCCAATGTTGGTTGGTTAACTTATAGTCAGAACCATATTATTTTGACAAGTTCACTATAAGATTACTTAATCGTAATGGAAAGTTAATTTGAGGTTATCTTTGCATTTTATTTTTGAGTGGTGAGTTAATGTAATTCGCCATATTGTTAACGATTATGGCAACCTTGTATTCTTATTTATTGGTTTGGGATAAATTAAACAGTCAAAATTTCTCTTCACTCAAATGCCAACAAACAAAACAAGTGGAACCCTAGTACTTCTCTACTCTCTCTCTCTTACTCTCTTCATTGAATATTTCAATACACGAGCAGCTTTTTGATAGTGTTATTGTATATAACTATACAAATTATAACCATGTTGAAGTAAAATTACATAAACTATGCAAAAAGTATGAAATAAGCCAGATAAGGCGCGAGAGAAAAATGCGTTTGAGTGAACTCCTAGCACTTTTTGGTTCTCTTTTACCAGGGTTGCCAAGTTGCGCACATCTTCTGGTCGTCTAATTCTAAATCGTATTTGGATAAATACCAAAACAACAAAGAGGAAAAAACAAACTGGAATTATGTAAAATAAGAAATAGATGCATAAAATCGAAGTTATTTTAACAAAAATTTGTAAAAAAAAAATGTATGGGCGCAATCATTTAACGATCTAGACTGTGTCTACGTATTTGTACAAATACGCAAAACAGAAGCATATATTTTATACAATCTAACATTTCTCATTTGACAGTCAGTAATTTGATGGTCATAATCATATGGTTCTGATTAAAAGTTAACTAACCAACATTATGGGTTAAATCATAGTTAAACAATGACTGAAAACCACAATTCGATGTTTAACCAGAATTTAACTAAGAAACGAAAATCACCACTGACCGAAAAACTGGCCATAAGTCCCTCTTGTTCTTTTTAACACTTGCCATGCGACACTCTTCATAGTACAGGGTGGCTGATGAATATTGCTACATTAAGACAGTGCCGTAGCTTCATAGAGGCAGGAGGGGGCACTGCCCCCTCACGCGTTTTCAACCGACGCCCCCTCACGCATTTCATAAATATCTGAGCAGCGGGCAAAAGCAACTAATAAAATTCGAGACATATAGCGAAACACATGTTCTTTATTAAACGTTCAACAACAATATAAAAGAAATTCAGAAGAGTTGCACCTTACGATTTTTGAGTTCATTGAATCTCTTCAAAACCGTATCCAAGCTCAGCGACTCGAGTCGTTTATGTTCAAATGACAAGAACGATAGATTGTTTAATCGTTTTGTGAGCCTTCAGACTCTTTGGGGCCGGCTGATTCTGGTTAACGCCGAGAACGATGACTCACATATGGCCGTTCCGGATGGAAAAGTCTCAATCGTTGCGAAGAGATTGTACACATCCTCCATCCCAGCACGCACCTTGTATAGCTCAGTCAACGTCAATGTTTTGATTTTATCATCCGACTTTCTTTCTTTGTTCAAGGCTTCGTGCTGCTGATGAATCACTTTCATGTGCTCTTTCGCTATATCCAGCTGAATTCCAGTTGGCAATTCAATGCCCAGCTCGGCCAAAAGCTGCAATTTTTCCAAATCCATTTCATCAGCTGTGTCAATTGCCGTGAGAATCGAATTTTCTTTCATGAACCGATTTTCCATTTCAATCAAAACAATATCGATTGTTTCGAAAAATGATGATTTCAAGTTAACCGAAATATCGCTTCGCTGTCCAAGTGTTTCATCGACGATTGAATCTTTGAGCAGCGTAGATTGACGGCGACTGCGAGTAGCGCGACCTTGCGCTTGCGGTAGCAGATCAGTTGCTTGGGCCTCATATTTTTCAAAACTCTCATCTGTCCTCATTTTTTTGATCGTTGAATGAACAGCTCGGATGAGAGGCATCGCATTTTTGTAGCCCGTTTCGCGACTTTGCAGAATTTGATTACAATATCAATAAACAAATGGATGTGCTGTCGCCGATGCCGGTCAACGTAGCTAACGGAGTGTGCGTGTCCGAGTCCATGCGTCATTCAACACAAACACCGAACCGCGAACGCTATATTTTCGCATAAACATTTGACGATCGTCTCCTCTTTAGAAATAATACGTTGAAATACGTTAGCCGAATTTAAATTGAAAAGGCGTTGGAAATCGTTTGCCCCTCACGGAAAATCGCGTTGCTACGGCACTGCATTAAGAAACTCAAATAACTTTTTTTTCAGTGTATGGAATTCATTTTTCTTTTATTCATGCTAAAGCTAAAGCTAAATTTTATTAAATATAGCTGAATTAGTTTTAAAAATAATGGAATTTAAATGCCTCCCCTGCTCGTTGGTGCAACGGGTTTTTCAATAAGAGCGCTACAAAAGTATTTTTAAATAAAACAAAACCGGTTTTAGATACCAATGAAATTCTTTATTCCTGTGAAAGTACGTTCGATGCCATTATGCATGGAACTCGATTTCTTTTGCATGGCCACCACGGGCACGCTTGCAGAAGTCCAGACGCTGAACACAATTTTCGACGGTTTTCAAGCATAAATCGGCCGATACTGCTGCAATTTCACGTTCGATATTCGCACGAAGTTCATCAATCGTCGCTGGCTTGTTGGCATAGACCTTAGACTTGACGTAGCCCCACCGGAAATAATCTAACGGCGTCAAATCGCACGACCGAGGCGGCCAATCGACTGGGCCATTTCGTGAGATAACACGTTCACCAAACTTGGTTTCCAATAAATTGATTGTCGCATTCACTGTGTGGCTTGTGTCGCCGTCCTGTTGGAACCACATGTCCTCCAAGTCCATATTATCCAATTGGGGCCAAAAATATTCGGTTATCATTGAACGGTAGCGATTCGCATTCACAGTAATGTGCCGGTCTTGATCATCACGGAGGAAGTACGACCCAATGACGCCGCCGGCCCATAAACCGCACCAAACCGTAATTTTTTCGGGATGCAATGATGACTCATAGATTACGTGTGGATTGCTGTCTGACCAATAACGCATATTTTGCTTATTGACGAAGCCATTCAGCCAGAAATGAGCCTCATCGCTGAAGATGATTTTCCGATGAAAATCCGAATCATTTTCAAGTTGTTGCTCAGCCCTTGTAAGGATGTAGGCCAAGATGTTTTCGGAAAATTCGCCACAACGACGTCACAGAGATGCCCAACGCTTGAGAACGACGTGTGAGAAACACATTTGGGCTTTCTTGAACTGAAGCAGCAATATTCTCGACACTACGGGCACTTCTTTGTCTCACTGGCACGGGAAAATTTTCTACTCTGCCTGTGGATTCAAATTTTTCCACTAGACGCTCAATTGTTGATCTGGTAGGACGATTATGACGACCATAAATTGGACGTAGCGCTCTTAAAGTTGAAGCCACTGACTCCAAATTTCGGTAGTAAATTTTTATAATTTCGACTCGTTGTTGGCTCGTATATCTTTCCATGATGAAATGGCAAACCTTACTGAAGAGAAATGTCAAAAGAGCGTGAAAAAATATGGCGTCGTTTGCTGTCCCTATCGATTTACTTTTGTAGCGTCTCTGTTGAAAAACCCTTTATTTGTGGGCAAGTTCTTGCGCTTAATGTGTTACCAATCCAAGATTCGATTGTTTGGAGATGTAAGCTAAGATTTTCGGCGGCTTTACTTGGGTTCCTAAGAGCTCAGTATTGCCGTATCGTCTGCAAAGGTAGACGTAAGCAGATCGCTTCTCGTGGGGAGGTCAGCTGTAAATATAGGAAAAAGAAATGGACCGAGAACACTTCCCTGCGGGACCCCGGCATATATTTTGTATTTATCCGTAATTATCTCTCCCTGCTTGACTCTAAAATATCTATTTTCCAAGTTACTTTCGAAGAGGGAATGTGTATTAACTGGCAGATATTTTTCAATTTTATGTAAGAGACCCTCATGCCAGACCTTGTTAAATGCCTGAGCAACATCTAAGAATACAGCACAACAATATTCTCTTTTATCATAAGCTTTTCTAATCTTGTTGGTCAAACGATTTACTTGTTGTAGAGTACTATGGCCCTCCCTAAAGCCAAATTGGTGATCAGGAATGATATTATGAGGCGAAGTGAGGCTTTTAAGTTCAAATAACGCGATTGCGGTGGCTAGAACATGTCAGTAGAATGGATGCAGAGGAACCAGCACGAAGGGTTTTCGAAACCGAACTCGAAGGAAGACGAAAAATAGGAAGACCAAGACTCCGCTGGAGGGATCAAGTTGACGAATCCCTGCGTACACATGGTATTGCCAACTGGAGAAATAAAGCAAAAGATCGAACTGGTTGTCGAAATATGTTATCTTCGTTGTGTAAGGTCCCTGACCCCCCGGGGTTGTCCGAGACCGCATAAGTAAGTTTTCATTGAACTCATATGTTACTATTCCTGTAATAGAACAGTACATACTTGATTTGCCATGCCTGATTGAATGCCACCTCAATTACTACATCTAGTCCCCCCTTGTTCTTTTTATCACTTGCCATGCGACACTCTTCATAGTGCAGGGTGGCTGATGAATATTGCTACATTAAGAAACTCAAATATCTTTTTTTAGTGTATGGAATTCATTTTTCTTTTATTCATGCTAAAGCTCATTCAATTTTATTAAATATAGCTGAATTAGTTTTAAAAATAATGGAATTTAAATGCCTCCCCCTGCTCGTTGATGCATGTGCGGCATCTTACCAAAAAGACAGGAATAGCAGCAATTGTTTCTCGAATGGATTGCTTTAGTTCATTCAAATTTGTTGGATTTGCTTTGTAGACTTCCTGTTTGCAATAACCCCACAAGAAAAAGTCAGGTGCAGTAAGGTAAGGCGATCTGGGGGGCCAATGGAATGTGGAGTTCCTGGATATCAGCTTATTGGGAAATTTTCATCGCAATTCTGTCATAATAGGCCGGGCTATGTTAGAAGTTGCACCATCTTGCTGAAACCAGTGTTGCCAGAGGCCGACCAAAAAATTATGCCAAATGTTCTCAAAAATTGTGCCGTTTGCAAAATCATTATGCCAAAATTGACTTTTTAGCCTTTTTTGTAATTCTGAGTCCAAAAAAGTTACAGACCCTCCAAGAAATGGGTGCAGCTGTTATACGTCAACCGTTCAGCTTAAAAAGAAGTATTTTCTGCCCTACAGCAGGTTCATTATTCCCCCTAGAACACCATCATATCCCGCAAATGCCGAAAAAATGAGAATACGCGTTTCTAGCAGGATCCGTCTTGGACACACCATCTTCTCTTATGAACACATCTTTAAAAGAACCGGACCCGCAATGTGCTCTAAGTGTGGAAACAGTCTTACAGTTAAGCACACAATCTTGAAGATTGCCCACATATGTAACAGCAGCCTAAGAAGAACCACTTTTGGAAATAAATCAATATACGGCATACTTAGAGACCCATCTTTAGAAAATATTAATAACATCTATAAATTCATTACATTATTGAAACTTAGACTATAAACAATATATCTTGTACTCATTGTATATACAAACGAGAGCCGATAGCCTCAGCTGTTATTGCTCTCTAATAATTTTAATCTTGGAAATAGTTTTCGTTAGATTAAAACAAATAAATGATAAGTTGTTATAGCATGTATCTTAATTTCATAAAAAAAACTATCGTATAATATTGTAATAACTTCTACAACAACAACGAAAGCCAAACGAAGGGTGATTTTCAGCTCGAATAATTATAAAATGTTTTTAAATAAAACTTCAAAAAAATTAATTTATATATTTATTTGAGATGAATTGTTGTTTACAATTTCTTCCAATCGTCTTAGAAAAGAATTTCCCAAATTTTGGATAATTTATTTTGGAATCAGTTTCACTTATCCTAGAGAATAGTGATCAAATAGTCTGTACTTCGAAATTTTCTTTGTCTGATATTATTCTCAATGAACCTGGAGATTTTCTCTGGAGTTTATATCTGGCACTTCTTCTATCAGATTTAGACCATTTTACAAAAGTAACATATTGATACATTTTGAATGCACTTGTACGGCCCAAAACAACTAATTTGAAGTTTGTTAATAATCGTCCATATTTTTACTCTAGGTAGAAAAAGTAAGTTTTACATCGGTTATTTACTCTTGTTTTCAGGAAATCATTTTGGCATTCATAATAATAATTTTATAAAGAATTTTGTCATTTGTCTCTATACGGACATTTTTGAAATTAACGCTTGTGGAGTTTCTGTACCAAATTTTCTGTACCAATTATGTACCAAACGATTGTTTTCCTATGAAATTACTTTGGCATAACAACCCTGTAATAACGAAATTTTCGCAAAGAGGTTAGTGAGTACATAGATAAATAAAAACCGTGGATGATTCATTTGCTTAATCACAATTTTCACCATATGGCAAAGACTGTTTCCGTGCGACCATTTTTCACTCGGATACGATGAAAAAGCACTCACAAATTATTTGTATTTCGATTCTGTTGTTTAAACTTGAAAATAGAATATAAATAATAGAAAAGCATGTCGCTTTTGATATTTGGTGACAATACAAAGGCAAAAAAGCATGGCTATATAGTTTTTTCAATAGTTTTTGTTTCCAGGGAAATTTGCCCATATTTACCACTCCGGCGCCATCTAGAAAATGTCCCTGTACTTTCAAATCCACCACTTATTATTTCACCATCTATGGTCTTTTATTTATCTATGCCTATGTTGAGTACCAGGCAAATATACCGATAAATATGCTTTAAAAATAGATTTTTCAGATAAATTAAAAGGAGAAACTTTCAATACTAAAAATTGTGCCGTTTGAAAAAAAAATTGTGCTAAAAAACTGCACTAAAATTAAAATGATTGGAAAAATGTTGAGAAAATTTTGCTAAACGGCATTTGGCATAATTTTTCAAAAAACAAGTGCCAAATCCAAAAAAATTGTGCCAAAACGGCACAAATTATGCCAAAATGGTAACACTGGCTGAAACCACACAGAGTTGAGAGAAATTCTCATTCGGCGTAATTCTGGATAGAAAAGCTCTCTCAACATGCTCCAGTAACGGTCTCCAGTAACCGTAACGGTGTGACCGTTTTCTTCGAAGAAGTAGGACCCGACAATGCAGCGTGATGAAACACGAAGTGGATGCAAATCCGTCTTATGGAGTATCTGTGGTTTGGAAATAGAGGCGGGCACGAGTCACGTGATTGGCGTGATTCACGTGAATCACGCGTGAACCTGAGCGGGCCAAAATTTTGCTCACGTGTGCGTGCGTGAACGTGAGTAGTGAAAAAATCTTCGTGCGTGAGTCCAATCTTTGCGTGAGTTAGTGTGCGTGAGCACTATTTTCGCGTGAGTCACGCATATTTCCGAATGGTTGATATCATTTAAATTTGATTTTCTTACTACTTTGTTACACAAAGTATTTTTGGAAGGCTTCTAATAACATTTTCCTCTAACAAAGCGTCGTTAATCATCTTTTGTATTTCAAGGAACATTTAGAGTCGTGTGTCGTCTCTCTAAATTATTTAAAACCGGTTGGTAACGACAACTTCTCAAATTTAAAATGTTTTCGAACTGACAAAAAAATTAAATTTGTTAGGAAAGGTACCATCATGCTTTCAATAGTTTCTCAAATTTTTTGTAAGAAAGACACAAAATGTTGTATTTTTTTAAGCACGGGCCTTGCCAAAGGTGTTAAATGTAATTTAAAATTTTTTGGGCATTCACCCTACAGCCAAGCCTTGGTTTTTTAACAAAATTTTGAATTTTTGAGTTGGGGAAAAGTCGCGCTTGTTGATTTTCATAATTTTTTACACCAAATTCTAGACTAAAATTAGGTTAACTACTAGGCATAATCTTGATCAGCAACGCATAATCTTGATCAGCAAAGCTGAATTTTTAAAAAACCTTGAATTTTCATAACAGACTTTTTTGGGAGTAAAAATTCCACACTTGTGTCCCTATTTCTCAAGTAATATTAATTTCTTATATTAAACATGTACTAGGCTATAATAAAAAATTGCGGTATTACGTTGTTATATTCGTCAAATCGAATTTGCACAGAATTAAAAAAAAATATCTTTTTTTAATTGTTTTCGTAATTTTTCCATGCAGTGCTCGGAGTCGGGGATATGTGCATGGAGTCCAAGTTTAGAATTTCCACCTTAAAAATTTGTTCGGGCAGAAACTATTTACTTTATTTATTTCGGTTTTCAAATAAAACACTAACTTATTTAGGTTTAATATTTCAGTTTTGGTGTTGGTACCCTTTCTTACACATTCCTTTTTTTTCAGGTTTAAACAAATTTTAACTTTGAGAGATTGTCGTTACCGACCGATTTGAAAGACTTTAACAATTTGTTCAACCTACTACTGTCTGAAGTTTAGTCAATGTAGCATTTAGACTCAAAATTACAAAGTTATTGCCAAAAGACTAAACAATGTCAGTGCAAAAATTGGCATGTTAAACTTTTTATGTCAACTATCATTGTAAGGGTCAGACCCAGTGTTTTTTGTTTGTGCTGCTTAGTAGAATCTCAAACACAAAAAATATGGTTACAAGTTTCATACTCTGTAGCAAACCGTGCGTTGGAACAGAGTGCAATTAGATACAATATTCTGAAGGTCTGACTTCTTCCCTATAAATACCTAGTAAATTCTAAAATAATCTGACCAATAATTTAAAATTTCTGACAATAATTTAGAAATTCTGCTCACGTGAACGTGCGTGAACTTGAGTACTTATACCATTCCTGATAGTTTTAGACTATATCTCCAAAGACGTGTAGAAGATTTCAAACATGCTGATACATACATACACATATTTGATAACATCATGTCAATGTGCAGGTTTTAAGTTCAACTCGTAAACGCGTCTGATCATAGCTAATTAAAATGCAAGTGAAGATATCGAAAACGCCGACTCTTTCGACTACCTATGGAGTGCTCTTACCTCAGACGGCGGTGTTGCAATCGACATTACTAATAGGTTATAAAAAGCTCAAGGTCCTTTCACGCAGCCTTGGTAAATTTGGACATCATCCTCAATCTTTACCAGTATAAAAATACGTATTATTCGGTTCTTCTTATATGTTTTTCACACTTTGAAAAACAAATGTCTAAGGAAATTTAAGATCTGTTGGCCAACTACGATATACAACGAACAGCTATGAAATAAATGTGACCAAATTCCGATACAAGTTGTAATTAAAAATAGACGATGGTACTCGATTGGCCAGATCCTAAGAAAACCACCATGGGTTATAGTACATTGTATAAGTGTATATTTGTTTCCTTGTCTTTGGCTCATAATAACGATATCCAAAACAATTTTTCTGATTTTATCATAGTGGTAACTTTCTGCTTGTTTCAACCGCAAATACATACAGTCGTCTTGCTCTAACGCATGGTGTATGGTTATTCTTGTAAATGTTTATACTCTTCTCCTTATCTTTGACCTCACAACAACGATATCCAACACAGCTTTTCTAATTTTTTTTCTGACCGGAAACTTTATGCCTGCTTAGGACTGAAATTGAAGCGGTCACTTCAGTGCCGCTTAATATCGCTTAGCTTTCCATACAAAATAAGTGATAATCTAAGCAAGCGATGTAACCAAAACAAGCCTATTGTCTAATAAATATCATGATAATATTTTCAAACCTGTGTAAAGCATTCTGTTTAATCCAGTTTAGGGTCAGCCAATTATTGTCCTGAGGCCTCCACGCGAATAGTCTTATGGCTTAAAACAAGAGTTTTCTTTATGAAAAAGCGTTCATTTGAGTTCTTTGAACTAAGTACCTTACCTTCCTGGAAGTCCGACCTCCCAATTAATGTTTGTGGCCGAGAACTGTCTGGAACTGGAAAGTGCGGCATTTATGTCTGTCTCCAGATATCCTTAATATTTCCAGTTTGATTTCCAGTTTCCTAGTTTAACTACTGGTCGAGGATTCCAGCAAGATACTTGGCTGCAGAAGACATTGATAACTCTATGTTGTGATGAACTACCATCATCTTTGCCCTCATTGTTTGATCCAAGTTCCGTCTGAATGCCGTTCCAATGGATTATGAGAAATATTTGCTCCCATTTCAGATTTTGTAACATTGCACCATATCAAAGTATGACAATCATATCTTCAGGTAATTACCTCTTCTTCAATATCTCCTTAAGGCTTCTGTCTCATCTGTCTCTTTCTTTAATGCTGTTTAAAAACAACAACTGGTTTTTTCACTCGGATTGTCTTACAGTCAGAACTATAAAAGAATGCATGGCTTTGTAAGCTCCTCCTAATTCGAATCTTCATACGTAGCGAAAGCAAAGTCCTAACAGATAACAATGATATTTCGGCAGATAATCGACTGAAATCCATCACCACCACCAACAACAACAACAACAACCACTGAACTCACTTTAAAATAAATATTTGAAGAAAAAAACAAAGCATCTCCTTTTTCGATAAGACCCCCAGTCAAAGTATAAATAGTGTCTGCTTTAATTCGTTTATATTTGCGGTCACTAGCTGGTGCCGATGATGATGGGGTATTGGAAAGCAGCAAAGGAAGGGAATCGTCTGTACATTATTTGTTTAATAAATCAAAATGAGGATAATATGATAAATCTCGGATATATGTATAGGATTTCAGGGAAATTACTTGAAAGTAAAATTCACACAATCTGAAATCAACTCTCTAGAATCACAAATGTCTGCTATGAGTAATGACTTACAACTATTACTTTTGACTCTCACCTCAGAATTTATCTTGTTGAAACCATATGTTCTCATTGTTGTTGCTCCTGAAGCATTTCACGTATCGATCTCCATTGATCGTCAGGCTTGCACCCGCAGCATCTGCAAAGAAATATGGTCCACAAATCTTGCGCGAAGTTTTGCCACACGAAATAGCTGCAATGACGTTGCAGGAGAGTTTCGGGATTATGTGTGCCCCAAACTCTACAGTTTGGCTTATTTACAAACCCGCTCAAATTAAAGTGAACCTCGTCGGACATGATTACATTTTCCAGAAATAAGTGGTCATTCTCGGCGATATTTATAGGGCAGCTCTGGAATACGCTGAACGTAACTCCAGGTCACCAGGATGAGGCTGTTGATGTGTAAGGATTATCTTCAATACTTTCCCTAACAAGCTCGATGTTTTCGGCCGATCGTCCAGAACGAAGACAGCTCCCGCGTGTCACATCTCCAAGGTTACCATATTGCTCAAGTTTCTAAAAGTATTAACATATTAGTGGTTCGATCTGCGACGGTGTAATGGATCCGCATTAAAATTTTCAAGTTTAATATCTGAAATTAAATAAAAAATAAAAGTTATTAACAAATAAAACATATACATTTTTTAAATCGGGTAGTGAATTTTAGACCACCCTGTATTAAAATATGCCCCACAACTGTCACTTTTGACTCTAACTTCAAAATATAGGAGTCAATTCGACCGGTAACTAACAGCTTTCATTTTTGACTCTTGCCTGAAATCCTATGCATCAATTGTGACTCAGGCAATATGTCTGTCTGCGTACTGAAAATTTGTAACAATATGTCTGCCTGCGTACTTTTCCAGTAAAAAATATGCCGTAACTAATTATAAGAGAGTAAGATAGATTTTACTCTACCAGTAGAAAATGTCACAAAAAGTACACAGACGACATCCAGTAAAAACTGTAAGATATAAGAACGTTTGTAAAGGGTGGTCCAACCATAATGCACGATGTTAATTGTGAGTCACACCTTAACATAAAGTTTTTTTGCCCAAATTAATTTTACATTTCTTTGTTTCAGTATTTGACAAATTCAATCATGAAGAGCATGGTAAAATAAGTAAGGTAAACGCAGTAGGAATTGTTACAACAAAAACAGGCATTTTGTTTTTGTTTGGTGTCCATGATCTGTCAAATTTTCTACATGTGTGTATCTACTGTAAAAGTAAACAAAAAGGTACAAAAACAAAATACATGTGAATTACATAAGAGAAACACCTAAGCAAGACACATGTTCAAATCAGCTGTTCTAACGAGTTTACCTTACTTATTTTACCATGATGAAGAGGTACACAATTGAGCAGCGCGGTAAGATTGTTGAAGCCATGATCAAAATACTCATGGTAGACGCAGGCCGTCGGTGGTGCAATGGTTAGTGTGCGCGCCTCTTGTACATGAGATCCTGGGTTCGATCCCGGCTCTGACCACCTTAAATTTCTTTCGGCGGCGGTCACCTCGCATAGTGACGGCGACACTATCGAGTACTTAGCCATGAAAAAGCTCCTCAAAATACCTTTCGGAATCGGTGTAAAACTGTAGGTCCCAATCAGTGAGTTTAAAACTAGAAAGCGCACAGCTCACTGGTTGTGAGAAGCTCTCCCCAATTCCTTCATGAAACCATTTTTTTTTTAGACGCAGGAGGTGTTGTTGTAGCAGATGGAAAATTGATGCCAACAACAACAACATAAATTTTGTTTTTGCTTCTCACTTACGTTGTGTCAAATCCAAAACATGCGTATACCAACAATATATGTGAACAAACACATACAAAAGCAAAATCACATGTACAGTTGAGAAGTGGTTTGCAATAAGTGTGTTCGTTTACCTGCAAATTCTTGCAAATTGTTGCTAGTTTTCTGTTCGTTTACTCCAAAAAACCAGCAAAAGAGAGCTAGAGAACGTAAATTTTGACAGTTCGATTGGATAAATTTTAGCAAACCAAAATTGGCAAGATAGAACAGCTGTTTAAAATCGGCTGTTTTGTAAACAAAGCAAATGAAAAATAAATTATCAAAGACAAGTAAGTTGAATCATGTTTGTTTTTTTTTTCTTGTTTTCTTTAATATTTTATAGCAATTTGTAACTAATATGAATAATATTGATGTGCAGAGTGATTCCGCAAATTCTGGTGAGCCGACGACGTCATCAGTAGTCGACTGTGGCAGTAGCAATGGTAAAAGTAATTGCTTCGTTTCCATTTTTTAATCACAATTAAAAAACAAACATAAACTCATCAGATGTTTCCTTGCAAAAATTTTTTTGCTGTTCGTTTACTTTTTCTGTAAATTTTCAAAAAGAGCGTAAAATCTTTCTTACTCTCTCAAATTAGAATCTTGCAAGTTATTGTTGGGAAAGTTAACGAACACAACTAATGTAAACAAAGAAAATCAGCTATGCTCATGCAATCACCATCTATGAAGGGTTGAAGCCTTGTTACGAAAATGGTCGTTCAAATCAAAATGCATTTCGAGATTTTTTGGTCAGTATGATAACGGACTTCTTGTGGCCAGAAATTGAGGATAGGTTTTTTTTCGTTACACCGCTTGCTTAGATTATCACTTATTTTGTATGGCGAGCTAAGCGATATTCAGCGGCACTTGCAGTTACCGCTTCCATTTCAGTCCTAAGCAGGCATAAAGTTAGAAAGGCTGTGTTGGATATCGCTATTGTGAGGCCAAAGATATAGAGAAGAGTATAAACATTTACAAGAATAACTACACACCATGCATTAGAGCAAGACGATTATATATGTATATTTCCGGCTGAAATATGCAGAAAGTTGCCAGTATGAAAAAATTTGAAAAACAGTATTGGATATCGTTATTATGAGCCAAAAACAAGGAAAGAACATAAAAATATACAAGGATAACTACAAACCATGCGTTAGAGCAAGACGATTATATATATTACAATAAATTATCGCTAGTTTGATGTTTTGGTTACTAGCAAGCCAGCGATAATCGCTAGCTTGTAACGAAAACACTCCTAATGTCTCTTTTGCGCGAGAAATTCAATGGCAGTGTTATCTCACGTCGTGGCCGTGTTAATTGGCCGCCACGATCATGTGATTTGTAACCCTTGGACTTCTTTCTTTGGGAATATTTAAAAGAAAAAGCGTACGTCAATAAGCCAAGAACAATTCAAGAGCTAAATAATGAGATAATTCGGCGCATTAACGACATTGAGCCTCAATTATGTCTCAGAGTCATTAAAAATATGGACATTCGGATAGAGAGTATCCCACCGAAGCCATGGCGAGCATTTGGCCGATATTTTGTTTCACACAAAATTGTTACCGATCATTCTATCATAATTAAAAATATTAAGACAATTCTCTGAAAAGTTTTTGTTTTATTTATAATTAACATCGTGCGTTTTGTTTGGACCACCCATTATGTAAACATTTAAAGAACAAATCAGCAAAACTTTCTTCTTTTTTTAAGAAATAGTGTTTATACTTAACCATAAACTTATAATTATAAATTGTGAATTATGCTAAACACAGGAAATGTAAATGAAATAGAATTGTCAAACTGAATTCAGATTAAGACCCTATAATTAAGTCATTAAATTAAATACTATGTAAGAGGTGAACCGGATTAATGTTCCATACTGATTAAGTTTCACTGTCAGTTAATCTGTAAACCATCAAACTTGTATGTCCTCCATCTTACAATAATCTAGATAAAAATCTGTAAACCATCAAACTTGTATGTCTCCATCTTACAATAATCTAGATAAAAATCTGCAAATAGATAAAATCTGCAAATAGATAAAATCTGTAAATTGTTAAAACTCTAGAAGTAAGCTAACTTGGAATGAAATGCGAAAATATAAATTCACTTACTCAACAGAACGCAAACGGTGAGCATCAATTTATTTCAAAGTGCCTACTCTCTCTCTCTCTAACTCTTTTCTTGGTAACCCGCTAATGTACTTTTGTACTTTTTATTTCTCTTGATCTAATACTTTTTAAATAATTTCTCATAAAATTTGAGAAATTATTTAAGGCATATCAACCCGCAACATTAGCTCAACCATCATCCCTTTAAATACAGTCCACTCCGCAAATCAATAAAGGCTTAGCTGTTCGAATCCAGCCATAATTTCCAAGGAAAGTGCTCAACAGTTAAGGGTCTATTACAAACGGGTGTGAATTTCTTGGACGACCGATTGCTTCCGGTTAAAGATTCAAACCTCTGATATTATGGTATGTACCTCAGAGGAACATTTCCCATGGTAGTATCGATAGGATATGCATACATAAACAGCTCACATTATAAACGATGTTGCCAGTACCGAACATAGACTAATACTTATAGTAGACCTAATAGTTCTCTCACCAAATTTATGACATTTGGCCTGGTGTGATATTTACGTTCGATGTTGAAAAGAATTGCTTTACTGATACCAGATAGAGGCAACGGTTCAAAACAACGAACAAAATAACAACAACGGCATTTCGTTTTGTGTGTGAATACAACACAAATTATGCTAACAATAACAGTCAATAAAAAAGTTTAAAACACATTTAAATTTCACAGTTTTTCACCAAAACGATATGAAAAATTAAAGCCAAGAAGTTATTGTAATTCCACCTGGTGTATGTCACTTTCCGTCAAACATCTCTCTATCACACCTACCGCATCAAGAAGAGTGTGAAAGGAAACGTCAGATGAGCCAAATATTCTCTCTAGTATGAGATTACTCTATGGGACCAAACTGCGTCAATGTCAATATTTGAGCAGCCTCACCTCATCCTTAAGTCCTTCCATACTTATCACACCATCATCGTAGTTATTGTGTTTAAGTGAATGCGGTGTAGTCAGTCATAAGTGGTTGTGTTGTCTCGTGGCTCCAACGATACAAGTTTGTTTTGATACAGCCAGCCAGCAGCAGTTGCGGTTGCTGCTTTTATTGTGGCGTAGGATTCTCCTTAAGCAAAATGCCTTTGTTCGCCTTTCGAATGCATCGCATCTTTTTTTGTCGTATTTGCAATCATTACATTTTTGTTTTTTTTTTTTTTGTAGATATTTTTATATTTTGCGGGAGCATTAATACGTTTTAGTTATTTTCAAGTTCATGTTAATGATGCAGATGTTGAAGTTGAACTGGATGGTAGTGAGTGAGATGATAAAGAAGATTTTGTTGTTTGTTCACTTCTGATCGCTTGTTACAAAGAGGATTTGTATGAGGACAATAGTGCGTCTAATATCTTGAATGGAACGGGTTGGGTGATTCTGGTGGGCCATCGGCGCCCTGTTGTGGATGCAATTGAGGCTGCAGGTGACGTTGGCAACCGCCAACACCATCACCATTTATTTGCTCCTTGTGAGTTGCACACCAAAGGAGATGAAATTTGTTGGTTTTATGCTTCTTAGTTTTCATTCCTTTTTAATTCCTTGTATCAAGTGTGCGTCATGATCGAAACCTTGAAACTAAGAAGGAGTGTTTATCGATATTGCGTATTCTTTCAGTTGGAAATTTTATAATGACTTGAGCTTCAGATATAAGGCGAAGATTGCGTTGCGATGGTGATGATGATGATGGTGAGATGATGACTTCCTCATCGCAGGGTGCTTTTGCAGTTATACAAGTGTAGGTACTGAAATGTGTACGAATGTTCGTAAAGCTTCTGCCGCACTAAGGCGCTTCCGTTGCGACAAGAAATATTAGTCGTGTTTTGGTTACAAGCAAAGCAATTATCGCTTGCTAAATTACAAAGAAACGGTAATTTAGAGATAAGTCTTATTATTTAAAAAATTGAAATGACTTGAATATGGTAAAAGATGTCTTAAAAATATTAGAAATCTAGCGAAAATGATTCGTGTCTCTAAGTCTTCGCTAAGTGCTTCATACAAAACAAGCGATTATAATGGGTTTTCCAATAGGTTCTTGACAACTTTGAATTTAATTTGTGAACACACTATTTCACTGATCATCTAACTGTTACTTTCCTCTTTTTCAGTAAACTCAACATTTTCATCATCGTAAAGTACACGAACGAACAACGTATGCAAATTATAAAAATGTACTACCGAAATTCGGAGTCGGTGACCGCAACTTTAAGAGCGTTAACTCCAATTTTCGGCCGTTATTCTCGCCCTAGTAGACAAGCAATAACAAGTTTAGTGCAAAAATTTGAGTCTACATATTCATTGTATGATGCTGCCTTGCCAGTGAGACAACGGGTTGGCCGAAATGACGAAAATATCGCTGCCGTTCAGGCGTCCGTAGCAAACGATCCAAATCAGTCGATTCCGCGGCGTTCTCTCTCCGCGAACTGGGCATGGCCAAGACCACTTTATGACGAATTTTGCGTAAAGATCTTGGTTTACACCCATACAAGATCAAGCTGACTCAAGAATTGAAGTCAGAGAAGATGCGCCAAGATGATGAATTTCATCGCAAAATCAGCTTCAGTGACGAAGCTCATTTTTGGCTCAATGGGTTCGTCAATAAGCAAAATATGCATTATTGGTTTGGTGAAAATGCACATGTGATTCATGAATCACCACTTCAACCACAAAAATAACTGTTTGGTGCGGTTTGTATGCCGGCGGCGTCATTCGGCCATATTTTTTCGTCGACAATAACGATCGTCACGTTACTTTGAATGGCGATAGTTATCGCGCCATGATTTCCGAATATTTTTGGCCCGAATTGGAAAACATGGACTTGGACGACATGTGGTTTCAACAGGACGGTGCCACAAGCTACACAGCACACGATACAATCGATTTTTTGAAGAGTAGGTTTGGTGAGCGTGTTATCCCAAGAAATGGACCAGTCAATTGGCCGCCTCGTTCGTGCGATTTAACGCCTCTAGACATTTTTCTTTGGGGCTACGTCAAATCATTGGTGTATGCCAACAAGCCGACGACGTTCGAAGAACTCAGAGCCAACATTGAACGCAAAATAGCGGCCGAAACATGTGACCGAGTCATAGAAAATTGGGTCCAACGAATCGACCGCTGCGGACATGCCCGCGGTGGCCATATGAACGAAGTCGAGTTCCATTCATAAATGTTTCGATTGTGTTTCAAATCGATCATAAAGTTTTGGAAATATCTCAAATGGTTTGCGTTTTATTTAAAAAAAAATGTCAATGCCTTATTGAAAAACCCTTTTTTAGCAAGCGATGTAACCAAAACACGCGTATTGTTCCTGAGGAAGTGTAAAACTCCTTTTTGATTCATAAGGTAATCACTATAGAGCGTGGGTAACTTAATGTCTGAAATGACGTAACAAATTTATAACTGGAAATATCCCACGGAATTGAGACCTCGGCGACACTGTAGTGAGAGCTGGTTGCGAGACCTTCTAGCGGAGTCTTGGCCGTCCTGTTCTTCGGATTCCTTCCCCAATTAGCATCCCCGCTCATTTTTGAACTATATCACCTAGTTCAAGGAAAGATCTGAAAGCTCCAGCCCATATGTGTGAGTTGTATACGTAGATGGGATAGAAGATCAGTTGGAGAAAAGTGTTTCTTTCACCGCTTTCCTAAGAACTTGAATGCTTCTTTCGGCGCTTTAAATATGTCGCCCACATTCGACTCAAATTGGGTTTCTCCTAGTCGACATTATCGTTCGCCTGACTCCATGTTTGTTTGTAAGTGACAGCACATTCGAAATAGAGAAACCAAAATTTGTACTGAATAGTTTTATATTTTCATTCGACTTGAAACGACAAGATTGTGAAACCCAAATCAACTTTCTTTCGCCTAGAACACGAACGAAAGTTTTCGTTCGAGATTGAGAAACAGCAGTGGCGGTTTCAGAGAGGGGGCCATGGGGGCCATGGCCCCCCGAAAAATTTTGAAAACTAAGTTTAATATGTTCTATAAGCTATTATTTCCAACAAATCTGAATCCCAATACCCGTACCTATCAATTAACAATAATTACTTTTGTATAAAAATAAGTCAAATAGAAAGTATTTATTTTTAAACAGTATTAAGATAACAATCATTGTCAGTAGTCAAAAGCCACTCGCATCCAGTCAGCGCCATGTGAACACAAAGAAATCTGGCAAGAATGCAGCCATGGGATGACTAGAAAAAACCAAGACACAAAAAAAAATTCGCGCCTCTATGTGTTCATTTTTAAGTATCTACTACCCCTTGGAAACAACAACAAATAACGGCATAATGAAAAAAAAAATTCATCGCTATTCAACGTTTTCGAATGCTATGTATATTTCAGTAGGCATGGCGAAGAAAAATTATTTTGCTATATTATTACCTACTCAATGATTTTACTAAACTCAAACGCCGGCTTGTAAACTTGTAGTATTGGGTGTGGTGTAGTGTTGCGTTTTCTGTAGTCGTTGCCTCCACTAGTGTGTTTAAAGTTTAGTTTAGTCTACATTTCTCAAAAAAAAATGGTAAGTACGAATACAGACACATGTTACATACTGTTTATGTGTAGACTATAGGCCTAAATAGCGTCTTTACAATCACCTCCAGGAGATTTCTTTTATTCAAGCTCTCTTACCGATAATTGAACATCTGCAAGTCTTAGGCTAAGGAACTATTTCTTCTATTACGGGTGGCATAATGGTGGATAAACCACTATTAGGAGTGAAGACTGTTTCCAGATGCTTGACAAAAGCATTGACTTTTTTTCAGTGCTTCTCGCCCAGCTTCCATTTTCAAGGCAAACTGGGGACTCGTTTAATTTAGAAATTTTATATTATTTAATTTTAATATCTGTATCTTATGGGATAAGCGTGATAGGGCTTCGCATTTTTCTCGTGGCCTTATGGAGACTGTAATTCCTTCTTTCTGTTGGATCTAAATGTTTTACATAGTTAATGAGGCCAAAATCATCAATTATAATTAATAACTTCCTAATTGTTTCAGGCAGCTCCAAATAATCGAAAACGACCGATCCAAAGTCAAAAATTAGTTCATATTTTCAAAAAGTTGAGAAAATAACAGATGACAATGAACCATGTGTAAAAAAGGCTAATACATCTTCGTCGCAACCTGATCCTTACACATACATAAATACCTTATCAGTTCCCAGCGGACCAGCCAACGAGCCTTATGCGAGTGTCTCGCTTGTTGTTCACTATCAGACTTAGAAATGATAGTTTACCGGACCAAAAAAGAGGGAGACACATTGTTGCCGTTTTGTCGCATGCCCAACAGAATAAAACGTACAGGCACACAACAACAAAGTTATGGTAAATAGATTTTTTTGTGTTCTGGCGTCCCTTATGCGTTTCTACGAATTGTGCAGGCTCACGACACAACAACAAAGTTTGGGCAAAAGAATTTGTTTTTTTTTTTGTGGTCTGGCGTCTATTATGCGTTTTTGTCTTCAGTTCGGTTTGTGATTTGGCGGTAGAAAGTTGTGTTGTTGAATGTTAAACAGTGAATACCTGATTTAATTTTGAAGACATGTGATAGTTATATTTTAAGACATCTGAAACAGTGAATACCTGATTTTATATTATTACTATATATTTACTATATTTTAAGAGTATTTTTAAGTAATCACCTCCTTTAAGGTGAAATGAAGTGCCTTTAGTTTTGTATTTATCACTAATAAAATAAATGTAATATAGTGTATTATATATAAAAACAGTATATAATAAACAATATAAAAATAAAAAGTAATAATAATATTTTTTAGGGGGAACAAAATGGGTAAAAAACACATAAAATTATCGCTAAAACAATTTTTTTTGTACAGTTTATGATATCGTAACCGAGTCAGTTTTTAGATTACTTACGAGTCGCAAACAATATTATAATTAATTCATTTTTAATATTAAACTTTTATCACATAAAATATATTTTCCGACTCGTTGGCAATCTCAAAAATGTCTCGCAAGAGATATTACGAAAACCTCGCAAACGATTCTTTTGCAAGACTTCGTAACCGAAACTCTTACTGCCACAAACTGAGCGACTAGTAATTCATTTTCCGATCGTTTTCGGATCTGTTTTCGGGCTTTCTGCCCGCAAAAGTTTCGCGTAACTATCGTTTGTGATATCGTATACGAAATTTTGGTCCGCTGGGTTTCTCTTACTGATGCTGCATCTAATAACACCGCTATTGTGAACACTGAAGAGTACAATGAAAACCGAAATACATCCCTGGAATTAGGTAGAGATGGTAGTTGTACCAACGACATAGGGCTTTTTGTGAATAAAAAGATAGATGAATTTACAAAGTGTCAATTGTTAGAACAACATTGGACACCGCCGAAATCATATGAATTCCCACATTCCATTCACACTAAAAATCGCAAGGAAGTAAAACGTTACTTAGGACATCAACACCTGGAACAAAGAAATTGGCTAGTTTTTTCCGATGCTAGAAAGGGTTTATTTTGTAAGTTCTGCGTTTTGTTTTCGGATAAAAAGTGTGGGCACAATAAAGGGATATTAGCTCAGAACCTTGTGACCCTACCCTTGACTTCATTTGCCAAGCTATTGGGTAAAGACGGCTTCATACAAACACATGAAAACACGGCTTATCATAAAATATGCGTGCAGGCTGGTCTGGACTTCCTTCAAAGTTATCACAACCCTGACAAATCGATTGACAACCAAGTAAACTCTCAACGACTACAGCAAGTACAAGAAAATAGAGAGAGGCTACGCCCAATAATAGAATCAATCGTCTTCTTAGGCAGACAAAATATACCTTTAAGAGGTCATCGAGATGATGGACGACTGGAAGAAGAGGCTGGTCCTAGTAAAAAAATAAAATAAATGGTTTACCATTACATCCCATGAAGGGACCGGGGAGAACTTCTCACAATCACTGAGCTGTGCGGTTTCCGGTTTTCACTCACTGATTGGGACCTACAGTTTTACACCGATTCCGAACGGTATTTTGAGAAGCTTTTTCATGGCTATATACTCGATAGTGTCGCCGTCACTAAGCGAGGTGACCGTCGTCGAAAGAAATTTTAAGGGGGTTGGAGCAGGGATCGAACCCAGGATCTCCTGTACAAGAGGCGCGCACACTACCCATTGCACCACCGACGGTCCTAGTAACGAGGGGAATTTTAGGGAGCGGTTAAGATTCAAAATTTCTTCAGGAGATGAGACACTAAAACGGCACTTAGCCACAATGTCTTCAAGAGCTGCATATATTGGTAATACCACTCAAAACCATTTGATCACATGCTGCGGTGAAGAGATAACCGACACAATACTAAATCAAGTCCGAAACGCAAAGTATTATTCGGTGATTTTTGACGAGACGACAGATATTTCACATGTGGAACAATTGTCTTTGAACTTAAGATATGTACACAACAATGAAATACGGGAAGACTTTGTTAAATTTATTGATGCCTATGAAAATATAAAATCCATCAGACCAGATCTAGAAGTGCATAGTGAGCATCGTTTAAGTGGAGACGCTCTAGGAAAGATTGTTGTTAGTTTACTTCATGATTTATCCTTAGATCTGAACAACTGTATAGGAATTGGCACCGACAGTTGTAGTGTAATGTCTTCTGAAGCAGCTGGTGCAGTATCTGAAATACAAAAGGTTGCAAAACATGCATGTAGACGTCCGTGTCTAAACTACGTGAAGGAGAAAGAAAAAACTGTAAAACTCCCTGAAGATGTATTGAAAGTGTTGGACTCCTGTGACCCAAATATATTTCCAATGATCCATGATGTTCTCAAAGTCTTGGCCACACTTCCAGGTACTTAAATTAATAAATACAATTAGTCATATAGGTAGAACTAACCTAAGAATAAAATTGTTGTCCAAGATTAACTTTAATAAATTTAAATGTAACACAAGCAAGTAATAGCAATATTCATTAGCAAAATAAGTAAATTCATTAATATTAATATGTATATTTTATAATAACTATTTCAGTTTCATGAATGATTCTATTATTTTATTTCTAGTCAGTGTGGCTTCGGCAGAAAGGACTTTCTCCACGTTAAGAAGAGTAAAGACTTGGCTGAGAGAAAGAATGGGAGAAACACGCCTCACGGGTCTTTGCCTGCTTCACGTTCACAGGCACCTTCAAGTGAACACAGAAAAAATTATAGAACGATTTGCAAAGAAAGGCGCAAGAAGGCTTGAGTTTGTGTTATAAGTTTTGTATTTTGTAACAGTATTTGTTTTAATAGCCATCCTTGATCCTGTACACAATAAAACAGTAGCAGTTTTCTTTTTAACCATCCAATTG
Organism: Phaonia tiefii; assembly: GCA_963931995.1. NCBI lineage: Eukaryota > Metazoa > Arthropoda > Insecta > Diptera > Muscidae > Phaonia > Phaonia tiefii. Next base: position 299,148,696 of record OZ008368.1, read on the forward strand.
CGTTAGAATATTAAACTTCTTTGATTTTTAATAGCTTAAAATTACAATTTGAACATGTTGGAATTGAAAATTTTTCAAGATTTTCTTGATTTACAAGGACTTTGACGTAGCGAAAATTTCTCTATGAATTAAAATTGTGGTAACAGCAATACAGCATAAAGGAGAACCTTTGAATGACTCAATTACAAATAGTAAGACCTACATAAAAACAAGATGGCCCCCCCGAAAATCAGCTCTGGAACCGCCCTTGAGAAACAGGCTGCAAGCTTGCACAGGGTGAGGCGAAAGTAGTCTCATAATGTGAATGTGCCATAATTTTAGCAAATGGTGTTTAATATCATTGTGCTATGTGTTGCAGACAGATAGACAATTAGCTGACAACAAGGATTGAAACGATACTCACGCGAAGAACGCTGAAATATGGTATCAGCTTATTGGATCAATTTCCGATTTGTTGTTTTAACACAGTAGTGGTCCTCATGCAAACTCGAAAGAGCCTCGTAAACGCGTAAACCTCGCAAACTTACGCGGCAAACGCCAAAATTAAGAAATTTCCCATACAAAGCGACTTGCACAAAAGTGGAAAGTCTTCAAGTCAGATTTGCTGCGCAAACGTGGGATGGAGAAACGTGTAAACTTTTGACATTTCGTTGTCATCTGACTAGGATGAATAAATAAGGTGATAGCACTAGAACAGTAGAAAAAGTACAAATACATAATACAAGCAATTGCTACTGCTACCACCTTATGTATCCATCTTGGTCAGCTGATATGGTTTGAGCACAAATACGCTGAGCAACTTTACTTAGTGCCTCATGCAACGGTGCGAGGGAAACTTGCGCTGAGCAAAAGTTCTCGGCAATTAAGTCCCCATTCAGATTATGCTTGTCACGCTGCAATTATCATGCTGTGCTCTTTTAAAAAACCTACGTAAGTCACGATTTGATTACATTGTGCGTCATTTCTTACAACCACCCCTTCAGTTTTTGACGTTTAATCTGTTAGTCTCCCTCATTCTTACATTAGTAAAAATTTGTAAAAGTGGTCTATTCCAATTACATGTGTCAAATTAGGAAATTCTCTGTGTTTAATTCGTTGTCTTACATTCGTAAAAATAGTAAAAGTGATGTATTCCCTGTTAATTTATTAACAAATTAAATATTTGTGCCGATCGATTACACCTTTCCCAGTACCGTACGCAGGATTTTATTTCGGGGGAGCCCAACTTGATATTTAGATTGAAAAATAGCACTACATTTAAAAATCACCTCTTAAGGAAATAAGTTCTTGCGTACGTGTCTGACCTTTTCACTTCGACATGAGAATTAATATGAAACAAAATGGCAGAAATACGAAAGTGAAGAAAGAGAAACGTCAAAACTCCCCACAAATTTTGGTATCATCCGTGAAAGTCTACCCCACCAGCAACACCACACCTCTCACCCACAAAACGCTTTAGGCACGCGTCGAACACGCGCGTGAAAGCCATAGTGCTATGATGCTCTAAGCATTTGGCTGAGCGTGTCTGGGGGAACTACGGCATTGCAAGAAGTAGTCGGCCCCATACCTCTCGTTCGGCCAAGAATATCGCTGTTGTGGCCAAGGACATCCGAGAGTGTCAACAAACATCGACGAGTAGAGTGTTCAAAACCGAAACCGAGAAAACGGGCTTTTTATGTAAACCGAATGCCGGTTTAAAAATTTAGCATTTTCGAATAACCGGTTTGTTTCCGGTTATCAATTCTGAATGAAATCTGGCACACTACTGCCTTAAATTTCAATTGAAATTTGTTAAATTGAAAACAGTATTAATTCTGAATCAAAACTGACACACTTATAGCCTTAAATTTCAATTGAAATTTGTTAAATTTCAATTAACGTCTTTCAAATTGTAATTAATGTGTTTCAAATTACAATTTAAATATTAATTGATGTCTTAAATGGCAATTGATGTTCTGAATTTAAATTGATGTGTTTTAAATTTAAATTGAGGTCTTAATGGTAATTGATGTGTTTTAAATTACCATTGATATCTTAAATTTCAATTAACATATTTTTGGATTTTATTTTATGTATTTTAAATTGCAATTGAATTCTTTTAAATTGCACTTAATGTCTGAAATTTAAAATTTAATATTAAATTTTCAATTGATATCATTTGAAGTTAAATTGATATTTTTTAAATTTCAATGTGAAATGGTATTAAACGTTTGAAACCAATATTTTCCTTTTCGATGAATTTAATCTACCTGTTCTAAAAAGGACTAAAAGGACATGTGAGCAATTCAGTTAGAGATTCTCGTATTTATTAATGTACTAACTGTTAAATTTATAAAATTACTAGATGACCCGGCAAACGTTGTTTTGCCATATATAAGTACTATAGTACATTATTTCTAGGAAATATATTAGAATTTTATATATTAGAATTGTATGGGGACCACCCTAAGGGTTGAAGATAGACGCTAGATATGTTCTGGGAAACTGTTGGGATTGCAAAAATATTGAGGGTCGGTCATACATTTGACTCCTCTAGGAGGCACCCTTGTAATATAAAACGTTAAAATTTTAAATTTCGACAACAGCGCCACCTATCGTGTCCATGAAAAATAGATGTTGGTCGATTCGCAGACCTACCCGATATGCACACAAAATTTCATACAAATCGGTCCAGCTGTTTCGGAGGAGTTTTGTACCAAACACCGCGACACGAGAATTTTATATATTAGAATTTATTTCTCTATCTACAGGGGCTTTTGTGTCACAGATTTTTTCGTTTTGTGTCATAATACTGTTGTAGTTTTTGGCATGCAATTTTTGTATCAGGGTTCTAGTATCCGTGCCTGTTAGTCACTGAGACGCCCAAGTGTCAGTGAGGCATCGCTAAAATATAGTCAAATACCTGCAAACTAACCGTATCCGTCAAATGGCCTGATGATCTGGTGACAGACCGTTTCCCTTTTCATGAAATTTGCCATGACTTTTTCACAGAGATGTGGCTTTATCTCACCGATGACGCGTTGGATCTCGGATTTGAGCGCAGGAATTGTTTCTTGTTTATTCGCATAAACCCGAGATTTCACATAACCCCAAAGTAAGGAATCGCATGGCGTTAACTCGCCTGATCTTGCTGGCCGTCAAGTTGAGACCACAAGAACTCCGTTATCATGTTAACATTCACTGCAATTTCGGCCTTATTTTTAAAAAAGTAAGGCCCAATCACGCCGCCTGACCAAAATCCGCACAAGACAGTTGCTCGTAACTTACATAGAATAATACATACGTAGATAAACTTATTCTCTCATCTGACGTTTCATTTCACACTCTTCATCGTAGGTTTGTGGAAATGAGAGCAATTAAATTTAAAATTATCTTACACCAGGTGGAGTTACAAAATATGTTCACTTAACTTTTTCCTGTCGGTTTGGTGTAGAACTGAAAAATTTAAATATATTTTGCACTTTTTTGTTGACTTTTATCGTTGGTATATATTTGTATTGTATTTAACACAACTAGTTTGTCACAAAAACACGAAATTCGGTTGTTGTTCCTTTGTGGATCGCTGTATACTATTGCCACCATCTGGTATTATTGAACCCATATTTTCTACCATCCAATGTTTACTTTCCATCGTACCTATGACGTTTAATTTATTGACCGAATAAAAGCTTCTATGGTATGTATTATTCTATGGTAACTTACAGGAAGATATGGGTTTGGAACTCTGAAGAATATCAATGATGACAGGCTCTTAGGTTTCTCGAACCATATTCCGTCCTATAAATATACAAAAGTATACATGGCCGTCGGTGGTGCAATGGTAGTGTGCGCAGCTCTTGTGCTTGAGAACGTGGGTTCGATCCCTGCTCTGACCACCTTAAATTTCTTTCGACGGCGGTCACCTCGCTTAGTCACGGCGACACTAAACATATGATAGGGCCAAACCAAAACAGAACGAGACAACTACAATTAGAATAGTTCGTTCTATAAATAGAACTTTCTAAACTTCTGCATCAGTGCGTGTAAGTATGAAAGCAATGTGTAAGTAGCGACAACAATCACTCTGCACACAATCAATAAATGTCTTCGGTTAGGGACTTGTGTAAATACACACCGCAGTGGCTTAACGGGCTAGACGCTGCTGAAGATGATGCTTCACAAACATCGAAACGATCGTCCAGAGAATGTGAGTTCGAATCCCACCCGCGGCATTTACATTTTTTTCACTAACCGGAGAAAACATGATCTCTTACAGCCTTAAAGGAAATTACGGCACTATCGAGTATTTAGCCATGAACAAGCTTGCCAACATATCGTTTGGAACCGGTGTAAATCTGTAGGTCCCAATCAGTGAGTGTAAAACTAGAACGCGCACAGCTCACTGGTTGTGAGAAGCTCACCCTAATCCCTTCATGGGCTGTAACGGGAAACCATTTTTTATACATGGAAATCGCCAGATGAGCAAACATTCAATCAAATATACGATGGTCAGCTAGACGTTTTCGGGTTGCCTGCTGGACGTTAAAGGCCGGTATCCCATTTTAGTCTGGATTTCGTAAGAATTTCAATGGCAACTTCTGATCTATGAGGAGTATGTTCAAGTGCAGTGATCTCGTCGTTCCGCGAGTTACCAGGGAAATTAGTATCCATAAGAAGATTCAGTGAATCACCCTTACAGGTTGTCCACTGCCCATAAGAGTCCCTCAGGTATCCTCTCGTCGTAATGCTTGACGTCATTATTTTCCTTGGCATCGACACATAGGATGTATCTTCTATTGATTTACAGAAGAGCCATGAGTTTTTTTTGCCAGTCTAATTTCATTCATATATCGTCTTAGTTCAACTTTGTATTTATCCTAGTCCTGCTTATCTCTCGACAACTTGGCCCTATCGGCATGAACTCCTTATATCAGCAAGTTCTCCATTCATTCCACCAGGGAGGCTTCTTCTTCCCACTTGGCTTTGTTCTTGGGTAAAAGATTTCTAGCGACTTGTTGAGAGTACTGTAGACCCAATCAGCTATACTACCTAGGTCATATAAGCACCTTATGTCCACAGGTATTTCAGACCCCAAATAACTTTTACAGGTCTTTTCATAGAGGGAACAATCAGTTTTCCTCATATTGTGACAGGTCTTTTCATAGAGGGACCAATAAGCCTTCCTCATATTGTGGCGATTTACTCTTCAGGTTGTTCCAGTCCAACTGAAATTCAATATATTTATGATCATATTACACGTCCTCCGGTGCATCGGTGACATCTAGTACCTTTTGCTGGTGACAAAAATCGGCTCATTGACTCTATTACATATAGCAAGGCTATTAGGTACTCCATGAGTATTTTACCCATAGAATAATACATACCATAGAAGCTTTTATTCGCTCAATAAATTAAACGTCATAGGTACGATGGAAAGTAAACATTGGGTGGTGGAAAATATGGGTTCAATAATACCAGATAGTGGCAATAGTATACAGCGATCAACAAAGGAACAACAACAGAATTTCGTGTTTTTGTGGCAAACTAGTTGCGTTAAATACAATACAAATGTATACCAACAATAAAAGTCAACAAAGAAGTGCAAAATATATTTAAATTTTTCAGTTCTACACCAAAACGACAGGAAACAGTTAAGTGAACATATTTTGTAACTCCACCTGGTGTAAGATAATTTTAAATTTAATTGCTCTCATTTCCACAAACCTACGATGAAGAGTGTGAAATGAAACGTCAGATGAGAGAATAAGTTTATCTATGTATGTATTATTCTATGATTTTACCCATCCCATTAGTGTCAGTGCTACCTCATAATGAGTGATATGCCTTAGCGTCAGCGCCCAAAATCGCTGGGATATCTACCCCTTTTGCCTACTCTACGAGACATCTTAAGGGTACTGATGGGAAATGGTCTCTACGCGGATGCAATATATAAATGTTCGATTTAATGGAAAGTAAAGTCAACTTTGCAACACTTCTGCAGGAGTTAAACACGGATGTGTCTTATCCCCAAGATTACTTCTTCTACAACCAATGCAGAATAACCATTCGGCATTCAGTGAAATATGTATGAAGACCTATATACATACATGATATCCACTACACAGATGTAAATGCCTTATGGCCCACAGATTTGATGATATCAGAGCAAAGTTAAACGGAGAGTCGGGAAATTCGAAAAAAATTTAGGATTGAGAATAAATATTAAGAAAACAAAGCCATTATACACCACTAACATATCAGGTCACAGGTGACTAGACCTTTACGCCGCCTCCGTTTTTGGTGTTTGTTGCCGCGCCGCCGCCTGATTACGTAGAAATCCTGATATTGTGCTGATATTCAACACACGTTGCAATCACAACAAATAAAAAACTCCAAACTATGAACTACCCGCAACCACAATCGGAATATTTCCTAATAACAGTCAGCTTAATTTCCCAAGAAGTAACGTAGGGAGTTAAACGACATTTTGAGTTTTCATAACAACAGCCAGGCGAAATTCCGCACGCTATAACACCAACATTCAGTTCCAGTCTTTAACAGGTTACAGCACACCTTACAACAAGAACAACAGCAGGTCAAATTTCCCAAGAATTGAACTCTGCACAGCAGCAGCCGGGTCAATTTCCTAATAATTAGGAATAGTCGCCGCCAGGTAAGCCGACGCTGCCGGTTTTCCCAGTTCCTACGCCACCACCGAATCCGAAACAATAACAACGACTTATCGAACAGCCATCATGCCTATATGAAAAGAAAGTCGACGGTCGGAGATGTGTGGCTATTCAAAACGGTTACACTGCTACTTGAGTGAGCTTCTATGGGGGAACTTACAGTCATTCTAACCTAATCTAAGGATTGAGGATAAATAAAGGGTTATCCAATAGATAACTTTGAATTTAATTTGTGAACGCACTATTTCACTGATCATCTAACTCTTACTTTCCTCTTTTTCAGTAAACTCAACATTTTCATCATCGTAAAATACACGAACGAACAACGTATGCAAATTATAAAAATGTACTACCGAAATTCGGAGTCGGTGACCGCAACTTTAAGAGCGTTAACTCCAATTTTCGGCCGTTATTCTCGCAATAACAAGTTTAGTGCAAAAATTTGAGTCTACATATTCATTGTGTGATGCTGCCTTGCCAGTGAGACAACGGGTTGGCCGAAGTGACGAAAATATCGCTGCCGTTCTGGAGTCCGTAGCAAACGAGCCAAATCAGTAGATTCCGCGGCGTTCTCAAGAACTGGGCATCGCCAGGACTACTATGGCGAATTTTGCGTAAAGATCTTGGGTTACACCCATACAAGATCAAGCTGACTCAAGACTTGAAGCCGATGGACAATTTGACGCGACGTACGTTCTCCGATTGGGCTCTGGAGAAGATGCACCAAATATGCATTATTGGTTTGGTGAAAATCCACATGTGCTTCATGAATCACCACTTCATCCACAAAACATAACTGTTGGGTGCGGTTTCCATGCCGGCGGCGTCATTGGGCCATATTTTTCATCGACAATAACAATCGTCACGTTACTGTGAATGGCAATCGTTGTCGCGCCATGATTACCGATTATTTTTGGCCCGAATTGGAAAACATGGACTTGGACGACATATGGTTTCAACAGGACGGTGCCTCAAGCCACGCGGCACGCGTTACAATCGATTTATTGAAGAGCGTGTTATCTCAAGAAATGGACCAGTGAATTGGCCGCCTCGTTCGTGCGATTTAACGCCTCTAGACGTTTTTCTATGGGGCTATGTCAAATCATTGGTCTATGCCAACAAGCCAACGACGTTGGAAGAAATGAGCAAGGAGTGGCCGTTACAGTCAATGGCGATCGTTATCGGGCTTTGTTGAACGAATTTTTGTTCACAAAAATTGAAGAGGAGGATATTGGCAACATTTGGTTTCAACAGGACGGCGCTACGTGCCACACAGCCGAAGCTACATTCGATGTTTTGCGCCCTGTTTTTTGGAGATCGCATTATCAGCCGCAGAGCTGATGTCGTTTGGCCACCTCGGAGCTGCGATTTGACACCGTTGGACTATTATTTGTGGGGTGCCCCCAAAGATAAGTGTTACGCCGACAAGCCAGAGACAATTGACGCTTTAAATGACAATATTCGTGAAGCCATTTGTGAAATACAGCTGCACACAATCAATAATGTGATTAAAAATTGGACCGATCGTGAAGGCTACTGCATGGCCAGCCGAGGCAGCCATTTGAATGAAATTATTTTCCATTATTAACCGGAAGGATTGTACTTTCAAATAAAAAAAGAAATTTGAGAAAATATTCAGTAGTTTTTTTTTATAGCATTTTCAAAAAAAAAAAAGTTATTTGGCGGACCCGTTATTTCAAGTCGATCATAAAGTTTTGGAAACATCTCAAATCGTTTGCGTTTTATTTTAAAAAAAATTTGTCAAGGCCTTATTGGAAAACCCATTATTAAGGAAAAAAGGCCAAGGTATTTCACGACAGTTGAAGACATGTAATCAATCAACTGTATCTAATGCAAGATTGCCAAGGTTGTTGGTCCGCGACGGATATAAATGCTGGGACAAAAATTTACCTGTTGTGTTCCCAACTCTGAAAAAAACTGGAGTAATAAGTAAATCTCTCAGAAGAATAAATTGAGTATATTCAACCAGGGGGATTCTATGACACAGCTGATCGAAAAGGTACTAGGCCGATGATGGAGAATGAGAGAGCAAAGAAGACAGGAACTAATTTTAAATAGTGTTTATTGATGCAAATGACAGCTAAATTATGTTTTATGTTGTTTGTATTAAAATCAAATACGCATTCCCTTTGATTTCTGTCCGTTTTATGTCCAACGAAAGTGTAAAATTGGCAAAATACAGCAGCAAATAAAACTTTATGAAATGGCCTAGTTCTCTATGATTCCACTGCAGTGTGAAGCCTGTACTATTGTATGGTTGTACTACTGGGAGCTCGATATAGTCAAAAATACTCGTGCTCATAATACTTTTAATAAGCAACATTTTGCTTTAAAAAACTGAAAACCTTTATGCAAAAAATAATGAACCTGTCATCAGTATTATGAATATGCCACTATGTTTTTACTGACCTCATAAAATTTCTATTGAAGTCTCTATGGTCTGCCCATTGAATTGAATATACGGTGAAGAAATTCACTTGGATTGGCCACATACTTAGGCGTCCAACATCAGATATTGCTAGAGCGTCAGTTAAATGGAACTCTCAGGGCATCGCAGGCCAGGAAGACCACCAAATTATATGTATAAACAAACTCGATAATCACAGAATCAAATTAAATCTTTTGCAAGAGACAGAAATCGACGGAGTGAAATCGTGGATGCTTAATTTTTACAAAGTGTTGCATATATGTTAAATTAAATAGCAATGACATATAACATTACACTTAAAACATTTATGAAATAATATTCAAATACATGTGGAATTTATTCACTCCTTTATCACATTATTATTCTCTTTTATAAAAAAAAAACAATGGTATTAGAATTGGTTTTTGATTGGTAGGCACATCTTCACAAAATTGATTTTAAGTATTATCTTGTCCCAACTGATGGCTTTATATTATGAAAAGAAGGGTGTTCCTTTATATTATGTTGAAGTCTGATATGGGTACTTGTTTTAGGTCAATCTTCATAGCGCAGAACTCCTCGTGGGATCTGACATCCACCTGACCTCAGAAGTACAGTCACGCACGTATAATCTTGAAGAAGGACCGCTAAGTCGACTTTATGTTCACCACGAAGAGAACAGCAGGCTCGAGTAGATCTTTGTCTCACTGTGGTATGAAAGCTCCAGTCAAGTCAGGGAAGATGATAATCAAATTTGTCCAATCAAGCAATATTAATTCTCAAGGGTTTCACTTTCCCTTGCTTGTAACGCCACGTTGTCTTTGCAAACAATTCAAAGTATACTTTGCGCGATTCTGATCTTCTCTACTTAGCTTTCACTTAGTCAATGCTTTCCCATCGTACTCATCAAACCACTCAGACCTACCATGTTGTTCAGTCCAGTATTTTGTAATAGATTTATTCAAAGAACAAGGAGAAATACTATAACTCTCTCAACTCAAAGAAGTCGGCCAGTGGATTTACTAACCGAAATTGAGACACCATAAGAGTAAAATAATGATTTCTTTGAAATAGTCCGAATCAGGTAGCAGAGAATTGTACACACTGAAAGTTATAACATATTCAATGATCATAAACAGTGATGGTTCTAAGGACAAGGGGGTAAAATAGAAAATATCAACAAATGGAAATAATAGGTTGTAAGGCAGCCGTCACAAATGTACTACCGAAATTCGGAGTCGGTGACCGCAACTTTAAGAGCGTTAACTCCAATTTTCGGTCGTTATTCTCACCCTAGTAGACAAGCAATAACAAGTTTAGTGCAAAAATTTGAGTCTACATATTCATTGTGTGATGCTGCCGTGCCAGTGAGGTAACGGGTTAGTCGAAGTGACGAAAATATCGCTGCCGTTCGGGCGACCGTTACAAACGAGCCAAATCAATCGATTCCGCGGCGTTCTCAAGAACTAGGCATCGCCAAGACAACTATGGGGAATTTTGCGTAAAGATCTTGGTTTACACCCATACAAGATCAAGCTGACTCAAGACTTGAAGCCGATGGACCATTTGACGCGACGTATGTACGTTCTCCGATTGGGGTCTGGAGAAGATGCACCAAAATGATGAATTTCATCGCAAAATCATCTTCAGTGACGAAGCTAATTTTTGGCAAAATATACATTATTGGTTTGGTGAAAATCCTAAATGGAACTCTCAGGGTATCGCAGGCCAGGAAGACCACCAAATTATATGTATAAACAAACTCGATAATCACAGAATCAAATTAAATCTATTGCAAGAGACAGAAATCGACGGAGTGAAGTCGTAGATGCTCGGCTATATGTTCTTCGTGAACTGTTTATTTAAACTTTGTAATGTTATACCTATATTTATATTTTGTTTAACCCTGCTGTTAGATTAGGACCATTTGGTCCAAATTTTTTCTGTTTTCCCTTGTAACTTTGGAACGGTGATATATACTGACTAAATTTTTCTGCTAATGGGGTCTTTTAATAAAACAATGTTATGTGCGAAAATTAAATTTTCTAACTTTATTCAGGACTGAGAAAAATACAAAATGACGAATCTTAGGTTAGAGGACCATTTGGTCAATAGTACATTTTTTCATTACCAAGCGAATGTAAATTCATGTCAAATATTTAGAAGATGTTTTTGATATGTCAAATACTTGCTTTAGAAATTATTGAACCAAAATAGTTACAAAGGATAAGATAAAATTATTATTTTGGATGAAAATTCCAGTATGGACCAAATGGTCCCTCAATCTAAGATTCGTAAGTTTTTTCATTACCAAGCGAATGTAAATTCATGTCAAATATTTAGAAGATGTTTTTGATATGTTAGCGGATGTTTTTGATATGTCAAATACTTGCTTTAGAAATTTTTGAACCAAAATAGTTACAAAGAATAAGATAAAATTATTATTTTGGATGAAAATTGCAGTATGGACCAAATGGTCCCTCAATCTAAGATTCGTAAGTTTTTTCTAATCTAACAGCAGGGTTAAGTAAATTAAGTATAAGTATTCTCGTGTATAAAGAAATGTGAATATTTGGCTCGATAAATTTATGGCCAGTTTTTAAGTGGGTAGTTAATTATTAGATTACTTAATTAAGTTAATTTGAGGTTAACTTTGCATTTTGTTTTTCAGTGGTGAGTTAATGTAAGTCGCCATATTGTTGACGATTATGGCAACCCTTGTATTCTTATTGGAAAAAACAACTAGTTTGCGATAAATACCAAAACAACAAAGAGGAACAAACAAAATGGAATTATGTAAAATAAGAAATAGATGCATAAAATCGAGGTTATTTTAACAAAATATGTGTAAAAAACTATATAGGCGCAATCATTTAACGATCTAGACTCGACGTACTTATGTGTATAAACACGCAAAACAGAAGCACATATTTTATACAATCTAACGTTTCTCATTTTGACAGTCAGTAATTTGATGGTCAAAGTTATATGGTTCTGACTAAAAGTTAACCAACCAACATTGTGGGTTAAATCATAGTTAAACAATGACTGAAAAACACAATTCGATCTTTAACCCGAATTTAACTAAGAAACGAAGATCACCACTGACCGAAAAACTGGCCATTAGTGATAATTTGTATTTCAACATTTCCAAAGTTGACAACAAAAGTTGCCTCAACACTGTAATGAATGGTGCAGTGAATACAATAAGAAATTGGGACAACAAACCAGACTGAATGTGTACTTATTTATTATTCATTCATTCATTCATACATTCATTCACTCAGTTATCGGTTTGGTGGTTTGTAGCAGCAGACGGCGGACTGCCTTCCAACCACCAAATACTGTTATATTCATTCGTTAGAGTTTGAAGCCTAACACAGTACAGTGCTGACGATAATGATGTCCACCATCACCATTTATAATATCATTATCATCACCTATCGCCGGGAAATAACAGCACATCCACATACCCGCCGCATCAAACATCCATCCCATCTTGGAATTTGGAGAATTCAAAAATTTCAAAGAATGACTACAATCCACAACATTTGTATTAGGTTAACAGCAAGTGCGGAAAGCCTTTAAGTAGCTAGACAGATACTATGCACATTCATTTGCTTCCAACTAACCCAAAACACATAAAATTCCTCAGCGTGGAAGCGGAGCCAGCAGCGAACTTGGAATGCCTCGCATTAGTACACGTAGTAGTCACACACCCGTAAGCAAAACAAAAATGCGGCGATACAAACAAAAGATTGTGGAATTATTATTATGAGAGGGTAAGTACGAAGAGTAGGTGAGGAATTTTAGAACAAAACGGTGGTGAACTCTAGAGGAAATAAGGCATGGTAAACATTATTATGGCCGTCGGTGGTGCAGTGGTTATGGTGCGCGGCTCTTGTACATGAGATCCTGGGTTCGAACCCGGCTCTGACCACCTTCAAATTTTCTTTCGGCGGCGGTCACCTCGCATAGTGACGGCGACACTATCGAGTATCTAGCCATGAAAAAGCTTCTCAAATTACCGTTCGGAATCGGTGTAAAACTGTAGGTCCCAATCAGTGAGTGAAAACTGGAAAGCGCACAGCTCAGTGATTGTGAGAAGTTCTCCCCAGTCCCTTCATGGGATGTAATGGGAAACCATTTATTTTTTTTTTTAAACATTATTATTTCGTAAATATAAAAGTAACACACACCTGGCAAGAACTTATCTTTTCTTTCAAACACTGCCGAAATGTTGTTTGAAATGTGGCGATGAATCTCCTGCCCTACTGAAATATGGTCGCCATTTATTTCTCTGTTGGGCTAAGTTGTTGTTAGTAAACAAAATGTAGCCAACCATCTTACTCTCACCACATATGTATGTAGTACAATGAGAAAAATCCCAATTCTCCCCGTTCCATATCCATCCATTTTGAATTTTAAAGTTTCGTACAATGTTACCAACATTTGTCTTAAACTTTATGCCAGGCTCTCAGCTTGCGAAAGTACGCACTCTAAACGAATAACAACCTACCCACCATGACCACCATAACAAATCACAATAATTGCCAACACTTGCAAAAAGAGAAGGAGAGTGATGGAAACGCCATCAACAACAAAAATGGCGCTAAATGCATTTGTTTTCTCTTTTGTAATTATGTCATAGCGTTGACAGTTCTTTGTTTTTTTCTTATATTTCGGAAACAATTGACGACACCCAACAACAACCATTCGGACAAGTAAACAACGGGGTCTTGTAGAGTAATAAATTTTCTCTGATACTCTTAAGTTTATAGTCGCACTTGCACAGATCTGACATAATCGTTATCAGGCAAACAGAAAAAGTAGTAGAAGGCCATTGAATAAATATAAACAGAAATTGGAAAAAGTCAAATGTTTAACATTAACAGTTTGTGATAAACATTATAATACTCACTGAGAGTGGAATATGTGTGTATACATACATAGAGACGAATTTTGGGTGGGTCAACAAGACAGGAAATAAGTGCTACGCAGGAAACAACAAAATAATTGTGTCTACATTTGTAAGAATGTACCATAGATTAATACTTATTTATAGTAAGTAGATCTACTAGTTCTCCCACCAAATTTATGACATTTGGCCTGGTGTGATATTTACGTTTGATGTTGAAAAGAATTGCTTTACTAATACCAGATAGAGGCAATGGTTCAAAACAACGAACAAAATAACAACAACGGCATTTCGTTTTGTGTGTTAAAATTATTGTGTTAAATACAACACAAATGATACAACACAAATGTATGCTAACAATAACAGTAAATAAAAAAGTTTAAACACATTTAAATTGCACAGTTTTTCACCAAAATGGCATGAAAAATTAAAGCAAGAAGTTATTGTAATTCCACCTGGTGTATATCACTTTTCGTCAAACATCTCTCTATCACACCGACCGCATCTCGAAGAGTGTGAAAGGAAACGTCAGATGAGACAAATGGCGGCTCTACTATAAATTTACTCTATGATTAATATGAGAGGTAGTCATAGAATAACACATACCATAGAAGCTTTTATTCGCTCAATAAATTAAACGTCATAGGTACGATGGAAAGTAAACATTGGATGGTGGAAAATATGGGTTCAATAATACCAGATAGTGGCAATAGTATACAGCGATCAACAAAGGAACAACAACCGAATTTCGTGTTTAGTTGTGTTAAATACAATAAAAATGTATACCAACGATAAAAGTCAACAAAAAAGTGCAAAATATAGTTAAATTTTTCAGTTCTACACCAAAACGACAGGAAAAAGTTGAGTGAACATATTTTGTAACTCCACCTGGTGTAAGATAATTTTAAATTTACTTGCTCTCATTTCCACAAACCTACGATGAAGAGTGTGAAATGAAACGTCAGATGAGAGAATAAGTTTATCTACGTATGTATTATTCTATGGAGGTAGTGTTATAATGACAGCTGACTTTGCATTCTTCATTTATTTTATAAATACTAACAAAATTCTAAAAAAAATTCAAATAAAAATGTTCCTAATTACATAAAAAATTATTTCTACAAATAAAGAAACAGAAAAAAATGCCTGAATGACAGAATCGTATGATACTAATGCATACATACAAATCATCATGCCATCACTTGGTACAATTCCATAATGGCATCTTGAAATACAAAAAAGTCAAATCGAAATTGAGTAATAATGCATGTAAACACCGTTTTGCCGTAGGATGATAATCACGACATTATCATGATAAAAGAGTGCATGTAAACGCGCTATGAGGCGCCGGTTGAAAAATACGATAATTTAAATGGATCTTTAAGATACTTTTTGTAAAATGATAAACCTTTTTAAGAAAATTTTTAAGTGTATTTTTAGGTCTTTCTTTTGTAAGAATACTTATGAGTATTATATTTTCCCGACAAAGTCCTTTTTTAAAGAGAGGTACATCTTTTATTAAAAGGTAATATTTTTTTCAAAGAAAAGGTTCTATTTAATAGCAGAAGTACTTTCTGTAAGAAAAAGTCATAGAGGATGAATTTTTTTTACAAAGAAGTACTTTTTTAAGAACAGGAACTTTTTAAAGAAGTGGTACTCTTTTTAGGAAAATGTTAGTTTTTTAAGAAAATTTACTTATTTTCAGAAAGGCTACTTATCTCAAGAAAAAAAAGAAAACGTACTTTTAAGAAATGGAATTTTTGTAAGAAAATGCATTTTGTTTAAGAGAAGGTATTTTTTGAAGAATCGGTGTTTTTTAAGAAATGGAAGTAGGTAAGAGTAGGTACTTATTTCAAGAAAAGTTATTTTGTTTCACCAAAAACGTACTCTTTACAGAAAATTTCGTTTTTTAAGTAAGGAAAATTTGTTGTAAGGAAATGTTTTTTAATTTTACTTAAAAACTTTTTTTTTTTAAGAAAAGGCACTTATTTAAGAAAATTTTCCTTTTTAAATTTCTTTCACTTTGGCTTTTCTAAATTTACTTTTTATTGGGTTCAAAACTACAATATACATATACTAAATATTAGTTACAGGTTCCACCTAGAAAACTTCCCATTAAACAAGGAATTTCCCAATATATGTTAGTCTACACACAAACTAAAGCAAAAATACCCAATATAGTTGATAATACTGGTTTGTAGAATAATAGTGTTAAATTAATTTTGTTTAATTTTTTTTCATTTAGCCCCCATCCCGCAGCATGCGATAAAGAACTTCGCAAAACTTCGTTCCAAAAACGATGTGTAATAATACCCCCTTTGGGGTTGGTGACTTTTTTTGTACGAAGACAAGAAAAATGGGCATTATTACCTACATACCATAGAATAATACATACCATAGAAGCTTTTATTCGCTCAATAAATTAAACGTGATAGGTACGATGGAAAGTAAACATTGGATGGTGGAAAATATGGGTTCAATAATACCAGATGGTGGCAATAGTATACAGCGATCAACAAAGGAACGACAACCGAATTTCGTGTTTTTGTGGCAAACTAGTTGCGTTAAATACAATACAAATGTCTACCAACGATAAAAGTCAACAAAAACGTGCAAAATATATTTAAATTTTACAGTTCTACACCAAAACGACACGAAAAAGTTAAGTGAACATACTTTGTAACTCCACCTGGTGTAAGTTAATTTTAAATTAAATTTCTCTCATTTCCACAAACGTACGACGAAGAGTGTGAAATGAAACGTGAGATGAGAGAATAAATGTATCTGTGGATGTATTAGTCTATGGGTAGGGGTGACAACATCAAACTTTTCAATTGAATTGTCACATAGAGTAATACTTAAGAGGTTCCATTACTTTCTTTGATGCCCCTTCATGACGACGAGGTAGTAGGCCATTTCATAGAGTTTTATTTACTGCTCTATTTTACCAAGTTTACACTTTCGTTGGACATAAAACGGACAGAAATCAAAGGGAATGCGTATTTTCGTTCAGTGCAAACAACATAAAACATAATTTAGCTGTCATTAGTATCAATAAACACTATTTAAACATAGTTCCTGTCTTCTTTGGTCTCTCATTGTCCATCATTTCCCTAGTACCTTTTCGATCAGCTGTGCCATAGAATCCCAAAGACGATTTAGAATTAGACGACCAGAAGATGTGCGCAATTTGGCAACCCTGGTAAAAGAGAAGCAAAAAGTGCTGGAAATTCACTCAAACGTATTTCTCTCTCGCTTCATATCTTGCTTATTTCATACTTTTTGCACAGTTTATGTAATTTTACTTCAACATGGTTGGAATCTGTATAGTTATGTACAATAGCACTATCAAAAAGCTGCTCGTGTATTGAAATATTCAATGAAGAGAGTAAGAGTGAGAACAGAGAATGGCTAGGGTTTCACTCGTTGTGTTTGTTGGAATTTGAGTGAAGAGAAATTTTGACTGTCTACTTGTACATCGTTTTTGAGAATCCTACTGATTGTCACAACACAAAATCATAGAATAACACATACTATAGAAGAACTTATTCTCTCATCTGACGTTTCATTTCACACTCTCTCGGTAGGTCTGTGGAAATGAGAGCAAATTAAATTTAAAATTTACATACACCAGGTGGAGTTACAAAATATGTTCACTTAACTATTTCCTGTCGTTTTGGTGTAGAACTGAAAAATTTAAATGTATTTTGCACTTTTTTGTTGACTTTTAACGTTGGTATTCATTTGTATTGTATTTAACGCAACTAGTTTGCCACAAAAACACGAAATTCAGGTGTAGTTCCTTTGCGGATCGCTGTATACTATTGCCACCATCTGGTATTATTGAACCCATATTTTCCACCCTCCACTGTGTAATTTCCATCGTACCTATGACGTTTAATTTATTGAGCGAATAAAAACTTCTATAGTATGTGTTATTCTATGCACAAAATAACTCAATATAACTACTATGTCTACTCATAGAGTAAATTTATAGTAGAGCCGCCATTTATCTCATCTGACGTTTCCTTTCACACTCTTCGTGATGCGGTCGGTGTGATAGAGAGATGTTTGACCAAAAGTGATACATATACACCAGGTGGAATTACAATAACTTCTTGCTTTAATTTTTCATGCCATTTTGGTGAAAAACTGTGAAATTTAAATGTGTTTTAAACTTTTTTATTGACTGTTATTGTTAGCATACATTTGTGTTGTATCATTTGTGTTGTATTTAACACAATAATTTTAACACACAAAACGAAATGCCGTTGTTGTTATTTTGTTCGTTGTTTTGAACCATTGCCTCTATCTGGTATTAGTAAAGCAATTATTTTCAATATCGAACGTAAATATCACACCAGGCCAAATGTCATAAATTTGGTGGGAGAACTAGTAGATCTACTATAAGTATTAATCTATGATGTTTACTATGTAGAAAACTACTATGTAATTTAATTAATTAGTTAATCTTATTTTGTTACGATATATTTATTCTTGTTAAATAGTTATTTAAGATATTTGCTGGTCTGTAAGGATATAATTCCATAGACTTAAATAAAAGAAATGAAAATTTCACACGTTGAAAATATATACACTTTTCTTAGAATAGTGTCCAACTTATATTATATCATTACTTTTTATAAAGGCTAATTACGTTCCACTTTTCACTGGGGTTACACTTTCAACTTTTGGTTGAAAGGATTTACACATGCTGCTTGTCAGAATTCGTTTAAACTGGCAGCTGTGACGTAGCCTGGTTGATCCAATATATATATATTTATATATATGTATATTACGGCGGGTCAAATTGTATGGAACGATTTTTTTGATGAAGCCTATAGCAAAAAACGTAATCTATAGGTGATTTTGAGAAATTTTGCTCAAGAGACCATAGCTCTAAGTCGGATTTGGAGCCCCCCAAAATTTCAAAATAGATATTTTTCCATATATGGGGTTTTTCAATATGAGCACTACAAAAGTTTTTTTAAATAAAACAAAACCGGTTTTAGATACCAGTGAAATTCTTTATTCCTGTGAAAGCACATTCGATGTCATTATGTATGGAACTTGATTTCTTTTGCATGGCCACCACGGGCACGCTTGCAGAAGTCCAGACGCTGAACCCAATTTTCGACGGGTTTCAAGCATAAATCGGCCGATACTGCTGCAATTTCACGTTCGATATTCGTACGAAGTTCATCAATCGTCGCTGGCTTGTTGGCATAGACCATAGACTTGACGTAGCCCCACAGGAAATAATATAACGGCGCCAAATCGCACGACCGAGGCGGCCAATCGACTGGGCCATTGCGTGAGATAACACGTTCACCAAACTTGGTTTCCAATAAATTGATTGTGGCATTCGCTGTGTGGCTTGTGGTGCCGTCCTGTTGGAACCACATGTCCTCCAAGTCCATATTATCCAATTGGGGCCAATAATATTCGGTTATCATTGAACGGTAGCGATTCGCATTCACAGTAATGTGCCGGTCTTGTTCATCACGGAAGAAGTACGACCCAATGACGCCGCCGGCATATAAACCGCAATTTTTTCGGGATGCAATGATGACTCATGGATTACGTGTGGATTGCTGTCTGACCAATAACGCATATTTTGCTTATTGACGAAGCCATTTCGCCAGAAATGAGCCTCATCGCTGAAGACCATAAATTGGACGTAGCGCTCTAAAGTTGAGACCGTTGACTCCAAATTTCAGTAGTAAATTTCAATAATTTCGACTCGTTGTTGGCTCGTATATCTTTCCATGATGAAATGGCAAACCTTACTGAAGAGAAATGTCAAAAGAACGGGGAAAAATATGGCGTCGTTTGCTATCCCTATCGATTTACTTTTGTAGCGTCTCTGTTGAAAAACCCTTTATATGGATTTTTTGATGGAATTTTTTTTTGATGGAGCGTATAGCAAAAACGTAATCTATAAGTGATTTTGAGCAAAATTTCTCAAAATCACCTATAGATTACGTTTTTGCTATACGCTTCATCGAAACAAAATAACCCGCTCTAATATATATATACATATTTTAGTTAAAAACTCTCTTTAATTTTTGTTTTAAAAAACACACACGCTTTATTTACTCTTCCACCAAGCAAATCAAACGAATTTCACACAGAAGTTACAAATCAGCTGTTTAGTCGAACAACTGGTTCATGGTAGACATATAATGGTAGATGCAGTACGACAACAAATACAACAAGCCAAAAACAACAGGCATTTTGTTTTTGCTCAGTGTCTGTGTTGTGTCAAGTCAGCTGATAGAAAAATTATGAAAATGTAAAGAAATTTGCAAAAACTGCCATTTAGAAAATGATTGAGTGTTATTTGATATATTGAAAGTGTATAAGTGTGAAAATTAAAACGTTTGTATGTAATTTTTGCAGAGAAATATTTCAAAAACAGCAGTTGCTGGCGATCGGGGGTTGCAGCCAAACAAATGTAAACAAACTTTGACATAAGAGAAAAACTTACTCACACTCAGTATAGAAAAAAGTTCAAATCAGCTGGGCTAGTGCTTCTACCATTTCTTTGTACCATGAACTGGTTGAAAGAGAAAATCGCAAGCAACAGTGTTTCAACCATAGAGTAAATCATACTAGAGAGAAAATTTGCCTTCACACTCTTCTTGATGCGGTCGGTGTGATAGAGAGATGTTTGACGAAAAGTAACATACACCAGGTGGAATTACACTAACTTCTTGCTTTAATATTTCATGTCGTTTTGGTGGAAAACTGTGAAATTTAAATGTGTTTTAAACCTTTTTATTTACTGTTATTGTTAGCATACATTTGTGTTGTATCATTTGTGTTGTATTTAACACAATAATTTTAACACACAAAACGAAATGCCGTTGTTGTTATTTTGTTCGTTGTTTTGAACCATTGCGTCTATCTGGTATTAGTAAAGCAATTCTTTTCAACATCGAACGTAAATATCACACCAGGCCAAATGTCATAAATTTGGTGAAAGAACTATTAGGTCTACTATAAGTATTAGTCTATGGTTTCAACTTTAAAATGTGTGAGTGTATTACTGAAAAATTCTAAGTTGAAAGAAACTACCCAGCAAACAATTCTCGGAGCGCTCCTAAATATGACTCTACAAAGACCCCTATTTCTAAGGGTTTTATGATTACCCTCCTAATTTATGAGCATTTATGATTGATTTCGGAGCCTGCAGAATTTAGGACTCCGAAAAAGACTCTTTTTTATGAGCAATTTAGGAGCACACTCCTAGAAAACTGTTATTTATGAGGGTTTTCTGAAGGGTAGTGGTAGTTTGGTTTATTTTTCTTGATAATTTCAATATTTTGCGTTTTGTGTTTATATTTTTTAAGTTTATATTTTTTCGTTTCGCATTTAAAACTAAAGAAATGTACAAATTTGGAAAAATAAGTTATTTTTATTATATATTAATAAAACTTTTCCATTAAAAGCTAAAAAGCACAAATTTACAAATAAAATGAATATCCTTATTTCAAGAAAAAGAACCATTCGTATATCACTCTTTTTGGGCTCCGAAATCCCTCTTTTATGACTGTTTTAAGAGGCTTTTATGATGGATTTGTGAGCTCACAATTTTCCATACAAATCGTTAAATTTAGGAGTCCTAAAACGCTCATATTCATTACAACATTTTTGACGGTTTTATAGGAAAACACGCTCATATCGGAGGGTTTTAGTAGATTTTTTTCTGAGGGGTTTGCTCATAAAAAGGAGTCCTTAAAGACTCTTTTAAGACTCATATTGTTTGCTGGGTAGTTGAAAGTGTAACCACCGGTTTAATGATCAGCACAAACTGTCGTTCTTGTAAAAAAAGAATTGACCAAAATCCCAAACGAAATAACTCACTTTTGGTCACCACTAAATGAGAGAAGGGAATATCAATACCATTCTTTGGTATGTTTTAGATTATGGTATTAGCCATATTTCTCCATTATTACCTGAAACATCACGTTGTTTGACATATGCCGGTCTTCTCGCAAATGAGGACATATATCTTATGACAACAAAAATTTCACAAAATACGGGATTTATCCAGTAAAAAAAATGTATGCAGAAAGATATCCGTTTTCTCCCTCTTAAAACAAATTTTTTATAGATTACAAAAATTTTTATGTACCACATTTTTAATACAACCTTTAGTGAGAGTATATTTGCCATAATGTAGCGTACCTGACAATAAGGGGAGGTTTGAACGGCGTTTGTTTTCCCTGTTATAATAAATAATGCTGTTGTTTGTTGTTCGTTCATCCATCCCTTTTGACGCAAAACATTATCATTTTGTTGTTCGTTCACTCAAGCGCTTCATTCACTCTCTTGTGTTTGAATTTATTCTGTTGTTTTTATAAAATAAATTATCTAAAAGCCCCTCCCTCCTATACTTGGATTTTTATTATTTTATTATTTAAAAAATTTATTATTTAAAAACGACTTTTCTACGTGCAAATCATGACAGGCCAACAGGAATGTCAGTAGGGATGTTATCAGCCACTGCGTTTGTTTACGTTATACAAAAATCAGATGAGTTTCTTGATTCTGCAGCGGGTAGTGTGTTGTGTGTTCGAGTTAGAGTGTGGTGTGTATTTGATTTGCCCGGTCTGATGTACTGAGAGTACTACTGTCATCGGTTTAGTTTGTTTTTTAGCTGCCTTTATGAGCGCTAGGAGACTAGATTTTGTATGGATGCGTCTTTGCAGTTTAATTTTTATGCCGTCGCCGCTTGTTCTGTTTCAACAGCACCCACCCTTCGAATTTGCATTATTAGGATTTCGAAATTTATAGCAAGTAGCTGATGCTTTTTATAATGCTTTTTTTGCAAACTAAATATTGTCAAAAACGACCGTTATGAAGAAAAAAATATTCAAAACTAAACAACAAGTTATTCGGCTAAGTTTGAAATATTTTCTAACTTACTAGAAGTATGCAACTTTTATTGTAGTAGTTTAAGAGAAAAGACGTAATTACATATCTGCATTTTTTGTTACTTTACAGGAGAAGGAAAAAACTGAATAGTCCCCTTTTCCACCAGCAAATATTTCTTTGCAAATTCTTGAGTTTGTGGGCGATAGGGTGGGAGGAAGAGAAACAAATCTTTGTCAGTTCAGAATTTGCTGTTCTCGCAAAGTCTGCTGTGTTCTTTTCGCTGAAATAAATTTATTTGACACTTCGTTTTTAACCCATTCGTTTTTACTGACAAAGTTTAGAAATCCGTTCGCTGTAGTAATTGTTTGAAATAAACAAATGAAATTTAATTTATAAATGTAATTTGATTAAATA
The DNA here is from genome assembly GCA_963931995.1 of Phaonia tiefii. Classification (NCBI taxonomy): domain Eukaryota; kingdom Metazoa; phylum Arthropoda; class Insecta; order Diptera; family Muscidae; genus Phaonia; species Phaonia tiefii. The sequence goes on from OZ008368.1 coordinate 299,172,007, forward strand.
AAGTACACAAAATGACTTTAAAGTGGACCCGTGACGAGGTAGAAAAGGTGATCCTTTTGGTACAGCAACATGCCTGTGTCTATAATGTGCGGTCCGAAGAATATCTTGACCGGACAAAGAAAGCCGAAGCATTTAATTCAATTTGCATTGAAATGCAATTGAAAACCCAGCATTCGCCGTTTGCGAAATAAAAAAAATGGAGCAACTTAAGAATCCAGTACATGGCCGAAAAAAGGAGAATGGTTAATTCCAAAAAAAAGTGGAGCCGGGGCAAGTGACGTGTTGAAACCTAAATGTTGGTGCTTTGACCAATTAAATTTTTTAAACTGCCACACTGAACTGAAGGAAAGTCGCAACAATATAGAGGTAACTATAGTTTTCTTTAATTAATGAAGCACAAACATGTTAAGGATTTTTTTATTTTGCTTCCAGGACAATTCAGTCAGCGAAAGCTTCCCGGATGATTCGACCGATCGGCCGAATTCTATTGAATTAGAAGACTCTTCTCAGTCTTCTAACGAAAAAATTTTTGAGAAAGCACCTAGGAAGAAGATAAAATCAGCACCATCTCATCCATTCGCCAAAGACCTGGCTGTGTTACAAAGGTTAGCGGAAAAGCGTACAAAAGATATAAAAACATATGCCTGGCTGGGTGCAGTGGGCACTAATCAAATGGAGGATATCGATATTGAAGATCGAGTAGCTGCGTGTTTGGAAGTACAGAGCGTAATGATGAAATATGTTCAAAAAGCGCAGCAGAAAAAGGTGGTAATCGTCCCAATGTCATTACCTTTGCCACGAACTGAGCAAGATACTGCTGTTAAAGTATCTGACGACTGTGCAGATGAACTAGTTGAAGATACCTGTGATATGTCAGTTGAAATTCTTTTGGATGAGGACGAGTTCAATGATGAGCTTCAGATATGACTGGCTTAATTATTTTTATTATTTTAGAGCGTGGAGTTAAACGTGTTATTTTTGTGTTGGTACTTAGTACTTAATTATTTAGCGCAGAACTAAGCGCATTTGTTTATTTTGTTTTAAAGTTTAGAACTGAATTGTAATAACTTGATCTCTTGATAACTACGTACACTAACACCGTAGAACTTTATTTTGTATCTACGGGTTAACAAATATGGTTAAAAAATAAGTTTCAAATTAAGATAATTAAATAGTTTGTTTTTATTTAAAATAATTTCACATCCAATCCAGCTTTCCTTCTTCATTAAAGTAGTTCAAGAACTCTTGTCGAATTTTTTCTGCTTGGCCCTTTCGTGGATTGTATGCACTGCTTGGAGAAGAACAGTCAGTATCGCACGCTTGACTTTGCGTGCTGCCCACATACTTCGTATCTATTTCCAACAAATAGTTGTGTAAGGCACAACAAGCAAATGTCACCAGTTCAACATTATCGACTTTCAATTGCATAGTCGTCAAAAACACTCGAAACCTGTTGGAAAGGATACCGACTGCATGCTCCACAACATGTCTTGCATGGGAAATCCTTGCGTTAAACACTTTTTTTGCTTCACAGTTTGTGTGAAACGGGTATGGTTTTAATAAATGTTTTTGCGGCGGAAAAGCGTCGTCTGCGATCACAACATAAGGTAATTTTCTTCCTTTTCCCACAATACTGTCTTGGGGCAGTCCTTTATTTTCCTCCAAAATTTTACTTAACTCGCTTTGCAGAAACACCCCAGCATCATTAGAGCGGCCATTACAACCGATATCAACAAAAAGGAACTTGCAACTAGCATCAACAAGGGCCATCAATATGATGCTATTCGTGCCCTTGTAGTTGTGGTAAAACGCACCGTCTTTTCGGGGTGACCGAAAGTTGATGTGTTTCCCATCCAAAGAGCCGAGACAATTAGGAAATTGCCACTTTGTCCCAAATTCCTTTGCAACACCCACTCTGATAAACTGCTTGGAAACTAAAAGTAATAAAGACATTTTATAATTGAATATATGCTTAAAATTTTTTGCATTTATACATACCTTCACGTAATCATTTTTAAGTCTGCGCCAAATACTCGCACAAACTCGTGGCACAATTCGAGAAATACTGGTCGTGGACAGTCGGGTCTGATAGTTTAAGCTTTGGAAACTTTCTCCTATGATACTACAATTAAGTTTATTTCGGTGTCTTCTTGATGATTTATCCCATTTAACGTAACTTACCTGTGGCAAGGAATCTGAGCGTAACTGCTAGTTGTTCTGCTGGTGGAATGGCATCTCGCATTTTCGTATCGCAGAGCTCAATATCTCTTTTTACTAACGACAAAAGGTAATCAAAATTACTTTTGTCCATTCGGAAGAAATTGCAGTACGAGGAAACATCATTTGTTTGCAACTCCTTCGTCAGAAAAGCAAACGAGCCGCGTTCAAGCTTGTTCCTTCTCCATGGTTTCACGCATTGTCCTTTGCGTCGCGCAACTGGCTATGTTGACGCCTTGTTGTACAAATCAACTAGTCCTACAATATGAAATTTATTTTAATTCACAAGCAAATATTAGGTCTGTTTCTTTACTTGCACAATTTTACACAAACGTTTCTTTACTCCAAAATTGTGTAAATGAGAGAAATTTTTTTTCTCCTAACGTCAATATGCGTTTCTCTTTTACCCAAATTTACACAGACTTTTTCTTCGGGTAAGTTTGTGTAAAGTAGTGAATAATCAGCTGTTCGAAACGTCAAAATAAAAAAATACAATTTTATTTGTGAAGTAAAAGTGTTAAAAGTGTTTTGTAATTTGATCGTGTCGTTAATCGTGTTGTAATTAGTTTGTAAAGTTAAAATTGTTTTTGATTCAGTTTCAGTTCATTTCCATCAATTTTTATAAATATAACACAAAATATCACTTCACACAATTTTACGATGAATGTTCAAACATAAACAAATGTCAACCATATGTTTTGTGTTTTGACATTTGTTTGCGTGTAAGAAAAGTGGTTTTTTGCGTTTCTTTACTTTTGGGTAAATGAGAGTAAATTTGAGTATACATATGACAGCGAATTTTTCTCTTACTCTCATTTACCCAAACTTTACACTAAAAGTAAAGAAACAAACCTATTATGGTTCAGTGTAACAAACCAATTATTAATTCGTCTTTGTCACTATCGTCTGAGTCAATCTCTAAATAGGATTTTGTACTTAATAAAATATCTTTTATTAAATTATTTTTACACTGCTTGTCCATTTTTACACCGATTTTAAATTATACACTTAGGAAAATTCTTTAAAATGTAAACTGTTTTCACGTTTCTTTCGTTCTTTTGTATTTTGATTCGCAAAATTTGGCAAAGAAAAATTTGTGAGTGGAAAAGCATTCGAAAATACCAAAAGAGAAAAGAAACAATTGGGCAAAGAAATATTTGCCAGTGGAAAAGGGGACATAAAATCGGAGGAATTTGGCACCTTATTTGTTTGTAAACGCAGTTTTTTAGTAAAAAAGTCTTTATTTGTCAACATTAACAGCCCAATTCTAAATACTCCCGGGAAATAAAATCCTCCAATTCTAAACTGTCAGGGAAGGGAATAACTAGGGAGAAAATTTCGAGTTTTCGAAGTCCGCTGTTTTTTTTTAGGTGTGTTTACTTGCATTTAAAATCAGCTGTTTTTTCTTTTAGGCGTGTTCAACATTCATTAGAAGTCAGCTGATTTGTTTTTTAAAGTTTTGTTTTGGTTGTGTTAAAAGAAATAAAAGTTATTTAAATTTCAAAACGTGAAAATGTATAGCGTAGCATTAAGAGTTTTAGTGGAAGAACATGAGCGGGAGCAGGAGATGGAAAATCAAACAATTGCAAGGAGGCAGTTACGCGATGCGATGAATCCGCTTGAGCTGCCGCAAACTTTGTAAGTGCAATAAAATACATACTTAAGTAGCTACTATTTCTGATTTGCTTTACTAATGGGTATTTTACTTTTGAAAGGTTTGAAAAATATTATAGGGTCAATAAGCCTGCCTTCAAGTATTTATTAAAGGTATTGGCTTTGCACGTTGAGTGAAATTGAGTGGAACCCTTCGCTTCTTTGCCGAAGGTGGCTACCAGACGGGGATAGGGAAGGATTGTGGCGTAGTCTCAATGTAGTCTCAGTAAAGTGCTGAACGAAGTGATCAATATATTTGTTGAGCATCTATGCTGAAGGTGGATTACTTTCTGCAGGACGGAAGAGGAAAAAAGAAAAATTGCGTTAGCACTTTATGTGAAGCATGGCATTCCTAGTGTAATAGGATGCGTTGATGGAACACATGTTCGCATTATTGCTCCCTCTAGCAATAAGCACCTCTATTACAATAGGAAGGGAAACTACAGTTTCAATGTTATGCTAGTAAGTAATTCTATTGAATCTTTGCACTTATAATTAAAAAATAAAAACAACTATTTACAGGTGTGTGATCATGAGCTAAGAATTCTCTATGTCGATGCTGCCCATCCCGGTGCATGTCATGATTCCTTTATTTGGAAGCACATCGAGTTACGCACTCACCTTGAGCAACATTATTTGCGGGGCGTTAGATATTATTGGCTGCTTGGTAAAATTTTGAATAAAATTCAAGAGTATTCATGTATTAACCACATATAAATGTTGATTACTAGGAGACGCCGGATATCCCTTGGAGCCGTGGCTTATGACCCCTCATAGAAGTCCAGAGGAGGGATCTGTTGCAAGCAAATACAACGAAATACATTCAAAGTGTCGAAATGTAGTTGAACGTACCAATGGCGTATTGAAGAACCGATGGAGATTTCTTCTTGGTGCAAGAGAAATGCATTACGCTCCAAAAAAGGCAGCTAAAATTGTCCATGTTTGCTCAGCTTTACATAACATATGCATTTATTTCAAATGCAAAACTATTTTTGTTGATTCCGAAGATTCGGACATTTTCACCACCCAAGGAAGTGATGTTATGCCCTTAGCCTCGGCCCAGTATTTATCAGTTGCCCAAAATACTAGAAATAATATTGCAAATAACCTTTAATAAACTTATTTCTCAATAAATTTCATACTAACAATTGAAAAACCAGATATACTTCAATTTAATTCATCACATTTATTAAAAAAATAAATAAAAACTAAAAAAAGATTTAAAACAAAATAAAACTTAATACAAAAAACAAAATAGAACTTAATACTAATTACATATATACAGACAGGTACAATTTCATGTTAAAGTTATTTCATCACATATGTACATATGTACATACAAAAGTGTTATTAAAACAAAAAAAAAACTTAATTTACCTTACCCTTATTTCATTACATGCGACGACCGTTCACTTTCAGCTCTTCCAGTTCCAAAACTCGCCGGTTCTTCTCTATTTTGTCTTCCACTTCCCTCAGTCTTATTTGTTCCATAATGGTGTTGTGCCGCTTTTTCTCTTTCAACTCGTCCTTCTTGATGTCGCAAAGGCGGTCAATTGACCGATATATCTTCTTCGACATCTGGTGCTGCTCCACCATCGCTTCCAGAATTTTTTTCTGTACACAGAGCTCCTCCTCAAGGACGCCCTGTGTGCCACTTCCCGCATTCACCTTAACTTTTTTGGGGGTGTCCTCCTCGGTTTCTTCCACATTTTGAAGGCACTCACCGTCGTCCAGCTCCATCAATGGAGGTTGAGTGCTCTCCGGTTCTGTTGGAGATGTATAGCCTAATCCAAAGGGCCTGGCCACACCTTCCACCGACTCCTTCATTGATATTAGGCTGTATATTGGCTCTTCGCCTGCCGACAGCTTTTGCTCCATATTTGGGCCCCCACCAGTTCCTCTACTGTGTTTCAAGTTTTGTGTCGCACATATTTCTTCTGATCGCACCAAACCTTAAAAATGTTTTGCATTTTTAAATTTTGTTTCCGTTGTAAAGGACACATTTTATTGTACATACCTTCTTCCACTCGCCAATAGTTTTTGTTGGAGGACCTGCACTGTTCAACTCCACCTCCAAATTGCGCCATACACGGTTCAGCTCCTCTTTACTCCCTTTGTACCAACCGCGGGCAATATCCGGGCGCAATTCCATGGCTTTCAGAAGGATGTCCGACTGGTTTTTGTTTGTTGTTTTAGACCTGCAGTAAAAATAAATTATACTTATTACAATTTTAATAAAAAATTTAAAATACTGACATTTTTTAACACAGCTAGCTCCCTTACAATTTTTTGGCGGAATAATTCCCAAAAGTTTTGTTTACATTCTCCCCTTTATTGACATTTGTAATAAGGTGCGCGTCGAAATGATAAGGTCACGTGACACATTTCAAAATGCTATTTTGCTTTATTAATAGAACTAACGGTAAATAAACGAAGGAAAGTGATCTATGACAAAACGATATTAAAGCAACAAATATTTTAGATAACGGTACTTTTTCGATACTCTGTATTTTTTCGAAAAACAAAAGAAACAGTACGTGACCTTATCATTTCGACGCGCACCTTACCTACTTTTTCCCCAGGGATGATTTTCCCTTTTTCGAAGATCGTTCAGAATTAGGGTAAAGGGAGAAGGGAAAAAACTCCCGGGAATTGCTATTGAGAATAGGGGAACAGGGAAAAGGGAAAAAACTCCCAGGGAATTGCTATTAAGAATTGGGCTGTAAAAAAATATTTCTTGTACGAAAGGTATATTTTAAGCCCCCTACGAGAATATGCAAAATATGCAGAAAAAAAACATCTGATTTATTTCGAAGACGAACAGCTGTTGAAATAAATTGAACAAAGTGCACAAAATCTAAAACCTATATTTTGTAGTTGATTAACAAAATAATAGGGGCGTTTTTTCGTAACTTATACACGTTAAATCATACAAAATGAAAACCTGCACGTTAACATACATATATAATTTTAGAAGTTGAGACTAACCCCGAAAAAGTGTTACCAAGCAGAATTCCAAGACAATACTGGGGACAAATGACAACTAAAGCAAACCCAAAAGGAAGTGAAGCGAAGAAGAAAGCCGGGGAATAGCTCAATTCAGAAACAGATAATTTCACCGATATTCTCCAATGACTCGATTCGCAAGAACGCTGTCGGTTCTGTGTGCTTGATGATCTTTGTATTCTTTTTCGATACACTTTTTGGTACCTTTGTGGACTTTTTGTACACTTTATGTACTATTTGCATACAGTTTATGTACTTTTTGGTACACATTTTAGTACCGTTATGTATTTTTGTGGTACAGTTTACGTACATTTTACTACATTTAATTTATTATTGGTAAAGTACTCCTGGTGTGTACTTTTTGAAAATTGTTGACGAAATTTAAGTAGTTTACTACGTTATGTAATTTCAATTTCAAATAATAGTTATTTACCATTAGGTTAATCATAATATCTTACTTACTAATTTCCTTACACTATTAAGTTTTCATAGGACCATCATTTTGGGTCAATATATGACAGCTGTTACCTGTCATGAGAACAACAAAATTTCAAATCTATCCAAAATATCCGCCCAAAAAGAATAAAAAAAGGCTCAAATTAATCAAAAAACTAAAAATAATCTTACCAACTAGACTTAAAACTACTATGACAATATTCACACAGGCCCAAGGGCCAACAAGAGACCCAGGATAGCCTGAGCCCTAGATCCAAATTGCGCCATGGCCCCCTGCATAGTTACTCCATTGGGAGAACTCGCAGCAATATAAACTCCTGTCGAAGGGGCACGAAGATCACCTCGGGCAGCGGCAGCATAGGATATACCACTCCGAGTAAGTCCGCTATCTCGAGGAGAACCGATTCCAGAAACGACGGAGCGTCGATTCCTGGCTCCGGTCCTCTCCCGAAGCAGTCTAATCCTCAGAGGGCACTCCTTGGAACTGGACGCATGTCCATCGACCGAACAATTCACACACCGAGTAGTCTGTTCGTGCTCTAGAGCAGAGGCTGTCGGAACCGGAACAGTCTCGGTGGAATCCTCCACCCGGTTTTTGACCGGGATGGCACATTTGCCTGGGCCATGTGACCCAGCGCATTTACAGCAGCGATGGGGCATGCCGCAATTAATTGTAACATGTCCTGCATTGGGTCAGACCCGGTTTTCTGTCCTTACGAACAGAAATCCTGCAGTTAAGCATGCACCTTAGGGCGTAGAACCCATTAATATCTGAAGTTCTATCAAGGTGGACAAGCCACTTTTCCCACCCTAGCTTCGTCACCCTGAGAATCTTAAGGTTCATCTTCAGTCCCTCGAGATACAGTTTGAGGTCTGATTCCTCAAACGTATTCGACAACCCGACTACAACTGTCGCAAAAGGAGTTTGCGACCTGGGCGTGTAGGTATAATACCCTATCCCCGCCATCCTAAGCATCTCCTTAACGGAGTTAAACTCCTCAATAATATTCACCCTAATATTAATAAGAGCCCTCCCTACCATTTTCATAACGAAATTCTCGTGTTGCAGCACGGCTTTAATTTTCGCCGTGCGTGCAACGTTGTCACTATATACATATACATCCGGCACCATTTTACGGCTACCTCCGTCCTTCTTCCCCGTGGTCTTCTTCCTGTCATCTTGTTCTGTTTGGGTACCTCATCTTTCGTCATGGCCTCAGCCATCTTCCGTGCCGGCTTTGCACGGGCTCCAACTTCCTTTTCGTATTGCTCGTGGGCTTTATGCTCGAGCAATACATCCACGAAACTAGGCGTCGCTTCTTCATCCATGGACTCAGCGTCGTCCACGGCATCTCCGCATATCATATTCTCCAGTTGACGTATCTGGATCCTCATCTCCTCTATGGTCTTACAAGCCTGCTCATAGTCAGTTGCCATTTTGGTGTTATGTGCTCGTAGCTGATGGTTTTCTTCGATGATACTTTTCTCGGTTCGCCTTTTTTTTGGCGTTGCGCCTTTGGCAGTCAATTCCGTAACAGCCTTGGTAACGCCCTCCATACGGGCCACTACAGTTGCATGGTCTTCATTCATTATTCTCAGAGTTTCCTCGTGAGATAGTGGCTCCTTAGTGGGCTCTATGGTGTATAGCACCCTGGCCCGGGCTTTTGTCATTTTCTCAACCACTGGAGTAAATCCAGTGTTGCTGGGATCAGACATCGGACGGTTTAAAAAAATTTTTCGAATTTGGCGTTTAGACGATGGCAAATCGAAAAATGTTTTCCTCTCTTTTTATCTCCAATTTTCTATCCTGAAAAGGACTGAAAACTTAATTTTTCAAAGTTTATGACTTTGAATTTTTTCCACTTTTTTATTTTTATTTCACTGAACACTTCACGAATGCAGCACAAGAACGTTATGTAGTTTCTGGTACATTGTATGTACTACGTTATGGCAAATTGTATGTACTTTTCGTGAAAATTATGGCGAATAAATAAGAACACCGATCCACGTTCATCACGTGGAGCCATTTGCCATCTCTCCTCGGTTGATTCCAAAAAGCACGGGGCTTGCTCGAGGAAGCCTGGGTTTTTTGTTTTCTTTTTCGCACATGCTCTCGAATCGCATATTTTTTAAGACTCGTTCGTTTACTATGCCTGGTGTATCAGTTTCCGATATATGCCATGAAATTGCCTAATGAACCGTTTTGCTCTAACTCTACATTAAAATCACTATATTTGGAAAACTAAATGAGCGAACAACAGATTCGTGATCAGTTTACCAAACCTAACTAAGAACCCGCACATTGAAAAATTTAAAAGGGGAAAAAATCTAACATTTTAGAAATCACAAAAAAGTGGAACTTTTGCTCAAGCCAATATTAAAATCGCCATATCTCGAAACCCACTTAGAGATCGCACAACTGATTCGTAATCATCGTACCAATCTTAACTAAGAACCGCCACAAGAAATATTGAAAAGGAAAATTTTTTTTTTATCTTGCTTGAGTGACAGTAATTGCATTTGGTGGGAACAGTTTTTTTTTGCAATATCAAAAATGTAAACACAGTTGTCGATATTTGTTCATGCCCTACATCATACTCCGTGACCATTCGCCTCAATGAAGTTACTACACTACATATTAGAAAATTTCCATATTTTCTCAACATTACAGGGTCAAAAATGCTAACAGATTCTATTTCGCTGAAGGTGGATATCAGAAAAGAGTAGGAAGAGACTAAGAAGTGGCTATGGCACAATCAACGTTCAGTGAAGGTTCTTTCAGAATTTATAAATACTTTAGAACAGTGGTAACCAGCCCATAGCCTCGCGAGGAAGACAATAATCGTCCCAGCGGCGGAATTTGCGAGGCCTTCCACGAATAAGGCATGCGGAGTCATTCTTTGGTAATGCCTACTTTAATAATGCCTGCGAAATGCATGATTTTATAAGGCTTCCACAGGCCTGTTAAAAGAATGCCAGAAGACGCTGTTGTTCATGAAACCCTGTCTTTCCACATGTTCGTAATTCGTCGTTGCAAAATCATAACATCCGATAGCCCAGCAGATAAAGCGTCCGATTGTATGTTCTAATGTCATGTGTTCGATTCCTGTGGCTGCAGAATTTAAAAAACTCTTTTATAAGAATTACAATTGGTTAAAGTATAAATCTGAAATATGAAGCTAATTTCCATACATATTTTTTTATTTTTACGTAAGTCCTTCTAAATTTAAATCTTCATAAGGCCTTCTAGTAGAGAGGGATGGAAGGCCTTGCCTCCCAATCTCAGGCAATGCCTCCAAAGAGAAATGAGGATATAATGTGTAGGGAAGGCTGCCGTATAACCAATTGTAATTCTTATAAATGATTTTTTTTAATTTCTGCAGCCACAGGAATCGAGCACACGACCTTAGAACTTACAATCGGACGCTTTATCTACTGGGCTATCGGATGTTATAATTTTGCAACGACGAATTGTGAACATGTGGAAAGACAGGGTTTCATGAACAACAGCGTCGTCTGGCATTCTTTTAACAGGCCTGTGGAAGCCTTATAAAATCATGCATTTCGCAGACATTACCAAAGAATTATTCCGCATGCCTTATTCGTGGAAGGCCTCGCAAATTACGCCGCTGGGATCGAATATCCGATGCGGAATCGTTCTTTGGTAATGCCTACTTTAATAATGCCTGCGAAATGCATGATTTTATAAGGCTTCCACAGGCCTGTTAAAATAATGCCAAAAGACGGTGTTGTTCATGAAACCCTGTCTTTCCACATGTTCGCAATTCGTCGTTGCAAAATCATAACATCCGATAGCCCAGTAGATAAAGCGTTGTGTGCACGCACGGACAGAGGGTAAAGACGACGAGGTCAAAGAATCGTTGTAAGAGCGTCTGGAGGAAGTATATGAACGCTGCCCTGACCACGACGTTAAGGTTATTCTAGACGATTTTAATGCCAAATTGGTAAAGGAAAGTGTCTTTCGACCAACCGTCAGTAATAAGATAGATTACTTGGTAATAAATGGCAGGCATTCTTCTAGTGTAATGGATGCACGTGTGATTCGAGGTGCCAATATCGACTCGGATCATTGCCTGGTGGCTGCGAACGAAGAACCAGATTGATCACTTGGTAATAGATGGGCACTCTTCTAGTGTAATGGATTCACGCGTGATTCGAGGTGCCAATATCGACTCGGACTCGGATCGTTACCTGTTTGCTGCGAAAGTTCGCACAAGAGTGAAAAACGTACCAAGCCGAACACGGGAAAAGCTAAATATCGACAGGCTGCAAATACCAGAGATATCAAAGGCCTATCAACAAAAGCTCACTCTCCTGCTAGAGCAGAATACTCCCCCTTCCGAGGACCCAGAAGAGCAGTGGAAGCACATCTTCCATTCTTTGGAAACTGCTGCAAGGACTGAACTTGGCTATCAAAAGCCGCAGATGTATAACCCATTGTACGACGCAGATTGGCGCATTGCAACTGATGAAAAATACGCTGCACAACGCGTGCTACGAATGGCCGGTACAAGAGACTGAGAAGGGAGCAAACCCAACTATTTACGCGAAAGAAATGGTAGTAGGAGCAGAGAGAGGGTGAAAAGACCGAAACGGTCAGAATGAATACCGAAAAATTTTCCAGAGGGTAAGAAGATCGAATAACGGGCCAAATAATGGGCTGCCCTCCTGCAAGGACGAGAATGAGAATTTAGATATTGAGATTAGGACATATTGATCGTGCGAGACAGTAGTAAATATAGACAAAACCATCAACAGGAAAAGCCATATGATTCTGGGGACGTAGACATCATTGGGCGAAATTTGCCAGAGGTTACTGCAGTATTTTCAGTAATCGAAAAAAAAATGAGCGAAGGTGGGTCGTGCTGTTAATGATGTCAACGACGAGACAATTCTCTCGACTTAGTCCGCACTTGAAGGTCGACAACCGATTTAATTTTGAAGTGGTAGATCAATTTATCTACCTTGGATCCGCCGCGAACAAGTACAACAACGTCAGCCTGGAGGTAAATAAAAGAATTGAGCTTGCAAATAGATGCAATTTTGGGTTCGGTAAGCAGTTTAAGAACAAATTCCACTCTCGACAGACAAAAGTCAAGCTATTCCAAACTCTCACATTACCTGTCCTGGCAAATGGCTCCGTAACTTGGGTCATATTTTGAGAGGAAATTTCTTCGTAAAATATATGATCCTCTTAAAGAAAACTGCGAGTACTGACGTCGTTGGAACCAAGAGCTATATAATTTGTATTCCGACTTGGACATAGCTAAGCGAATCAAATTGGGCCAATTGTGTTGGCCCATGTTAACAGTATGGATGAAGATGAATCAACGTGAAAGGGTTTCGATAACGTATGGGGCCGTTCAAGTATTACGTAAGCACTATAGGGGGGCGGGGGGATCTTTGCTTTACTTATTTTTGATGACATGGGTGGTGGGGGGTCAAGATGGTGATTACGTCAGCATTATGGAAGCGCAGTAGCTGTTGTTACTGTTGTAGGGCAAGAACAACATGCATTTTATTTTTGTTAAAGTTGTAAAATATCTGCTTAATTGTAATAAATCTGCTTACGTAATACTTGAACGGCCCGGCCCCTATTCGATGGAAGCAGGAAATGAGATCGACCAATACTCCGACACCTGGTGAGAAAAGGCGTACGATAGAACCAGTTAGATAAATATTTTAAAATTTTTGTAATTTATTTATTTGTTTGTTTAATTAATATGTGCAAGGCATCTGACCTCATGAGGTAATAAAATAGCCACTGAAAATAAAGTTTGTGTAATAAAAACGGCAGCTGGCAATTAATTATTACATTTAATTGATAAATTTAATATATAAATCTTCTTAAAGAGTTACGCTCATCGCTGATTCACTGACTCTGTCACACTTTTTATAGATATACACACAATGAAAAAAACTCCCCACGCTTCATGTTTTATAGCTGTGTAAAATTGGTCATCTACAGCATTTTTGTGAAGAGTTACCTTTGTTAATCTTAGAATAACTTTTGAATGCGATATTAGATTTGCCATTTGTATTTTTATTCCTAAAGAGAAGGTTAAAACCTATCAGGCGATACCTTGATCGTTACAATCTGATATCGCATTCAAAAGTTATTCCAATATTACAAAAAAATGCTGCAGATGACCAACGTTACACAGCTATTAAACATGAACCGTGGGGAATTTCGACCTAAAATAAGCGTCATTGTAACGGCAGCAACGACTACAATAAATTTCATCGAAATTGAACAGTATCAAGTTTCAAAAGAATGTCGTTTGGGCGATTTTTTTATGCTAATATACAAATATTCAAGTGAAAGGGCTCGATTTTGGAACCATAGTTTCTTGGGAACATTTTGCCGTAGATTACGTTTCTGCTATACTCTGTCAAGTTTTTTGGTCCCATACAAATTGACCCACCCTAATGTACATATATGTACATACTACACGCTGAAAAATCGGTTTTTGTTGTTTGGATGCAAATATAAAATGTGTTTGTAGCTTGTCGTAAATATAATATACTTGTGCCAAAACACATTGTGTTTGCTATTCAATATTACATGTTATATTATTATATGTTATAATATATGTGTTTGCGACTCAAATATAGCTGTGTTTGTGATACAAATACAGTTGTGTTTGTTGCACTGTTTATGCTCTCTCGAGAGCAAGAGAATAAAAGAGGAACAACTAGAGAGTATATCTTATAAGTGTGTGTCTGTATTTTTGCATTATTCTCTCAGTCAGTGGTTCATCTCTATTCCTGAGTATGCGTGTAAATTGCAGATGAAGTCTAGTGTTTCTTATATTGGCTGATGTATTGCGTTTTAGTTTCATGTATTGAGTCGTCTATGGTTCATCGCACAGAAGATATCAAAAGCGCTTGATCAGTGACAAAAGAATAAACGAAGGCTCGGACTTGAGAAACAACAAAGAATGGAGACGCAAAACAATAATAAATCATACATATACATATATTGAAATCAAAGAATAATTCGTTTCTAAATATTATTATGTTTGGTGGGAAATACGCATAAATTTCCACGTCGGTATGTGCAGGTTTGGGGGAAACACGCATATGTTTCCACGTAAAAGCATACATGTTTGCCAGTAAACATGGTACTGTTTACATGTAAATATAAGTGAGTTTGGGAGTTGCAAACATATGAATTTTTGAAGTGTGTTCCTAACATATACATGGTTCCTGCATGGTTTAATTATAACTGTTTTGTTTTGATAACTGAAATTACATACTTCCAGTTATTAGTATATAAGAAATAGTTTGTGTCAACTTAAACAATAGCAGCAAATAATTACAGTTTTTAGTCAACCAACCCAATGTTTGTTAGGCTGAACGAAATCTAAGGCTTTAAAAGGGTTAATTAGGGTGTTACTTAGAAACCCGACTAAAAGCTAGCCAGTCTTCACTACTACATAGCTATCATCAAGAATTTATGGAATTATAATAAAAATTAAGAGAATTTAAATCTAAACATAATTATAGCATATGATATAATAATAGTTTGCTGCTCCACCAAATCCACTCTGTCATTGTTTCCCACCATTATTGGTACAATTTGGTACTTCTGCACTGAAATGAATGACAACAATAATGTTGTTTAAATGATGCCAAACACAAAATAAACAAAATGACGACGGACTTTTTTGCTCTTAGACGCTTAAAATACGACAACAAACATTTACATCCGGGTAACAGCAATATTAGAATAACGACAATTGTCTATAGAAATGATATTCAATTATATTTCTCTATCAACAACTAAAAACAAGAACAACAAAACAGCAATAGAAATAGCATTAGAAATGAAATGAAGGCAACGTTAAAGAGAACCAACAAACACCATGAACACAAATTCGTACGTACACCTGTGATAGAAGAGTACAAATAGAAAGAATAGGTTGATACAAGAGCGCAGCCAAGTAAAGAGCATTCATTGCACAATACGTGCACCCTGGCAAAGCTAGACGGCTACACAAAATGGAAAGCAATAACTAAAAGAGAACACTTATGGTGGTGATATTGTGTGTTTTGTTGTGTACCAAAAGAAGAGTTGCCGTGTTCGCAAAATTTTACATTTTGTATGATAGACATTAGAAATTAAATTGGAACACGCTTTTAACACATTGAGTGCACGTCACACAGTCGAAGAAAATGGATATATATAATTCAGCTGTTTCTAACAGCCAATTCATGTAACTCAAACGAAAATGTATGCGAAAGAAAATCAGTCACTCACTTTCGTTCGTAATTGGATTCAGCTAAGGTTCTTTTGTTCTTTCGCACAGCTATTGTCATATTACATTGTTGCCAGATCAACAATTTCATAAATTCCCCAAAAATTACCTTAAAAAAGTGGGATATTTTAAGGGATTTATCATAAAAAAATACAACTCTGTCTGAGAGTAATCAGCTGGATAGAAATGAGAAGGTAAATACAAACAAACAAAAAAGCAAATAATATTTTTTTATTCGTGTTGTATTTTTTGTGAACAAAATTATTATGGATATTTCTATTGGAATATATTTTGCGGTCCAAATTGATGACATTGTGGAAGTACCACGGAGGCATTTAAGAGACATGTCGAATGTTCTGGAGATGCCAACAAACCAGTGAGTTTTACAATCATTTAAGTATGTACAATCATTTAAGTATGCCACAACAATTACTTGTAGTTGTTTACGCGATAACAAACAGACAAGTGACTGCTTTGACTTGTAGGTTCGCATAGATGACAGCGATAAGAGATAGATAAATCAAAAATCGTACTAAAAGGTTTACGTATTCATTCGCATTGATTTTCTTTCGCATTGTCGTTCTGATGACTGTTAGGTGAAACGAATATCAGCTGTTTGTCGTGTAGCATGCGAAAGAAACGTTCGCATAAGATACATGAATTGGCTGTAAACATCTGGACCACGCACATGGGCATATTTGGGGGTCAATACTGAAGTTTTGGAACGTTATTGACTCTACTGGAGCCGCGCAGATTGTGTACTAGATTAATGTGAGTACAATGGCTCAATCTCACAGTGCTCTTAACATAGGGTGAATACCATGCGTCGACCAGCGCCCCCCTATGCCAAAGCATCCGAGTACCAATTTAAAACCATGTATTTGGACATAGTTTTTTCCCTTGGTTAGGGACGGAGTCTATCTAACACTCCTTCCGATCTATGGGTCACGGCACCCTGTTGCAATACAACTCCACATCGAGCAGAAGGTCTCCCCCCGATTTGGGTATAAACCACAGCCACCACGTGTCTCCGAAGGTCCTCACCACAGTCAGAATGCAATCAACAGTTCCATGGGAACCTGAACTGCCGCACAGTGGGAGCCTTAATCAACGAAAATATTGTCTTGTGGAGATTTTTAATTGTCGTTTTTTATTGCGGTTGTTTTTAAGTGCATTTTGTAGTAGACCCTCCTTATGGGTTAGTGATAGAGGGTAAGTACATATGTATCTTCGGAAAAAATGTTGGGAGAGAGAAATAAAAGTGGGTTGATATTACATTTCACCCCTCTATGAGGTACCATAGGAGCGGTAGGAGCTGATTTCATAAAAATATTATAAAAAATAAAAAAATATGTACGGCGACCACCTTAAGGGTTGAGGATAATACCGTTTCCAATTACAGCGTATGAAGGGATTGGGGAGAGCTTCTCACAAACGAGTGAGCTGTGCGCTTTCAAAATATCCACTCAGATTTACACCGGTTCCGGATGGTATTTTGAGAAAGGACGTCGAAGGTAACGTACGGTGGTTAGAGCAGAGATCGAACAAGAGCCGCACATACTAGCCATTGCAACACCGACGGTCACAAGGATAAATGATAGATATGCTCTGAGAAACTTGGGGTTGCAAAAATATTGGGGTCGGTTATACCATTTGATTTCTCTAAGGACACCCTTGGGGTGTCTAGGGGGTAGATATGTTTGGCAAAAATTAGTGGGGGTCAGTCATACATTTTACACTTCACGACTCCGGGGCAGTTGTGGGGTTGTCGATTTTTTCATCTCCACCTTTGACCCCGATGCGCAACCCTACCTTCCCATTTTTTGGATCATGAATTTTGTTTAATCTCACAAAATTAGGGTCGACTCGTAACGAAATAAAACAATTGTGCACTATGGCACTAACAATGTACAGTATTGAGCAGAAATGAGTACATATTTGAAGTACTTACATTTCTAAGCGTTTTCCTTAATAGAACTATATAATTTACGGAGAATTTTCCTCTCGAATGCTCCCAGGTGATTTCAATCCACCTGCGATATGACCCATGTTTCGAAGCTATATGCCAGAATAGGTAAAATGAGAGTCAGGTATAGATGAACTTTTTTTATCGAGAGAGGACCTTGTTTTTAAACTGCTTGCTTAGGCCAAAATGGCAACAATTCTTCTATTTATCTCCAGGCTGACGTTGTTGTTCAGGGCGGTACGAAGGTACATAAATTCATCTACCACTTTAAATTTAAATAGGTTGTCGACGTTCAAGTGTCGATTCAGTCGAGAGGTTTGTATAGCCGTCGACACCATTAATTTTGTCTCACCCTCATTAACAGCAAGACCCATCTTCGGCATTCTCGACCGAACATTAATTTTCAATTACGGAAAATACTGCAGTAACGCCCAATGATGTCAACGTCCGAATATTAGAGCAACATGGCGATGATGGTCTTGTTCATATTTATTGCAGCTTTTCTCAATATTATCTCCCTTAAGATGTTGAAGAGATTGTTTATCTAAGTCCTCGCCGGGTACAGAATGTTTTGGTGAGATCCTTCCCCAACTTCACTGCTGACTTTGTGTCAGCGTCAGTTTGGTCAGCGTCATTCTACAGAGGGATCAGTTTTGCCTGAATACCAAGTTCAGACATAGCTTCGTACAATTTTCCCCGTATGGGGCCTTTTCCAGGATTTGGCGTAGCGTGAATCTTTTGGTCAGTAGTGGACTTATCTGGTCGAAAACCACACTGATGAGGTTCAATCAGGTTTTCAACAATTGGCTTTAGTTTTTCACATAAAACGCTCGATAAGACCTTCTACGCGATGGATAATTAACAACAGCTATCTATCATTGATGTTTATTGTTGATTTGCCGCCCTTCTTGTTACCAAATAAGAATGTAATCGAAGTTGTTCGCTTAACTATCGCTTAACTAAGACCTTCTACGCGATGGATAATTAACAACAGATATCATTGATGTTTATTGTTGATTTGCTGCCCTTATTGTTACCAAACAAGAATGTAATCGAAGTTGTTCGCTTAACTATCATCTACACAAAATTTTGTGGTAATATTTTTTCAAATTGATCAGTCAAATAAAAAGTTATCGACCAAGCTCATGCTCATGAATGATCACTCTTTTTGATTAAAGTACATAGTACACTGAGACTCCAATCGACAGGCATAAATTCCCCTAACTATACACTGCATATAAGTTAATGCATGTGGGCAAACAGTCCCCCACCGCGTACCTTCAAAAGCTCAGGGAGTAGCCCATCCGCCACTTCATTAAGCCGGGAGATTGCAGGTCTAATCTAGTCTTGGCTGGATGGGGGACCGTCTTCCACAATCAATGTCTCCTGATCTTCACTGGAAGAGTGGAGTAGTACTAAGAAGTTTTCTCTCCACGTTTTAAGCACACATTGTTTATCTGTCACCTGTTAACTTTTAACGTAAGGTTCATGCATTTGAAGTTGCCATATTTTCTGCTCTTTGACGGAAAGAATCATCGTATTAATTTAGTTTTGCCCATAAAAAAAAATTAAAAATGCAAATCAGACCCCTTTGCTAAAGACGTAGAGACGTTTCCCAGAATTATCAACAGGTTTGTGACTGACGACCAAAACTAAAATGTATGTTATTGCGGCAGGTGCTGTTCTTCACAATATTGCAATTATTGCAGAAGACCCACTTCCATCAACTGAAGAAACATTGATACCAGAATCTCCAGAAGAATTTTTCCCGGATAACCCCATAGGACAAACCTCCATTTTAAGCAATACCAATTCAATGGCAAGAACTATTTTAATAGAAAACTAATTTGAAGAATAAGTATAAAACTTTTTATTTGTACGTAATTAAAATAAAAATATTAAATATTTTCATTGGCACATTTAACTTTTATTCTTTCAGTCTTTAAAAAATGCATACGATGACTAGACAATAAAAATAAAATTAACATAAAAACAACAAAAATAAAATTACAAATAAAAAACACCAATAAAAATAAAACACCAATAAAAGGAAAATTTAAAGTTTAGTTTTTAAAAACAAAAAAAGGGAGAAAAAGTTTGAAGTTACGAAATTTAGATTTTTTCCGCCAATTCTAGCTGCAGAATTTCATTACTAAATTTGTATACCCTCACCCAAAGGGATGGATCCATATTAGACCCTTAGTATCTTTGGACGAAATTCGTTTTAGGACCTTTTACGATGTTTGAGCCATGTCCGTCTGTCTGTCTGTCTGTCTGGCTGGCTGGTCAACACAACAACTGGCGTAAATCTTTACAGATCACAATGAAATTTTGTCAGTAACTATTATTTACCAATATTGACTTTGGGATTGACAATGGGCGTTTCGACCACGCCCCTTCTGGTACCTCCCGTGTTGCCAATCCAATAAAACGCGTTGAACACTTCCGACCTTGATGAAATTAGGTATAAGGCTTCACGTTGTCAAACGCCAATCACCGATTAAAAAAAGGACGATTTTGACCGGTTGATCCGCACGATAACTCTCGTAAGCTACATCCGATCTTAATAAAATTCGGTTCTAGGCAATATTTTGCTAAAAGTTACTGTGTAAGTAATAACTGACTATTGTGCCACGCCCAGTTTCGTACCTCCCATACAAAGTCCGGCGTATTCCCGGTTTGCCGACTCGATATCTCTAATAAACCATAACCGATCTTAACAAAATTTGGTCTGATTAAAATTTTGGCAACTACTTCTTGCCATACCCATATTTGTACCTCGCATGTAAATATTGGGATTGAAACTAACTAATTTGGGTATTCAATTATATTTAGTGCAACTTTTGAGTATGGGCGTTTTTTATTTAACAGGACTCCCACGCAATGGATGACTTAGGGTGGGGGTGTGATTAAGTCGGTTCACCCATAGAGTAAATATTAGTAGAGAAAATATTTGGCTCATCTGACTTTTCCTTTCACAGTCTTCGTGATGCGGTCGGTGTGATAGAGAGATGTTTGACGAAAAGTGACATACACCAGGTGGAATTACAATAATTTCTTGCTGTAATTTTTCATGTAATTTTGGTGAAAAACTGTGAAATTTAAATGTGTTTAAACTTTTTTATTAACTGTTATTGTTAGCATACATTTGTGTTGTATTTAACACAATAATTTTAACACACAAAACGAAATGCCGTTGTTGTTATTTTGTTCGTTGTTTTGAACCATTGCCTCTATCTGGTATTAGTAAAGCAATTCTTTTCAACATCAAACGTAAATATCACACCAGGCCAAATGTCATAAATTTGGTGGGAGAACTATTAGATCTACTATACGTATTAATCTATGGGTTCACCCGACTGAAACTTATTTACTGGTTCATATTAACTTCACCTGCCTGTATGCATGCATGCATGTCGAAAAAACTTTGGATTGATTTTTAACCCTTTTCTCGTGATCCAATCGAGCTGAAACTTCGTACGCAAACTAAGGGCGATCAAAATATGGGCGGAATTGGACAAAGGAGCGTGGTGCCTCCCATACAAATCACAAATTAAAAATCCATTATTTCTGCTCCTGTCAACGGTACTTGAACAAAATTGGGTATGTTGGTTAGGTGTACATATTCTAAGATCTGCTGCAAATATGGGCAGGATTGGACAAAGGGGCGTGGTACCTCCCACACAAATCACAAATTAAAAATCCATTATTTCTGCTCGAACATAATGTGTAAAATAAAAATACATGTGTCATATATAAAGAATTTATAGTGAAAAACTAGGTTTCTTACGGGTTGGTTTTTTTAATATTAAGGAGAGGAACTATACCTCATGCTTCTCGTGGGCAGGTGTATATTCGTCCCCATAATACTTCTACTGCAAAATTGTTAATTGATCCTTTTCATCTTTCAGATTTTTTTCTTTTGCCACCAACTACCACCTCTTTCGATTTCTGTTGGTTTAAAGTCGTTGATGTCCAGCTTGAACCCCGGTATTCAGTTGTTATGAAATTTTCATTGGCATAAGAAGTACGTGTATGTATTCTTGGTACTCAGCTCTTTGCGAAAATTTCGTAGGCAAAATCAAGTACAGGGTTGTTACGCCAAAGTTTTTGCGTACGAAAACAATTGTTTGGGCCGGAATTTTGACATTTTTGTTTATTTTAACAAACAGAAGTAATACAGAATGCGTTAAAAATAAAATGGAGTGCAAATATGAATTATTAATGAAATATTTGCAAGGTAAATAAGAGATATGTGATAACTCTCTGTAACAAAATATTCCGTTTAGAGATAAATGACAAAATTTCTTAGTTTTCAGTTTTTTCATCTACAACAATCTGTTCACAAAACTGAAAAAATTATAAACAATATAAACAAATATGTACATGTACATATACAGACTACACCTTATGATATATAATAAACAACCATTGACAAATACTACCTTTCAATAGAACCGAAAAACATCACAGACGATGAGAACACTCAAACAACACTTGACGTGGAAAAGCGATTCTACAGCGTAACGTACATACCACAATTAACAGGGAACTGCAAACTAAGAGAGACAATACCGAAAGAAAACACGATATACTCCCATAAACCAAATTCCACACTTCGATCAGTATTTAGTAAGGTTAAGAGCAAAATAGATATACGACACCAACATGACCTAGTAACTATATCAAATCGTATGTAAGGGTAGTGACAACGAAACTTGTGGCAAATAAATATATATTGGTACCACAATGCGAGCTTTGAGCACAAGGCTCTCAGAACAAGTGTCGGACATAAGAAAGGAAAGACAAACAACTGCATTGGCGCAACACATGACGTGCAAAAAACACAAGCCTGACTTTGAAAATGTACTAATATTGGACAAGGAAAAACGAACTAATACGAGATACACTTTAGAGAGTCTGCGGATACAACAACAACAAGCAAGGACAATGAACAAAAAAGAGGACGTCGACTGCATCAGCTCAAGCTATATTATTGCTCTGAAATGAATCTTTAGTTAGTTCTGTGATATTAGGCTTAAGTGGTGCACGTCCATAATTATACAAGTTAAACAATTCTGCTCGTCCTTTATGTTATTTATTTATTTATTTTATTTAATTTTTGTTATTGCAAATGAAAATCCAGTCAAAGTAATATAACAGTAAGTTAAACTGAAAACACTAAAAACCATATAATAATATTCCACATTGTTTTTGAAAAAAGATCCAATAAAATCTCCCCTGAAGATGTTGTCAAACAAACAACGAAACGTCGGGAAAAATATGGAATAAATTGTTTTATTGCCATTACACTGAAATGACCTAAAAGCATATACAACTAACACTTTAGTTATCAACACAAAGTACATATTTTAATATAGTAAATATTTAACATATTTAAAACAAATCTGAATAATATTATTAATTAAACATACATTTTCATTGCTCGTCTGCTTCTGGTCAATACTTTCAATACAGCTTTCCTTATCTGCAAAGTTGTTGCATTAAATTCAATTACATATAAGCTATTTTTTCTGACATTTCGTTACGTTTAATCTTCTCGTAGGCATCATGCAATGCCTTCCAGTGCCGGTGTGTGCAAATTGTTACTGAAAATTCCTTTCCTATTTTTCGCCATGCCTCTTTTTTCCCTTCCATTTTATAGCGTCTGACCTTTTGTTTTCGATGCAGTTTTTGTGACCATCCACCAACAGTACCTCTTCTTCTGCCGTGTAGATTTTTTTTACCGTTTCCTTATTGTTTCTGTTTGCGGAGTCGACATTTAATTTTTTAACAACAAACTACTTTTTTCACAATTCACAAGAATTCGTTTGTTTGTTTCATAGAGTAATGATGTATAGAGACGCCATTGTTCTCATCTGACATTTCCTTTCACACTATTCGTGGTGCGGTCAGTGCGACAGAGAGTTATTTGACGTAGATTGACTTAAACCAGGTGGAATTACAAAAATTGTTTTCATGTCGTTTTGATGAAAGACTTTGAAATTTAAACGTATTTTGGACTTTTTTGTTATATTTTATTGTTAGTATCGGTTCGTGGTGTATGTACATAAAAATTTTAATGCACAAATCGAAATGCCGTTGCTGATTTAGTGTTGGATCGTTTGAGCCATTGCCTCTATCTGGTATTATTAAAGCAATACTTCCAACATGTCGTCGGTGGTGCAATGGGTAGTGTGCGCGCCTCCTGATCCCTGCTCAGACCACCTTAAAACAGTTTCTTTCGGCGGCGGTAACCTCACATAGTGACGACGACACTATCGAGTATTTAGCCATGAAAAAGCTTCTCAAAATACCGTTCGGAATCGGTGTAAAACTCTAGGTCTCAATCAGTAAGTGAAAACTGGAAAGCGAACAGCTCAGTGATTGTGAGAAGCTCTCCCCTGTCCCTTAATGGGATGTAATGGGAAACCATTTATTTATTTATTTAGATCGACCTTCAACAAAACCATGTTGATGGGGTTTTATAGATTTAGCGGCGAAGTGCACTTTTTCAAATACTATATGTTCAAAAATTTTGGATATATTTCCATCAATTCCACCAATTGTACTCTTCTTCTGCCGTGCAGTTTGTTTTACCGTTTCCTTCCTTTTTTTGTTTTCGGAGTCGTAAATTGTAAATAAATAAAATTACTTCGTTTCCACTACGTATTTTTAATAACTATTTTAATTTGTCAAATGTAATCGGTTTTTGCTCTGGTAATGACATTAAATCAAAAAGGTTTATTTTATTTTCTAAGGAAGTTGTGATAATGAAATATAGTTAAAGGTCACTTTATTGCCCACTTTAGCTAAAGATACCTTTAACTGACACGTACTTTAAAGGCAGGTTATAACAACGGGCCTTCGTCACATTAAAGAAATTGAAGTGAAAAATCGGGCCCTAGTCAAATTCACTGTCATTTCCTCTAACCAACTTGGAATTCGCATCTTGTACTCATGGCAACTCTACGTTGCTCAGCAATAATGTACATATGTATGTAAGTAAAATTAGAAAAAATACAAAAATTTCAGACTCTTTCTGCATCTTCTTTACCCCTCTTCCATTTCAATGTTAATTGAGTAATGATTGCGTTATGTGCCCCGGCTCATGTATTCAATTAAGAAATTATGAAGCGCCGCACACATTCACACAAACCCAAGCAGCAGTCAATGCTTCTTTCTCTCTATCATGATGATAATCGTTGAAATAATGAATTACAAGCGTCCGTCCGTCAGTTAAACCGTCATCATCATTAGCAACCACTGATGAAAGGAGCCAAGCATTATTATTATTGTCATCGTTTAACGATGATGATGGTTTTTTAGTAGATGATTAAACTGAATTTAATCGTTTGTGACCAGGCGTCCATAATATCTAAAGTGACTGACTGCATCTTCATTAAGCCCACTGAACGAATGAACAAAACAGAAACACACACATCCTTCTGTCCACCACTCATTTGATTCATTTACTCATTTGTTCGTTCGTTTATTTTACACTCTCGTGCTAATGTATGGCGGTGGTGGCTGGCATCGTCATCATGACTGTGTCGTTGACGTTATGTTATGACAGTCATTGGCGTTATCATCATCATTATAACCACATACTACGATGTAGTTGTAAAGGCTCATTATTGTGTTTCCTTATAATTAGAGTAGAGACTTACCACATATATTCATAAAAAGGTTAATTTGTTATGAAATATGGTGAGATTGCAACGACTCATTCCCGGTGGTTGCATTGTCTTTCTTAGACAGAGGTGAATAAGAGCATTCATTATATAGTTATGTGTAGGTAGATAAGCTAATGGGTTAATTGTGTATTAAGAAATAATAATTAGTACTTTATAGATTAAACACGCCTATAATTTAATTCATAAGAATGTTGCAACAATATTAGAGTGGGATTAAACCATAGACTAATAGTTCTAGTAGACCTAATAGTTCGCTCACCAAATTTATGACATTTGGCCTGGTGTGATATTTACGTTCGATGTTGAAAAGAATTGCTTTACTAATACCAGATAGACGCAATGGCTCAAAACAACGAACAAAATTACAACAACGGCATTTCGTTTTGTGTGTTAAAATTATTGTGTTAAATACAACACAAATTATGCTAACAAGAACCTTCAATAAAAAAGTTTAAAACACATTTCAATTTCACCGTTTTTCACCAAAACGACATGAAAAATTAAAGCAAGAAGTTATTGTAATTCCACCTGGTGTATATCACTTTTCGTCAAACATCTCTCTATCACACCGATCGCACCAAGAACAATGTGAAAGGAAACGTCAGATGAGCCAAATATTCTCTCTAATATTGGGTGCTGACTATGGTGGGAAAACAGTAGATTACAGATCGAAGATGGACAATATTTTGAGGGATATTTGCACATATACTGCCGATTTCACCACGTCCTGTTATCTTTCAGTTAGTGCTAACGAACACTTTTAGCTGTCAGTTTGTATGGGATGTAAAAGTTTTAACTGTCAGTTAGCTTTAACATTGTTTGGTGAAATTGGGTGATAGACATATTAATAGAGACCCGAAGAGCAGCTTTCGGAACGAGAATAGATTGTTTCACGGAGAAGGTTAAACTGACCAACAGGCTTGTCGTACCACCCCGGATACACATATGTATGGTATACCCAGAATTCACGAGCATGGAAACCCCCTTAGACCAATATGCTCAGCAATTAACACACCATTAGTGGTGTTTTGGCTATAAGCAAGCGATTATCGCTTGCTAAGTTGCAACGAAAACGGCTTTTTAGCGTGAAGTCATTAAAAAATTTCAAATTTTTTTTTTAAAACTTAGCGAACGGAAATGAATCGCGCCACTAAGTCCTCGCTAAGTGCTTCATACAAAACTAGCGAAGATATAAGCAAGCGGTGTAACCAAAACACGCTTATTGTAAATTTATGACAAGTATACTTGATAATTTTACGAAGGACTCCAGATATACTTATATTACTCGCGTTTTGGTTACAAGCAATCGATTATCGCTTGCTAAGTTGCAAAGAAAACGGTTATTTAGCGATAAGTGATTTTATTCGAAAATATGAAAAAGGGTTGAAAACGGTAAAATATGTCAAAAAGAATTGTTCTTAAACTTAGCGAAAATGATTCGCGTCGCTAAGTTTTCGCTAAGTGCTTCATACAAAACAAGCGATTATATAAGCAAGCGGTGTAACCAAAACACGCTTAATGTTAAAGATGCAATTGATTTTGAATCGGAAATTGATAATATCGGAATTAATGATGGCTGAATATTGGTTAGTGTTTAAAAAAATGGCATATGGGAATAACCGGATTACGAGTTATTCAAAAAATCACTTTTTCGGAAAACCGGGTTTCGGTTTCACAGGATTTCCAGAAACCCTGTGGGTAATGGGTAACCGTGATATGTAATTCCTAGAGTGCTCAAAAACCTTTTCGGAAAACCAGTTTTCGGTTTCACAGAATGGGATAAACCAGTCAATTTTCGCTTTTAATTACGGTTAGTTTTCTTGTCTTGTTTTGTTTACCCGGAAAAAGAGTGATTATTATTATGAAAATGTATCAGATTTTAAGATTTTTAAATTTTCCGTTAAAGAACACATAAGTTAATTCAATTAAATTAAATTCAGTTCAGTTGAGTTCAATTCAATTCAATTTAATTCTGTTCCATTCTATTCTATTCTATTCTATTCTATTCTATTCTATTCTATTCTATTCTATTCTATTCTATTCTATTCTATTCTATTCTATTCTATTCTATTCTATTCTATTCTATTTTATTTTATTTTATTCTATTCTATTCTATTCTATTCTATTCTATTCTATTCTATTCTATTCTATTCTATTCTATTCTATTGTATTCTATTCTATTCTATTCTATTCTATTCTATTCTATTCTATTCTATTCTATTCTATTCTATTCTATTCTATTCTATTCTATTCTATTCTATTCTATTCTATTCTATTCTATTCTATTCTATTCTATTCTATTCTATTCTATTCTATTCTATTCTATTCTATTCTATTCTATTCTATTCTATTCTATTCTATTCTATTCTATTCTATTCTATTCTATTCTATTCTATTCTATTCTATTCTATTCTATTCTATCTATTCTATTCTATTCTATTCTATTCTATTCTATTCTATTCTATTCTATTCTATTCTATTCTATCTAATCTATTCTATTCTATTCTATTCTATTCTATTCTATCTATTCTATTCTATTTCTATTCTATTCTATTCTATTCTATTCTATTCTATTCTATTCTATTCTATTCTATTCTATTCTATTCTATTCTATTCTATTCTATTCTATTCTATTCTATTCTATTCTATTCTATTCTATTCTATTCTATTCTATTCTATTCTCTTCTATTCTCTTCTATTCTCTTCTATTCTCTTCTATTCTCTTCTATTCTCTTCTATTCTCTTCTATTCTCTTCTATTCTCTTCTATTCTCTTCTATTCTCTTCTATTCTCTTCTATTCTCTTCTATTCTCTTCTATTCTATTCTATTCTATTCTATTCTATTCTATTCTATTCTATTCTATTCTATTCTATTCTATTCTATTCTATTCTATTCTATTCTATTCTATTCTATTCTATTCTATTCTATTCTATTCTATTCTATTCTATTCTATTCTATTCTATTCTATTCTATTCTATTCTATTCTATTCTATTTCTATTCTATTCTATTCTATTCTATTCTATTCTATTCTATTCTATTCTATTCTATTCTATTCTATTCTATTCTATTCTATTCTATTCTCTTCTATTCTCTTCTATTCTCTTCTATTCTCTTCTATTCTCTTCTATTCTCTTCTATTCTCTTCTATTCTCTTCTATTCTCTTCTATTCTATTCTATTCTATTCTATTCTATTCTATTCTATTCTATTCTATTCTATTCTATTCTATTCTATTCTATTCTATTCTATTCTATTCTATTCTATTCTATTCTATTCTATTCTATTCTATTCTATTCTATTCTATTCTATTCTATTCTATTCTATTCTATTCTATTCTATTCTATTCTATTCTATTCTATTCTATTCTATTCTATT
Source organism: Phaonia tiefii (assembly GCA_963931995.1). Taxonomy (NCBI): domain Eukaryota; kingdom Metazoa; phylum Arthropoda; class Insecta; order Diptera; family Muscidae; genus Phaonia; species Phaonia tiefii. Next base: position 299,200,660 of record OZ008368.1, read on the forward strand.
CTATTCTATTCTATTCTATTCTATCTATTCTATTCTATTCTATTCTATTCTATTCTATTCTATTCTATTCTATTCTATTCTATTCTATTCTATTCTATTCTATTCTATTCTATTCTATTCTATTCTATTCTATTCTATTCTATTCTATTCTATTCTATTCTATTCTATTCTATTCTATTCTATTCTATTCTATTCTATTCTATTCTATTCTATTCTATTCTATTCTATTCTATTCTATTTCTATTCTATTCTATTCTATTCTATTCTATTCTATTCTATTCTATTCTATTCTATTCTATTCTATTCTATTCTATTCTATTCTATTCTATTCTATTCTATTCTATTCTATTCTATTCTATTCTATTCTATTCTATTCTATTCTATTCTATTCTATTCTATTCTATTCTATTCTATTCTATTCTATTCTATTCTATTCTATTCTATTCTATTCTATTCTATTCTATTCTATTCTATTCTATTCTATTCTATTCTATTCTATTCTATTCTATTCTATTCTATTCTATTCTATTCTATTCTATTCTATTCTATTCTATTCTATTCTATTCTATTCTATTCTATTCTATTCTATTCTATTCTATTCTATTCTATTCTATTCTATTCTATTCTATTCTATTCTATTCTATTCTATTCTATTCTATTCTATTCTATTCTATTCTATTCTATTCTATTCTATTCTATTCTATTCTATTCTATTCTATTCTATTCTATTCTATTCTATTCTATTCTATTCTATTCTATTCTATTCTATTCTATTCTATTCTATTCTATTCTATTCTATTCTATTCTATTCTATTCTATTCTATTCTATTCTATTCTATTCTATTCTATTCTATTCTATTCTATTCTATTCTATTCTATTCTATTCTATTCTATTCTATTCTATTCTATTCTATTCTATTCTATTCTATTCTATTCTATTCTATTCTATTCTATTCTATTCTATTCTTCTATTCTATTCTCTTCTATTCTCTTCTATTCTCTTCTATTCTATTCTCTTCTATTCTCTTCTATTCTCTTCTATTCTCTTCTATTCTCTTCTATTCTCTTCTATTCTCTTCTATTCTCTTCTATTCTCTTCTATTCTCTTCTATTCTCTTCTATTCTCTTCTATTCTATTCTATTCTCTTCTATTCTCTTCTATTCTCTTCTATTCTATTCTATTCTTCTATTCTATTCTATTCTATTCTATTCTATTCTATTCTATTCTATTCTATTCTATTCTATTCTATTCTATTCTATTCTATTCTATTCTATTCTATTCTATTCTATTCTATTCTATTCTATTCTATTCTATTCTATTCTATTCTATTCTATTCTATTCTATTCTATTCTATTCTATTCTATTCTATTCTATTCTATTCTATTCTATTCTATTCTATTCTATTCTATTCTATTCTATTCTATTCTATTCTATTCTATTCTATTCTATTCTATTCTATTCTATTCTATTCTATTCTATTCTATTCTATTCTATTCTATTCTATTCTATTCTATTCTATTCTATTCTATTCTATTCTATTCTATTCTATTCTATTCTATTCTATTATTCTATTCTATTCTATCTATTCTATTCTATTCTATTCTATTCTATTCTATTCTATTCTATTCTATTCTATTCTATTCTATTCTATTCTATTCTATTCTATTCTATTCTATTCTATTCTATTCTATTCTATTCTATTCTATTCTATTCTATTCTATTCTATTCTATTCTATTCTATTCAATTCAATTCAGCTGAATTCAATGCAATTCTATTCAATTCAAAGCGATTCAATTCAATTCAATACAATTCAGTTCAATTCAATTCAATTCCATTCAACGCAATTAAAAGTTCAATTCAATTCTATGCAATTCAATTCAATTCAACTGAATTCAATGCAATTCTATTCAATTCAAAGCGATTCAATTCAATTCAATTCAATACAATTCAGTTTAATTCAATTCCATTCAACGCAATTAAATTCAATTTAGTTCAATACAATTTAATTCAACTCAATTCAATTCAATCAATTCAATTCAACTCCGTTCAATTAAGTTCAATTCAATTCAGTGCAATGGAATTCAATTCAGTTCCCTCAATTTAGTCCAAGTAAGTTAAATCCAATATAATCTAACTAAGTCTAATCTAGTCTAAATCAGTTCAATTCTTTTTATATGCTTAATTGAGTTAAACTGAATTGAATTGGTTTTTAGTGAAATGAATTGTTTCAGTCTCAAAATTTCACAGCTGTATTTAAATTTAAGAATAACGTTGAATTGGTTTTTATTGAAATGAATTCAATGAATTCAAATTAAAATGAATTCAAATTAAAATGTAAATCTTATTCCAATTTGCAATGTCTGTTTAATGTAAAATTGACAAGAATAATTCATATTCATATGAATCTTATTTAAATTTGAAAATCATGTTCGATTTTTTCGCAATTTTCATGAATGAATCTTATAAAGTGTAAAAAATTAATTGATATACCCTATTTAAATTATTTAATTATTATCCGAGTGATGAAATCCTTGCGAAATTAAAAACTGCTTGAAAGCAGTTATATTTCAAAATAGATGTGTTACTTAATTAAAAAAAAACATTATTAATGTATGAAAATTATATCTCTTTTTGTTTAATTCATAAAAGTTTGTAAGAACTTTTAACACAAATTTTGCATAAACCAGTTAACCAACATCTAATAACCGGTATTCGGTTATTTCGAAAATTATGCTTTTTAAAAAACCGGTACATGGTTAATTGTACGAAACCCGGTTTACCGGTTTCGGTTATGAACTTTTCGCCAGAGACAGGTAATGTAGTATTTATTTCTACGTAACTATAAAGTACAAATAATAGTCCAGGTGAAATATATTTAAATATTAACTTCGTGTCAAACATTACTCCCAAATCTAAATATTCAAATGCATTAATCAAACCACTACTATTAATTAGATATTGCGAAACAATTATATTTTTACAACGGTGAAAAGTCATTTGAAAACATTTAGATAATTCCAAATCCTCTTGCAGAAGTATAGCATCATTAACTAAACCCACGGTATAACAAATTTTAAGGTCATCAGCCTATAGAAGATGTCTGACATGTAAGAAACACTGAGATATATCATTCACGAAGATATTAAATAACAAGGGCCCTGGAATACTTCCCTGAGGGACACTCGAAACAGGAATATAAGACGGAGCAATACCTATTAGTTAAATATGAACCAAACCATCTAATTAGAGTGGGTGGAATACCGATTTTAACTAGCTTTAATAGTAATACATTATGCGG